>CM021106.1:526090536-526145670 GCA_007115665.2 Sequoiadendron giganteum
AATGGTTTGAGGGTGTGTGGTTGAAGGTTTAGGTTTGAGGGTCCAATGTATAGGGTAGAGGGTATAGGGGTTCATGGTTTAGGGATTAAGGGTTGAGGGTTGAGGGTTGAGGGTTGAGGGTTTAATGTGTAGGTTAGAGGGTAGAGGGTAGAGGGTAGAGGGTTTAAGGGAGAGATGGAGGGAGTGGGAGAGAGGGAGGGAGAGGGAGAGTGGGAGAGAGGGAGGGGTGGGAGAGTGGGGAGAGAGTGGGAGAGTGGGTATAAGGTTTAGGGTTTAGGGAGAAAGGAAGTGGGAGAGGGAGGGAGAGGGGAGGAGGGAGAGAGAGAGAGAGAGAGAGGTAGGGAGAGGGAGAGAGTTGGAGAGAGGGAGATAGAGTGGTAGAGAGGGAGGGAGAGGGAGAGTGGGAGAGAGGTAGGGAGAGGGAGAGTGGGAGAGAGGGAGATAGAGTTGTTTTTGGGTTTAGGGAGAGAGGGAGAGAGGGAGGGAGTGGGAGAGATGGAAAGAGTGGTAGAAAGAGAGAGTTGGAAATAGGGAGAAAGGGAGAGAAAGAGGGGGTAGAGGATTTAAGGGTTTAGTGTGTAACGGTTTAGGGTTGATGGTTTAGGGTTGAGGGTAGAGGGTTTAGGGTTTAGGGTAATGGTTTGAGGGTACGTGGTTGAAGGTTTAGGGTTGAGGGTCCAATGTATAGGGTAGAGGGTATATGGGCTGAGGGTTGAGGGATTAAGGTTTGAGGCTTGAGAGTTGAGGGTTGAGGTTTTAATGTGTAGGGTAGAGGGTAGAGGGTAGAGGGTTTAAGGGAGAGACGAAGGGAGTGAGAGATGGAGGGAGAGGGAAAGTGGGAGATAGAGTGGGAGAGAGGGAGAGAGGGAGGGAGAGGGAGAGAGGGAGAGAGGGAGAGGAAGAGGGAGAGAGGGAAAGAGTGGGAGAAAGAGAGAGTGGGAGAGGGGGAGAGAGAGGGGGAGAGGGAGGGAGAGGGAGAGAGTGGGAGAGAGGGAGATAGAGTGGGTTTAGGTTTTAGGGATAGAGGGAGAGAGGGAAAGAGTGTGAGAAAGAGAGTGGGAGAGATGGAGGGAGTGGGAGAGAGGGAGGGAGAGGGAGCAAGTGGGAGAGAGATAGAGGGTATAAGTGTTACAGGTAAAGGGTAGAGGGGAGAGAGATAGAATTAGGGTTTAGGGTTGAGGGTATAAGGGTTAAGAGTAGAGAGATATAATTAGGGTATAAGGGTAGAGGGGAGAGAGATAGAATTAGGGTAGAGGGTATAGACAAAGAGAGAGAGAGAATAAACCTATAAAAAAACCAACTTTCTCATAATGCGAGTGTGTTTTGAAGTAGAGATATGAGTGTTTTTAGCAAGAAATAATGTGCTCACATTTTTGGCTTTCTCTAAAAATGATAAAAAAAAAACTCAATTTACCCATGATCTCGACCCATATTCTGCATATTATTTTGGTTCTCCGCGTGCTCCGACAAAAAATAGCTTTTTGATGATGTTGTGAAGTGTGCACATTCATGTTTTTCACATTCCACCACCTTTTTCATGATCTTTCTGCCACCTTTGCATGAATAGCAGAGTTTTCACATTGAAAGGCATATAATATCAATTCAAGTTTGAATTCCAGTGAAAACTGATATAAAATTGAAGTTTGGAGGGGAACAAGATTTTGAAAAATTCAAATTGCTGAGGAGTTTGAAGAAACAAGAATCAAAGGCTACATAATTGGGTAGAAATCCTCTATTTGAAACTCTTGTTTTTAAGGTATGTGAAATCTTTACACATTTTCTTTCATTCTATTATGGCTTGCTTTCACTTTTGTTGTTTTGAATATTCCATGTTGATAATTGTTTGTTTGTCTTTACAACCTTAGGTTGTCAATGGACATTTTAAATTACAAAATTATATACACTTGCCAATTACAGTTTTAAACCACATCTATACAAACCAATTGATTGCCTTGTCTATGCTACAAAATTTTCCATACAAGTCTCTAAAAAATTGGAATATACTCATCCCACATTGATATCACCGATTTAAACTATTTTGGTTTTCATTTCTATTTCTAAATTACCTCATCAGTAAAGCTACCTCATCACCTATGTTGTCATATATTTTAAATTTTTCCTTGATTAGTCTACCTACAAGGGATTCTAACCCTTCTCTCCATTGTTTCAAGACTCTTTATTCAAGGATAGGTTGGAAAAATGGGGAAATGTGTATCCTATCTTGTAGAGAATCTACCAAAAACAACAAACCATCGAGGGTACTTTGATGCAATGCTAGAGGAATAAAACAACTTAACTCAATCTCACTCCAATCAACTTATCAAAACTGAACCAAATGTCAACTTGTCCATTCAATTAGGACTCCTTTACCTTCACAAAACTCATGGATAGAAGACATAAAATTGAGTTCTAAGCACACAATCACTTACAAACTTCTCAAATAATTTAAACAGCATCAATTTAACTGGTTCAACCCAATTCCTAACTTTGATATATCTAATATCAAAACTTCTCAAAACAGACTCTCCTAATCAACAAACTAGGCCCTTTTAGGCCCTATCAATAAGAAACTTCTCAATTCCAAGCCTATTTCCACTTCTTAATTCTTAAAAAATGCATAAATATCTTTGTAGAACATGAAGGAATCATTCTCCAAACTTACTTCATGATAATTCATCAAACATGTATCCTAAACCACCTTTCTTGACTGAAAAATTAGGACTGTTACATCACTGTCATATCATGACAGTCATTAAATGGACTTCAAAAACTTACTAAATCTTGAAATAGATTCAAAATACCCCTAAACACCTTTTAAAAACAATATCTTCAAGAAGGAATCAAAAACCATAAACAAATTCTTTAATTCTCACTGTACACTGTGCTTTTTCCTGATTTTTCACCAAAATATGGCCTAGGGCATCATGATTTTAAAAGCTAACTATCACCACTTGGTCTGAAACTTTGAGAAATGAAATAGTACACAAAAACGGAACTTCTTACTAAATTTCAAGTGATTCCATCAGTTAGAATAAGACAAATGCAATTTTCTTTTAATTTTGTTTACCCTAGCAAGGGTTTTGAATCGTCTTAGGTAAACAAGCCACAACTTACTCAAATTTGCATGAAATTGAGTGAGAGAAAAAGGATAATGCTATATAATCATAGCTTAATCATTCCAAATGACTGCACCATGAAAATATGGTTTTACGGGGCCGTACAATGCTTCATAATGTTGTTTTACTAGAAAGAAAAAACAAAAAAATGAATATAAAACAGGGTCTCTTTACTATTTTCTCCATTATTTATATCCCACTACCTCTTGCTCGAGGTTCTCCATCAATTTAATTTTTTTCCTAACCATATAAATTGACCCAAACCATTTCACCTACTTGACTCCTAAACTTCTAAATTTTTCCATTTGTCAATTTTTGCATTTTTACCTTGACAACAATTTTGCAAGATTTGCTTTTTTCCCACTTTTGAATCCCTCAACGCCTAAGAACCACCAAACTAAGTAATTAAATGCTGTAAAGTTCCACCAAGACCTTGTTCTAAGAACAAAACACCTAGAACCTATTTTGGACCTCTTTTTACAATATTTTACATTTTTTGCAAATTGGATAAAACAACCTATCTAAACGTTCATCTAATGACTCAAACACCATGAACTAATATTCATCTCATTACCATGATATAGGTAAAATTATCTAACATACCAAAGAAATGAACAAGGAACAAACTAAAAGATGAAGAGCTCCAAACCTTCAAAGAAAAGGAGAGAGAATGGTTGAGGGCATATCATGAAAAGAAGAAAATGGAAACAATTGACAAAAGCAAGCCAAATGAAGAGGAACCTCAACTGTCAAAAAGAGAACAAAAATTGGCAGCACAAAGGGCACGGATGTGAAAGCTTTGTTGTATGATAGATTCAAATACTGTAGTTGGAGACACACCCTATACCAAAATTGAATATGAAGGGGTCACACCATTAAGCACAAGCGAATATGGAGGGACACCATCTACCGCAAGTGAATATGGTTGGACACCATCAACCACATCTCAAGTTGAGATTACATCATCACTCGGATTTGACAAAGAAGTTATGCAATCATCCCCACGTGAACCTCATGGTATGTCTTCTACTCCACCCTTGATCGAAGGTATGCAATCTAGCCCACCTCAATTAAATATTGATGAAACTGCTAATGTTGAGATGTATGTTCCTAGAACACCACCTAGAATTTTACGTAGAAAGCCAAAGTATTTGATTAATATTGATGAGGATATTTTTTAGCACATGGAAGGTAAGATTCCAACATGCACTTGTAGAAGATATGTTGATAAGATTTGGAAAATCTTCTTTGAAAGGCTAAATGAGACTGCAAGATGTCAACTATTTGTTGAAATGATGTGGGTTTTAAAGTATAGAAACATCATGAGGAATCTTGGGTTGAGAACATTGAATGCATCAAGTGAAAACACTATTATGAATAATTTAATGGATTCTTATGAGAGTGTGGGTAAGACCTCATGCTCAAAGGATAGTAATGTCACCCGACGTGTCATTACATCAACTTTGGTAAGCTATAAAACAAAGAGAGCTTGTCTCATTAAAAAGATGAGTGAACAAATGAAAATTAGTAGAAAAACTTTATCAAAAGCCATTCAAAGGCAGCAAAGAATTGAGGGCACAAATTCAAATGAATTATGGGCATTCTTGGGGAGACTGCCACAAAAAGATAAAAAAGTTGTTGAAGCATTGAGAACAATAATTGAAGAGTTTTGGAAGAATAAAACAAGGCCATCTCTGAATCAAAAGGATTTTGTAAGAAGAAGAATCAGTAGTCAGAACCATGAGCCACATCAAAAGTATTTTTTGGATACGACTCAAACCTAATTTTTTTCGTAAATTTCAAAATGATTATCCTCAAATTAGTATTTCTCAAATATTTTTTGAAATGCTTAAAACTTTTTATGTCAAGATAAATCACACACGCACTACTTTTTGTTGTAGACTACATATTGAATTCTCTAACCATTATGATGTTTATCATTCTATATGTTTATATTTTCATACTAATGATGTTTTGTAAGATTGTGGCATAGAAGCCCCACCAAAATCTTCAAGGGAGTTCTTATCAAAAAAATTATGTGAAATAGAGGATGGCCAAATATTCTACAGGACAACATGCTTGGATGGTTCATGCAAGCGTTGTGGTGGTTTACAATGAATGCCACTATGTCAGCATATGGAAAGCACAAATGAGGTGGGACAAAAACTAGTAGAGTTCGGGAAGTATAAAACATTGGCATATGTTACAAAAGATGGGTCTCAAGAAAAAATGTGTGATTTGGTTATTCAGAAGATTCCAATGTATCAGTTTATGTCCATGTTTCGTGACAATATAGTGTATGAGTATGCAAGGCATACCCATAGAGCCCGATGGTTGGACACACAATTCAAGCTATGCGAGGAAACCTTTCTAGTTTGAAGCATACTATCAATGGTTGAATTTGCAAAGAACTACACCCTACAACCACAACATGAGGTGCAGTCAAAGTATTACAACTCCACATAGGTTTCGATATTTATGCACATAGAATTCATTCATTCATTTGATAGTACAGAGGACCAAAGGAAGATATTGAGGGAGTATCACTTTTATATTAGTGATGATCACACACATTCTCTAGAGTTCATGCAAGGTTTCTTCTAGATGCTACAGTGATTTGGCTCAAAGGGACATAGCATACGGTTGGCATATAATATGGTCAGATAACTATGCAAAATAGTTCAAGAACATGTGCATGTTCTACTGGTTGTGCAGGATGAATCTCACTAGAATTGTTCAACATATGTGGAACTTTTGTGAGATCGAGCATGTAAAGCGTGAGCATGATGGTGAAAGAGCATGCATGAAAAGAGAATTAGCATGAGAAGAGTTAAAGTATAAAGACAGTACAAATTTGACAGATGCAAGATCAATCATCGAGTGGTGTAATGATTTGATGGGTCCAGGTAATGAAGGTACGTCTTCAGTTCCTAGATTTTTTTGGTTAATGGATGATACTAACATTGCACCATATGAGGATTGTTGTACGCTAACAGGATCGAGTGAGCTACACTCTTTCCTTAGCTCATATGCAGGTTCATGGAGTATCGATACATGGAAGATGACATGCTTTTATTCTTCATGTACAATGCAAGCCTGGAATGATTGTGAGTCAGGGGAGCAGGTTGACAAATGGTTGACAAGTTATCTTATCCCACTTCACGCGTTCGCCCTCCGATGATATTGGAACTAACATAGATGGAATCATCGATCAACTTTGACCACGTATCAAATCTAGTTCAACCAAGTAATATATCTACTTGCTTAGTATTTGAAATTCCATATTGCTATCTAACTTTGTACTGTATTCATAATGTTGACTAATTTCAAGAGATTTGTTGCACATATCAATGCAGGGCATATTTATGTAGTTATTACAGATCAAGACAATGAAGAGGGAATAGACTATTACTTGTGTCATTGTGTTGAGGCCAAGAGTAAATTGTAGGCCCCAGTTACAGATGGAGAGAACATTGAATACCCTACATGCTCAGTTGTTGTTATTAGAATGTGGCTTAGAAGGTACCCACATAAGAGTGTTAAACATTGGTTGTTTCAAGAGTTTGAAACACATCGTAAGATTCTTCATTACTCAAACCTTGTCATGGCATCCAAATTTAGTTTGACCAAATATGGGGGTAGACCTCTGAACAAGACCTTGTGGAAGGTCTGTGAGTCTAACCATGAGGCAATACTTGACACAATAAAGAGTAGAGCAGACCCGGATGGTTCGTTGGATTAATTTATAAGTATATGCACATTGGTTCTTGTACCTAAGGCATTGTAATGAAAGTTACTGAAATAATGAAATTTGGTGCAGGGGCACCAAGGTTATTGAGCAAATTTGGTTCATGCAGTATTAAGTTAGTTTTGTGTTTTGAGTTTTTTCAATTGAATAAGGTCATATTAGACCAATTTATAATTTAATAAGTCATGTTAGTTGGTTTTGGGGTCATTTTGGATTTCATGTTGCATATTTGTCAAAATGATGTAAAATTGCAAAAATTGAAAAGTTGTCAATGTGAAAAAAGTGTAAAAAAATGTAAACTTGAAGTGATTCTGATAGCAATAGAGGGAGGCAATCAACTCACTTCCACAATAGAAAAGGGTTCCAACCTCCTTCCTTCCCTCAAAACTCAATCTTGTCTTATTTTCAACATTGCACCTAGTCACTCTTGTAGGTCTGCAGACCTATTTTTTCCACCTTAACTCTCAAAATTCTTTAACAACCTCTACAACAAACTACCATTTTAGGCACCCATTTAAGCCTTCTTCAACATACATCAAAACCTCATAAGACTCTTTTGGATCATCTTTCACAAAACAAGCAACCCCCCTTTATTCTTCTTATCACACACAAACCACCATTGGGCAACATTAACCAGTCTACCAAACCACCAATTCCTCCACTTTTAGGGCGTGATAATCCCTCTAACATAACATACCCCAAAACCCTCTTCATTCACAAGTTAGGCAAGGGTTTATTGAAAACCCATACTCCAAACCTTCCCATAGCCAACCAAAGCTTGAAATACCTTCAAAAAGATCTGCACAAGCTTAAATGTTCAAGAGATATCGCTGCCCCCAAAGATTTCTTCAAACCCTAGCGCTAAACCACCATTTTCCACTCAAAAATGCACCATTTGACATCTAGGGCATCACCTAAAAAACCTCTATTTGCCTGCCTTGCACATAAAACTTTTCACACATGTTTTATAACCCTAACTAAGTCTTCTTGCCGAGTTACAGAAGCATACAGTGGGTGGAAGGCTTAATATGACATTTTAATGCACTCAAAACCCTTAAAACAGGGTATATAGACCGACCCCAATAATTGGCTTCTAAAATGCACAAAATAACTTGAAATCCAACCAAAAAAAACACTAAAATGGAGTTAGGTTTTTTTTCCCACCTAACTCCATTGAAAAGAGAGCACAATTGCTCTGAGCTACGTTCAACCAACTCAATCCCTTAAGGGTCCAAAGTGCAAAAGGGCAACAGTATTTGACGGGGTATTACTCATAAATATTGGTGCTTACGAAATATTCATCTAATCCTACAAGATCACATTGGGCCCCTCTATAATAACCTCTCTCGGTTTTTGTTATCTCGGAGTGGTTTTCCCGTGGTGTCCAGTTTTCACTTGATGGAAAAAGTGTCAAATGCAAGCAGTGCAAAATTGTAAAGTGGTGCAACTTTTGTTCTGCAACTCATGTGATGAAATGGACTATTCCAACGCATCCGAATAGGTATGTTTATGCTAGGCATGGTCCTCTTTCGTACCCAAAAACACGGAATCTCTTCGAGCTACGTTCAACCAAATCGATCTCTTAAGGGTTCAAAGTGAAAAATACTTGCAAACTTCAGCATGATGTTACTTGGATACCATGATGCTTAAAAACTTCTCGTCTAATTCTACGAGATCATGTTGGGCCCCTCTAGAATAACCTCTCTCAGTTTTTGTTGTCTCAGAGTAGTTTTCCCGTGGTGCCCAGTTTTCACTTGATGGAAAAAGTGTCAAATGCAAGCAGTGCAAAGTTGAAAAGTGGTGCAACTTTCGTTCTGCAACTCGTGTGACCAAACAGACTATTCCAACGCATCTAAATAGGTATTTCTACACTAGGAATGGTCCTATTTTGCACCCAAACATGCGGAATCGCTCTAAGCTACGTTCAACCAGATCAATCCCTTAAGGGTCCAAAGTGCAAAATGGTTACAAACTTTAGCATGTTGTTACTCGGATATCATGACACTTAGAAACTTCTCGTCTGATCCTATGAGATCAAGTTGGGCCCCTCTACAATAACCTCTCTCATTTTTTGTTATCTTAGAGTGGTTTTCCCGTGGTGTCCAGTTTTCACTTGATGGAAAAAGTATCAAATGCAAGTAGTTGAAAGTTACAAAGTGGTGCAACTTTCGTTCTGCAGCTCATGTGACCAAACAGACTATTTCAACACGTCCAAATAGGTATTTTAACGCTAGGAATGGTCCTCTTTCACACCCAAACACACAGAATCGCTATGAGCTACATTCAACTAGATCGATCCTTTAAGGGTTCAAAGTGCAAAATGACTGCAAACTTCAACATGTTGTTACTCAGCTACCATGATGCTTATAAACTTCTCATTTGATCCTATAAGATCATGTTGGACCCCTCTACAATGACCTCTCTTGGTTTTTTCTATCTCAGAGGCATTTTCCCATGGTGGCAAATTTTCACTTGGGGAAAAAGTTGTCAAATGCAAGTAGTTGAAAGTTGCAAAGTGGTACAACTTTCGTTATGTAAAGAGAGTGGGAGAGATGGAGGGAGTGGGAGAGAGGGAGGGAGAGGGAGCAAGTGGGAGAGAGATAGAGGGTATAAGTGTTACAGGTAAAGGGTAGAGGGGAGAGAGATAGAATTAGGGTAGAGGGTATAGACAAAGAGAGAGAGAGAATAAACCTATAAAAAAACCAACTTTCTCATAATGCGAGTGTGTTTTGAAGTAGAGATATGAGTGTTTTTAGCAAGAAATAATGTGCTCACATTTTTGGCTTTCTCTAAAAATGATAAAAAAAAAACTCAATTTACCCATGATCTCGACCCATATTCTGCATATTATTTTGGTTCTCCGCGTGCTCCGACAAAAAATAGCTTTTTGATGATGTTGTGAAGTGTGCACATTCATGTTTTTCACATTCCACCACCTTTTTCATGATCTTTCTGCCACCTTTGCATGAATAGCAGAGTTTTCACATTGAAAGGCATATAATATCAATTCAAGTTTGAATTCCAGTGAAAACTGATATAAAATTGAAGTTTGGAGGGGAACAAGATTTTGAAAAATTCAAATTGCTGAGGAGTTTGAAGAAACAAGAATCAAAGGCTACATAATTGGGTAGAAATCCTCTATTTGAAACTCTTGTTTTTAAGGTATGTGAAATCTTTACACATTTTCTTTCATTCTATTATGGCTTGCTTTCACTTTTGTTGTTTTGAATATTCCATGTTGATAATTGTTTGTTTGTCTTTACAACCTTAGGTTGTCAATGGACATTTTAAATTACAAAATTATATACACTTGCCAATTACAGTTTTAAACCACATCTATACAAACCAATTGATTGCCTTGTCTATGCTACAAAATTTTCCATACAAGTCTCTAAAAAATTGGAATATACTCATCCCACATTGATATCACCGATTTAAACTATTTTGGTTTTCATTTCTATTTCTAAATTACCTCATCAGTAAAGCTACCTCATCACCTATGTTGTCATATATTTTAAATTTTTCCTTGATTAGTCTACCTACAAGGGATTCTAACCCTTCTCTCCATTGTTTCAAGACTCTTTATTCAAGGATAGGTTGGAAAAATGGGGAAATGTGTATCCTATCTTGTAGAGAATCTACCAAAAACAACAAACCATCGAGGGTACTTTGATGCAATGCTAGAGGAATAAAACAACTTAACTCAATCTCACTCCAATCAACTTATCAAAACTGAACCAAATGTCAACTTGTCCATTCAATTAGGACTCCTTTACCTTCACAAAACTCATGGATAGAAGACATAAAATTGAGTTCTAAGCACACAATCACTTACAAACTTCTCAAATAATTTAAACAGCATCAATTTAACTGGTTCAACCCAATTCCTAACTTTGATATATCTAATATCAAAACTTCTCAAAACAGACTCTCCTAATCAACAAACTAGGCCCTTTTAGGCCCTATCAATAAGAAACTTCTCAATTCCAAGCCTATTTCCACTTCTTAATTCTTAAAAAATGCATAAATATCTTTGTAGAACATGAAGGAATCATTCTCCAAACTTACTTCATGATAATTCATCAAACATGTATCCTAAACCACCTTTCTTGACTGAAAAATTAGGACTGTTACATCACTGTCATATCATGACAGTCATTAAATGGACTTCAAAAACTTACTAAATCTTGAAATAGATTCAAAATACCCCTAAACACCTTTTAAAAACAATATCTTCAAGAAGGAATCAAAAACCATAAACAAATTCTTTAATTCTCACTGTACACTGTGCTTTTTCCTGATTTTTCACCAAAATATGGCCTAGGGCATCATGATTTTAAAAGCTAACTATCACCACTTGGTCTGAAACTTTGAGAAATGAAATAGTACACAAAAACGGAACTTCTTACTAAATTTCAAGTGATTCCATCAGTTAGAATAAGACAAATGCAATTTTCTTTTAATTTTGTTTACCCTAGCAAGGGTTTTGAATCGTCTTAGGTAAACAAGCCACAACTTACTCAAATTTGCATGAAATTGAGTGAGAGAAAAAGGATAATGCTATATAATCATAGCTTAATCATTCCAAATGACTGCACCATGAAAATATGGTTTTACGGGGCCGTACAATGCTTCATAATGTTGTTTTACTAGAAAGAAAAAACAAAAAAATGAATATAAAACAGGGTCTCTTTACTATTTTCTCCATTATTTATATCCCACTACCTCTTGCTCGAGGTTCTCCATCAATTTAATTTTTTTCCTAACCATATAAATTGACCCAAACCATTTCACCTACTTGACTCCTAAACTTCTAAATTTTTCCATTTGTCAATTTTTGCATTTTTACCTTGACAACAATTTTGCAAGATTTGCTTTTTTCCCACTTTTGAATCCCTCAACGCCTAAGAACCACCAAACTAAGTAATTAAATGCTGTAAAGTTCCACCAAGACCTTGTTCTAAGAACAAAACACCTAGAACCTATTTTGGACCTCTTTTTACAATATTTTACATTTTTTGCAAATTGGATAAAACAACCTATCTAAACGTTCATCTAATGACTCAAACACCATGAACTAATATTCATCTCATTACCATGATATAGGTAAAATTATCTAACATACCAAAGAAATGAACAAGGAACAAACTAAAAGATGAAGAGCTCCAAACCTTCAAAGAAAAGGAGAGAGAATGGTTGAGGGCATATCATGAAAAGAAGAAAATGGAAACAATTGACAAAAGCAAGCCAAATGAAGAGGAACCTCAACTGTCAAAAAGAGAACAAAAATTGGCAGCACAAAGGGCACGGATGTGAAAGCTTTGTTGTATGATAGATTCAAATACTGTAGTTGGAGACACACCCTATACCAAAATTGAATATGAAGGGGTCACACCATTAAGCACAAGCGAATATGGAGGGACACCATCTACCGCAAGTGAATATGGTTGGACACCATCAACCACATCTCAAGTTGAGATTACATCATCACTCGGATTTGACAAAGAAGTTATGCAATCATCCCCACGTGAACCTCATGGTATGTCTTCTACTCCACCCTTGATCGAAGGTATGCAATCTAGCCCACCTCAATTAAATATTGATGAAACTGCTAATGTTGAGATGTATGTTCCTAGAACACCACCTAGAATTTTACGTAGAAAGCCAAAGTATTTGATTAATATTGATGAGGATATTTTTTAGCACATGGAAGGTAAGATTCCAACATGCACTTGTAGAAGATATGTTGATAAGATTTGGAAAATCTTCTTTGAAAGGCTAAATGAGACTGCAAGATGTCAACTATTTGTTGAAATGATGTGGGTTTTAAAGTATAGAAACATCATGAGGAATCTTGGGTTGAGAACATTGAATGCATCAAGTGAAAACACTATTATGAATAATTTAATGGATTCTTATGAGAGTGTGGGTAAGACCTCATGCTCAAAGGATAGTAATGTCACCCGACGTGTCATTACATCAACTTTGGTAAGCTATAAAACAAAGAGAGCTTGTCTCATTAAAAAGATGAGTGAACAAATGAAAATTAGTAGAAAAACTTTATCAAAAGCCATTCAAAGGCAGCAAAGAATTGAGGGCACAAATTCAAATGAATTATGGGCATTCTTGGGGAGACTGCCACAAAAAGATAAAAAAGTTGTTGAAGCATTGAGAACAATAATTGAAGAGTTTTGGAAGAATAAAACAAGGCCATCTCTGAATCAAAAGGATTTTGTAAGAAGAAGAATCAGTAGTCAGAACCATGAGCCACATCAAAAGTATTTTTTGGATACGACTCAAACCTAATTTTTTTCGTAAATTTCAAAATGATTATCCTCAAATTAGTATTTCTCAAATATTTTTTGAAATGCTTAAAACTTTTTATGTCAAGATAAATCACACACGCACTACTTTTTGTTGTAGACTACATATTGAATTCTCTAACCATTATGATGTTTATCATTCTATATGTTTATATTTTCATACTAATGATGTTTTGTAAGATTGTGGCATAGAAGCCCCACCAAAATCTTCAAGGGAGTTCTTATCAAAAAAATTATGTGAAATAGAGGATGGCCAAATATTCTACAGGACAACATGCTTGGATGGTTCATGCAAGCGTTGTGGTGGTTTACAATGAATGCCACTATGTCAGCATATGGAAAGCACAAATGAGGTGGGACAAAAACTAGTAGAGTTCGGGAAGTATAAAACATTGGCATATGTTACAAAAGATGGGTCTCAAGAAAAAATGTGTGATTTGGTTATTCAGAAGATTCCAATGTATCAGTTTATGTCCATGTTTCGTGACAATATAGTGTATGAGTATGCAAGGCATACCCATAGAGCCCGATGGTTGGACACACAATTCAAGCTATGCGAGGAAACCTTTCTAGTTTGAAGCATACTATCAATGGTTGAATTTGCAAAGAACTACACCCTACAACCACAACATGAGGTGCAGTCAAAGTATTACAACTCCACATAGGTTTCGATATTTATGCACATAGAATTCATTCATTCATTTGATAGTACAGAGGACCAAAGGAAGATATTGAGGGAGTATCACTTTTATATTAGTGATGATCACACACATTCTCTAGAGTTCATGCAAGGTTTCTTCTAGATGCTACAGTGATTTGGCTCAAAGGGACATAGCATACGGTTGGCATATAATATGGTCAGATAACTATGCAAAATAGTTCAAGAACATGTGCATGTTCTACTGGTTGTGCAGGATGAATCTCACTAGAATTGTTCAACATATGTGGAACTTTTGTGAGATCGAGCATGTAAAGCGTGAGCATGATGGTGAAAGAGCATGCATGAAAAGAGAATTAGCATGAGAAGAGTTAAAGTATAAAGACAGTACAAATTTGACAGATGCAAGATCAATCATCGAGTGGTGTAATGATTTGATGGGTCCAGGTAATGAAGGTACGTCTTCAGTTCCTAGATTTTTTTGGTTAATGGATGATACTAACATTGCACCATATGAGGATTGTTGTACGCTAACAGGATCGAGTGAGCTACACTCTTTCCTTAGCTCATATGCAGGTTCATGGAGTATCGATACATGGAAGATGACATGCTTTTATTCTTCATGTACAATGCAAGCCTGGAATGATTGTGAGTCAGGGGAGCAGGTTGACAAATGGTTGACAAGTTATCTTATCCCACTTCACGCGTTCGCCCTCCGATGATATTGGAACTAACATAGATGGAATCATCGATCAACTTTGACCACGTATCAAATCTAGTTCAACCAAGTAATATATCTACTTGCTTAGTATTTGAAATTCCATATTGCTATCTAACTTTGTACTGTATTCATAATGTTGACTAATTTCAAGAGATTTGTTGCACATATCAATGCAGGGCATATTTATGTAGTTATTACAGATCAAGACAATGAAGAGGGAATAGACTATTACTTGTGTCATTGTGTTGAGGCCAAGAGTAAATTGTAGGCCCCAGTTACAGATGGAGAGAACATTGAATACCCTACATGCTCAGTTGTTGTTATTAGAATGTGGCTTAGAAGGTACCCACATAAGAGTGTTAAACATTGGTTGTTTCAAGAGTTTGAAACACATCGTAAGATTCTTCATTACTCAAACCTTGTCATGGCATCCAAATTTAGTTTGACCAAATATGGGGGTAGACCTCTGAACAAGACCTTGTGGAAGGTCTGTGAGTCTAACCATGAGGCAATACTTGACACAATAAAGAGTAGAGCAGACCCGGATGGTTCGTTGGATTAATTTATAAGTATATGCACATTGGTTCTTGTACCTAAGGCATTGTAATGAAAGTTACTGAAATAATGAAATTTGGTGCAGGGGCACCAAGGTTATTGAGCAAATTTGGTTCATGCAGTATTAAGTTAGTTTTGTGTTTTGAGTTTTTTCAATTGAATAAGGTCATATTAGACCAATTTATAATTTAATAAGTCATGTTAGTTGGTTTTGGGGTCATTTTGGATTTCATGTTGCATATTTGTCAAAATGATGTAAAATTGCAAAAATTGAAAAGTTGTCAATGTGAAAAAAGTGTAAAAAAATGTAAACTTGAAGTGATTCTGATAGCAATAGAGGGAGGCAATCAACTCACTTCCACAATAGAAAAGGGTTCCAACCTCCTTCCTTCCCTCAAAACTCAATCTTGTCTTATTTTCAACATTGCACCTAGTCACTCTTGTAGGTCTGCAGACCTATTTTTTCCACCTTAACTCTCAAAATTCTTTAACAACCTCTACAACAAACTACCATTTTAGGCACCCATTTAAGCCTTCTTCAACATACATCAAAACCTCATAAGACTCTTTTGGATCATCTTTCACAAAACAAGCAACCCCCCTTTATTCTTCTTATCACACACAAACCACCATTGGGCAACATTAACCAGTCTACCAAACCACCAATTCCTCCACTTTTAGGGCGTGATAATCCCTCTAACATAACATACCCCAAAACCCTCTTCATTCACAAGTTAGGCAAGGGTTTATTGAAAACCCATACTCCAAACCTTCCCATAGCCAACCAAAGCTTGAAATACCTTCAAAAAGATCTGCACAAGCTTAAATGTTCAAGAGATATCGCTGCCCCCAAAGATTTCTTCAAACCCTAGCGCTAAACCACCATTTTCCACTCAAAAATGCACCATTTGACATCTAGGGCATCACCTAAAAAACCTCTATTTGCCTGCCTTGCACATAAAACTTTTCACACATGTTTTATAACCCTAACTAAGTCTTCTTGCCGAGTTACAGAAGCATACAGTGGGTGGAAGGCTTAATATGACATTTTAATGCACTCAAAACCCTTAAAACAGGGTATATAGACCGACCCCAATAATTGGCTTCTAAAATGCACAAAATAACTTGACAATCCAACCAAAAAATACATAAAATGGAGTTAGTTTTTTTTACACCTTTACAACTTCTTTAGAAGGTAGAATATTCGTGTGAATTACCTTAAGTTGCTCTAGATTTGCACCCAATATTCTTTTGTTGAGGTGAGAATATGATTTTGACATTCAAATTCCATGCATAAATCCTCAGCCTCATCTATACTAATAGGAGGCTTCATTTTTTGATCCACCTGCTCTACCTTGGCCAACAACCTACATAATGATGCAAGCCATACATTAACTACTTCTCTTAGCTGACCAAGTTGCTTCTTTATTTTATCTCTTTGGTCTAGAAGCAAAGACAACTATAATTGAATATTTTTTACTTGAGCTCTAGTTGCCCCATCATTATCCTTTGACTAATCATATATCCTGGCTATTTGAGTGATATGTGACTTAGTGGAGTCAATATGATCTTTGATGTTCTTGGTAGAATTAGGCCATTTCAAACAAAATTGGTACAAAGCTACAACTTCATCAATACATTTCTAGATTCTCTTGCCATTTTTTGTGTGCATTGGCACGCTAGTCATATGCATTAACCATTCTTTTGTCATTTATCTTCCTTAAGGCCTCTTTTTTTTGACTTTTTCTTTATTTGAGATGAATGATCCTTGAAAAAATCCATTAAAAGCTTCAAATTTTGTTTCAAATTCAAGGAGTGAATGTTTACCTCAGGTAAACCTTCCTAAATATCTTCACTGCATCATCAATCAATCCACTTTTCTTCACATGTTCTTGTAGAATTTTCTTTTCACAAAAGCATGTAGAATATCACCAAGTTGTAACTTATGGAGGGGAGAAATACTTGAAAAGTCAAATTTTCCTTCATGAGTAGGAATATGCAGAAGTTGGTGTGTCACCATAGGTTGAAACTATATCTGCATTCCTAGTAGGTCCTTGAAACAATCCACAGAATTATCTTGCTTCTCAACTATTTTTTCTTTTGCATCCTAAACATTCTCAAGGATTATCCTCTTTCTTTTGTTCATCACTTCCTAAATTCTCCAGAGGGGGAATATTATGTTCCTTACCAAAAATAGTGTTCCCTAGAGAATATATACTCACTTCACCTTGACCTTGTGCACCTTGTGCATTGGTATTCTCTAGAGGAGCTATCTCCTCATTTTGTCTGACATTTTCATATGTCTCATTACCTCTAGTCATATTTACCTTAAAAAAGATAATCTATGTCATGAGTAGACACATCAAGAATATCTAAAGTATCTAGAGGATCTTGATCTCCAATTATTTTAGTATTCTTCAATTCTTCCAATATTTTTGCTATCTTTTCTTCTATTTCTTTCTCCATACTCTATTTCTTATTTATCTTTCCCTATTAGAATATTTATTATTTGTTTGATTCTAAATTCTTGTGTCTAATATTGAGATAATTTGACCCTTTCTTCATGAGAAATAAAAAGTTGTCAAATGCAAGTAGTTGAAAGTTGCAAAGTGGTACAACTTTCGTTATGTAGCTCATGTGACCAAATGGATTGTTCCAATGTGTCTGAATAGTTATTTTTACACTAGGTGTGGTCCTCTTTTGCACCTAAAGACATAGAATCGCTTCAAGCTACGCTCAACCGGATCGATTCCTTAAGGGTCCAAAGTGCAAAATAGCTGCAAACTTCAACATGTTACTCGGATATCGTGATGCTTAGAAACTTCTCATCTTATCCTATAGGATTGTGTTGGGCCCCTCTACAATAACCTCTCTCAGTTTTTTCTATCTTAGAGGCATTTTTCCCGTGGTGGCAAATTTTCACTTGGGGAAAAAGTTATCAAATGCAAGTAGTTGAAAGTTGCATAGTGGTGCAACTTTCGTTCTATAGCTTGTGTGACCAAAGACTATTCCAACATGTCTGAATAGGTATGTTTATGCTAGGCATGGTCCTCTTTCACACCCAAACACGCAGAATCGCTTCGAGCTATGTTCATCCCTTAAGGGTCCAAAGTGCAAAATGGCTGAAAACTTCAGCATGTTGTTACTCGGATACCATGATGCTTAGAAATTTCTCATCTAATCTTATGGGATTGCTTTGGGCCCCTCTACAATAAAATCTCTCGGTTTTTTCTATCTCGGACGCATTTTCCCGTGGTGGAAAATTTTCATTTGGGCAAAAAGCTGTCAAATGCAAGTAGTTGAAAGTTACAAAGTGGTGCAACTTTCGTTCTGCAACTCATGTGACCAAATAGACAATTCCAACACATCTGAATAGGTATGTTTACGCTTGGCATGGTCCTCTTTCACACCCAAACACGCAAAATCGCTTTGAGCTACGTTCAACCGAATCAATCCCTTAAGGGTCCAAAGTGCCAAATGGAAGCAATCTTTGATAGGATATTACTCAAAAACCATGATACCTAAGAACTCTCTATATGAGCCTATGAGATTGCATTAGGCCCCTCTACAATAACCTCTCTCGATTTTTTTGTCTTAGAGTCATTTTCCTATGGTGTCCAGTTTTCACTTGATGGAAAAAGTGTAAAATGCAAGCAGTGTAAGGTTGCAAAGTGGTGCAACTTTCATTTTGTATTTTGTGTGACCAAAAAAATTGCTCCAACACATCCCAATAGGTACATTTACATTAGGAATGCTTCTCTTTTGCACCCAAACACACAGAATTTCTCTGAGCTACGTTCAACCAGCTTGATCCCTTATGATGGCATGGAAAATAATCGAAAAGAGAAACATACACGCGATGGTTGAAAAGTATAATTTTTCCACACAAAAAGTGTGTCATCATTGGAAACTCAAAGTTAGTGGTTGTTGAAGATTTTGATGGAGAATATCAATCAAATATCTCTGTTTCTTTGTTAATTTATGTGCATTTTCTTCATTTCCAGCCTATGTATGGGTCCATACAGTAGGATTTTTCTCTAAGATGATCTGAATCTATTGTAGAATGGTTTTATCATTGATTAGAATCCATTCTTGTGGAATTCTATTAAGTTCCAAGCAACTTAGAAGTAGATTTCTAAAATAGGTTTCAACTTGCTCATACAAGGGTTTGAGTGTAATATGTTGAAATAGGTCATTCCACTTATTATTCAGGTTGTGTATTGGTGGAATGGGCCTTGTAAGTAGGATAGGGAGTAGGAATAATAAAATAACATTGGTAAAGGAATTGGACGAGATTACTAATGCTGCCCCTATTGAAAATTCAAAATTTAGGCCTTAAAAGCAAGGCTAGAAGAGGTGAAAAGAAGAAATTGCTTGAGAATAAGTTAGAATAGGTTGGAAATAGAGTGAGGTTGTGTAGTTTGATATGTTCAAAAGTTTTTCAAGCACATGGGAGGTCAAAATTATGTTATGGCATGATGCCCTAGTTGGGAAAAGAGGGGTTTTCAATGAAAAATAGAGGTTTGAGGGAGTAAAAATGGGTAAAGTTAGGGGGCAACATAATTTGGTGGTCGATTAAGATTGTGCAGGTAGAATGAAGAGTGTTGGAAGAGGTTTTGAGTTTGTATAAGGTTCTGATTCAGGTTCGGGGGTTTAGTTCACCAGTTTGGCCAAAAAAAATTGGAGGGGGGTTTGGTTCGTTTTGGGTTCGTTACTACCAAAAACATGTAAAAACAAAATGTATATATATATGCAGCCTAGAAGCATTAATTAGGATTAGAATATCATATAACATCATATAAACAAAAAAACCACCATAAACTTGAATTCCATTTAAAAGATCCATGATAAATATTCATCATTGAAACTTGAATTGTGGTAGCTTGATATACACGGTTTATTGATGCAAGGGTTCAATTTGTATGATTTTGAAAAAAGAAGCCAACTGAGTAGAGTTATCAGCATTCTTCAGAAATCATAAGAATCACTAGCCATTTTGATGTCTTCTTGCAAAACCCTTCCTTAATACTCCACAATCAAAATACTTGTGCAATGTAACAATGACATTTTTTTCTTTGAAAGAACCAAAGGGTGACTACATAATTGAAGTGTATAAACACATATCTTTTTGTAATATCAAGGATACTTTTTGAAATCTTTTTATGAATCATTTCATGCAATACCAATTGAAAATGTGTTTTTCTCTTTTACATAAAGTTGTTTAGCATCAATCAATTAATATTCAAGACAAACCATGAAGGAAAACAATGATCAATGCTAGGACTAACCAATTAATAAGTATACATGTGATTAAGTCAAGCATGTACATGTGAATAAGGGCAGCACAAGTACTCAAAAACACGTGAGCCTTGAAGTATACACACGAATACATAGTACATACACAAATTAATACAAAGTATATGCATGAATATAAGGTATATGCATGAAAACATGTAAGTCACAAAGTATACATTGGAACACAAGTCACAAAGTATACACGTAAGTTGTAAAGTATACACTTGAATACACATAACTCATATCTATTGAACCATGAATTTAGAATGCAAATATGGACACCATCGATAAAAAAGATTTGTATTAACCAAATACCCATGTAGGAATACATCAATATATGTTGATATAAGTATGAAATATAGATACAAAATAGCCATATAGGCTTATGAGAATGTCATATAGGCATGCAATTTCAAATATATCCAATACAAAATATGTTAGTGTAATTAATTAATTAATTATTACACTAGCGTAAGTTAACTTAGGGTTAATTAATCATATTAGTCCTAGGTTACTTTTTATCATTTAATAATGGTGTTGAGATAAGATTCCCTTCTATAAGATGAGTTGTCTTTTCTAGAAGTTATCTCCATCTTGTTATCATTCCCTAGGTTAGGGTTTCATGTTGTCACATGAAGTGTGGTTTGTACACTTGGCAACATCTTATGCATTTTAGGTTTTGCTCTTGCCTATATAATCAGGCATATGTACTCTTTGTAAATAATTCTATAATTCAATATATTCTTAATATCAATCAGATAATCTCTATTTGCATGCCCTTATTTGCAACACTTTCTGTGTGGTTGAATTTCTTCTTGGCAGGTCCTCTTTGAAGTGTGCTTCATTGGATGATTCAACATCCATTATTCCAACAAAATATGTACAAAACTGCCATGTAGGCATACAACAAAGGGCTTTGGAATCAAAAGTCATTGCTCTCCATGCTCTCAAAATATTTGAAATTTCTCCTTGGATTTTCAAAAATATCAATAAAAATTGGTGTAGCCATGATAGCACTTTCTGAAAACTAGAGTTTTACAAGCAACCCAGAGAAATACATGTGAATATTGTTGTTAGGGTTTGTGTGCAACTTACTGAAAACTTTCTTCTCTTTCTTAGCACTTGCATATACTTGATAACTTTCAAATGAGATCAATTTTGATCAAATAGAAACTAAATATGCTTCACACAAACCCCAGTCACTTTGCATTAAATAAATTTTTAAATTTTTGGAATTAGCAGCTTTTTACTGTTTGTGATATCACAAAGATCCATAAACATTTAGCAATCTTTAGCATAGATAATATTTGTTTTGGAAACTTGAGAAAACATATTCATGTTATTAACAACCATTATATTGAAGACTTCAACATCTGATACTCTACAGGGGTTTGAAAATATTTACAATTGCAACTCCCCCTGATTCAATAACCTTTTTAGTTATCAAAGGATCCATCTACACTAGATTGAGGTACAAATTCATTTTGTTTTCACTTTCTTCCTTCTCATGTCTACTTATTTTTTTGATTAGTGTCAATATTCTTTTGTAGAGTAGAAGGTCTTACATTCTTTCCTTTGTAGAACCTTGCAATGTGTCTTCATTTATTGTAATTGTAGCACATGATACTAGCTTGTGGAGCATAATTAATTCTCACATTGTATCTACAATCAACATCCCTATGACCAAAACTTGTTGCATGTGTAGTAGTAACCATACAAGGATTGAGAAGTCATAGCATTACTATTCCTTATTATTTTACTTCTGTATTCATTAGCTTTATGACCAAATTTATTGTAAGCATAGAACTGACCATGAAATTATTGAGAGTTCATAGCATTGTACCTTGGAGGACTAAATGAATTCTGACTCATCTTGCTTCTACACTCAATTGCCTTATGACCAAACTTATTATAAGCATAATAGTTACCATTGAACTTGATGGGAGTAGTTTATTTAGGGGTAGGCTTTTTGAAGTTCCTTTTCTTATTTCAGGCATGAATGAATCCTCATTTCTTGATGTCTTGATTTTTATTTGCATCTCCAGAGGATGGCTCCTTAGGTTTTTTAGACTAGGCTTTCTCCTCCCTTTTTTTAGGCATTCATTCTACTTTGAAGTTATCATATAGGATTGCAAATGCATCGTTCATAAGAATTTTCCCTGTTTCAAAACCAAGTTTGGATTTCTCTTTAGCTGGCTTTTGAGAGCTAATCAAGTCATCAAAAATTATAGAACCTCCTCTTAGTTTTAGACCCTTGTCAATTTTCTCTTTTTCCTTTTCAAGTTAATTTCTTAGAGATACAATCTCTTCCCAAAGCTTTAAAGACTCAACATTTTTATTATTAAGTTTGGTATTCAAGACATCCTCAATCCCCTTGCCTTCTTCAACTTTGACTTTTAAATTTGAGATCACATCTCCAACTTCTTTGACTTTAATCTCACATCCATTTCCTCCTTCTATTTGAGATTTTAATTTGTCAATTCCTTATTTTGATTCTTTAGCTTTTTCCTTCGGTTTGTCAATTGTCTCTTTTTATTTTTCCAACATGACTCATATTTTGATATTTTTCATTCTTGCTTCATCCAAACCTTTAAGAGCGAACCGAATTTCTCCTTCAAAATCAACTTCATAATAATATAGATTGATGTCCCAACCTTTAGGTTCCATTGTATCTAGATTTGGTTCTGGAATGGATATATCACTAATATTTTTATTGACCCTGTGTGTTCAAGTGTGGGATCTACCTCAAATATTAAGCTTCTCAAAGGTACTTGGCTTTGATACCAATTTTTCAACACACTATAGTGCTGAGAGGGGAGGGTTTGAATCACTATATATTGAAACTTGACCATTCCCCTTTACAGATTACACATCACATAAAATAAACTAAAAGAAGAGCAAAAAAGAAAACATGCACCACATAAGGACACCCAGATTTTTACATGGAAAAACCAATGAGGTAAAACCCACAGTGAGAGTTAACTCACAATATATTACGCTCACTTATTACAAAGATTACAATGTTGTTTAAGGTTTATTGCCTATGGACTTTCAAACTAATGTGTACAACCTTAGGGAAAGATACAATGACCTGATGAGACACACTATCTTAGAGTAGGATAAATGAAAATTACAATGAGAACTATTAATATGAATTTCTATTAATCAGCATCCAACACATGTTGATGTTGCAATTCTTTTTTCGCATAATTAATTCTTCACACTCACTTCACACACTTGATCTTCAACATACTACACAATCTCAATTTATCATACCTCAATACCTCCACAAATTAATTTTATCTTCTATATATATCCTCCACAACAACTCAAAACCTTAATTAGGTCAGCTCCAAGATAATCTTTAGAAGAAACATATGATATCACAAAGGTCGACTCCAAACATACACAATATTGCAAGAAAAAGAGTTGTGGATCAACACATGGCATTACAAGACCCAAACACATCATAAAACATTCTCCAAAACAAAATTAATTAATTAGGATCAATCGTAGATGAAGGAAACAAGTTTGTCGACCCAAGTAATGATAACACCACAAAAACTAACAACTATTCAACTTTACACCATCAGGGAGAGACCAAAAACATCATGCGGGCCAAGATGTGAACAATGTAGTTATGCACAATACATCCTCAACCTTTTCTTGGTTGGAAAATATGCCTCAACATATCAGCTTGGACCTCTATTAAAGTCATGAAAAATTTATGCCCTTATCGCTTTACTGTAGTGTTCTCATTTGGTTGGCTTGACCCCTTGGTCACTGAGACTCTGTCTGATCGGTGAGGCTCTGAGGGTTGTCATAGCGATGGGCCGACGGGAGTGGAGTTAGAGTTTTGTTTCAAAGCTTTCGCTTTATCAAAGGATCAGTTGCCCATCGGTGGGAGGTTTTGCTCTATCACGCCGATGTGTCGATGCTTTGCATCAACATCTACTATCAGCTTCATCCACGGTGTTGGCTGCTTTCCGCGGCTTCTGAAGGCAAGTACCATTGTTTACCTTTTTGCCGAGCATAATTGCCTGTGCGCATGATGCGTGGTGACTTATCAAAGTGGTGAGCGTAGGGATGTGATGGTGGGCCCTGAGTTGCTTTATGTGAGGGGTTGCCCGACCATGGACACTTGTTTGTGCCTTGGGAGTTTCTTGGGGAATCTAGCGGATGTCGCTAGAGATTCCTCGAAGGAGATCCAATAGACTCCATGAAGACCAATCGAAGTGCCTGAGTGGTGGACACATGGCAGCCTCATAAGCTTGTTTTGGGTGAGCTCATGGGAATTTTGGTGATTCCCTCCTGGATGCCCTGAAACCTCCTTAGCAGTGTACACGTGCCTTATGGGACCCGATAGAGCTTGTGGTCGGTGTTTTGACGATAGCGGATTGTTGTTGGCTCAGAATGTGATGCAACTGTTAGCGATGGCAAAGGGTTTTTCAGATCTTGATGAGAGTTGATTGGATCACTGCTCGGTCAAGCGATGGAACAAATGGTAGGTGCATTTTCTCATCGGTTGTTTCTGCATCATTGTTGCAAAACAACATTTTTTGCCGGAAGCTGGATTGGTAAAAAGCGATATCTTATGCAGTTATTTTGTGATCGGATTTTGGCGATTGGTAGAGCCCGAATTGTATTTTCTCTGCAACGAATTTATTGTGGGGGTGGCTCAATGCAGGTTTGCAGGTGGATCAGATCCGAGATCAATTTGGCGTTTCAGTGAAGAACTGAATTTTAATGCACCCTAATTGGTGGTTGGAGAGAGACTTGTAATAGTCGGTCTTGACTAGTAATCTATCTACAGATTTGAAGAAACTGTGAAAGAGCAGAGATTTTTTTTTTTTGTATTCATTGTATGCCGAAATAGCATTGTAACAATGAGTGCATGAAAACTCCAGTGCTGTTGTGAGCTAACTATCAGAGAGTAAGGGTTGTAACTTTGTATGTAATCTTTTGCTTGCTGAAATACAAAGTGTCTTTCTCTTGGTGTGGTGGGTTTTTTACTCGAAAGAGTTTTCCCACATAAATTTGGTGTTATCTTTGAAATCATTTTATTTATGTTACTCTTGTTATTTTGCATGTGTTCATCTTAAGTTTTTTAATGTTTTAAAACTGGTCTTTGCACGTCTCCTCTGTGGTTTTAGCGTTAGGAAAGCATTTCCGCACTATTTCTTTTCCTTACAAGTGGTATCAGAGCCTTGCCAGTTATGTTATCCTTGTTACAAAGGGCTTGTTTTTTTCTGCTAACACTGTTCTAGTGGGAGTCTTGCAAATTTAGAACTTAGTTCTGTCTAAGATGGTGAGTACATCAGGAAGAGTTGATATTGAGAAATTCAATGGTGGCAACTTTAAGTTGTGGAAACTCAAAGTGGAAGACCCATTAGTAGATAGAGACCTCTGGGTAGCCATGTCTGGAACTATGCCACAAGGTATGAAGCAAGAAGAATGGGACCTCGCAGATAGAAAGGCAACAGGTCTGATAAGACTTTGTCTAGCCAATTTTTTACTCTTGAATGTCCATGAGAAGAAGTCTGCAGCTTCGTTATGGAAGAAGTTTGGCGATATTTATCAGGGAAAGTCTCTGGTAAATAAGTTATTCTTGAGGAAGAATTTGTACTCCTTGAAGATGGAAGAAGGTGCATCTGTTGCAGACCATCTGAAATCGTTTAATATGAATAATGCTTAGTTGGCGTCTATGGGTGTAAAGATAGAGGAGGAGGATCGTTGCATGCTCCTGTTATGTTCATTACCTGACACTTGGGATCATCTGGTGATGGCTATTGGAAGTATGACTACGAATTTCAAGATGGAAGATGTGGTTGCTTTGCTGCTATCTGAAGAGATGTGGAGGAAGTCTTCTAAGATGGCCAAAGAGGCTCTTGTTGTTTGAGGTAGATCAAAGGAGAAAGGCAAGAAGAAGGACAAGAAGTCCAAATCTAAATCTATAGGGAGATCGAAGTCTCCTGGTAAAAATTCTAAGGTGAAATGCTGGAATTGTGGGCAGCCTGGTCATATCCAAAAGGATTGCAAGGAGAAGATGAAGAAGAAGAAGAAGAAGAGAAACTCTTCAGACTATGATTATTCTCAAAGTGATGTAGATGCTTTCATTGCAGCCTTGGCAACTCAGGTATCAAATGATGTCTGGTTGGTTGACTAGGGTGTATCCTTTCACATGACGTCTCATAGAGAATGGTTCACTAAGTACGAGAAGTATGATGGTGGAAAGGTGTACCTCACGAGTGATTCAACGTTGGAGATTGTTGGCCGAGGTAGAGTTAGAATTCAGTTTCCTGACGGGAGAGTCAAAGGTATTGGTGGCGTACTACATATACCATGTTTGGCTCAAAATTTACTTTTTGTCAGTAAGCTAAATGATGCTAGTGTAGAAGTTTCTTTCTTGAGTAAAGGATGTAAGATGGCTAGAGGTGCAATGGTGTTGGCTAAGGGTGTACGTATTGGCACTCTGTATAAGCTAGATGCACGTCCTATTCAATTCAACAATGCCTTTGTAAAGACAAGCAAAGTTGTTCCTGTAGAGAAAGATGAAGATGCTTCTCTGGTTGCAAATGCATTTTAGGTGAAACTCCCAGCAGAGAAGACCATGTTGTGGCATAATAGACTTGGTCACATAGGTGAAAAAGGTTTAGAAACCTTGAAAAATAAAAAAATCTTATTGAAGGGCTTGTAGATTGTAATCTTGAGTTCGATTTCTGTGAACACTGCATTTATGGAAAGAAACAACGTGTTTCCTTTTCCTCGAGTTCTCATAAATCCTTTGGTGTACTGGAGTATGTTCATTTTGATGTGTTTGGTCCAGTGAACGTTCCTTCGTTATCCAAGTCTAGATATTATGTTTCTTTTATTGATGAAATTTTGAGAAGGGCATTTATATACTTTCTTAAAAGTAAATCAGAAGTGTTCAATAGTTTTAAAGAGTTTAAAAGCTTGGTTGAGAATCAGACTGGAAGGAAAATAAAATGTTTGAGGATGGATAATGGTGGTGATTTTTCTTCTCCATATTTTGATAGATACTGTAAAGACCATGGGATTAAAAGGCATAAAACTACACCTTATACTTCACAACATAATGGAGTTTCTGAAAGGTTGAACAGGATATTGATGGAAAAGGCAAGGAGTATGTTGAGCAGTGCAGGTCTAGAGCAGATGTTCTAGGCTGAGGTCGTGGCTATAGCATGTTACCTGGTAAATCATTCTCCTTGCTATGCTCTTGTTGATAAGACACCTTTGGAAGCATGGTCTTGTAAGAAGCCCTCTCTAAGACATGTTCGTGTTTTTGGTTGTGAGGCATATGCATATGTGCCAAGTGAGAAAAGATCTAAGTTGGAGAACAAAGTTGTTAAATGTATCTTCATCGGTTATGGTGTTGGTGTGAAGGGATACAAGCTTTGGAATCCTGATACTTAGAGGTTTTTGTATAGCAGAGGTGTAATATTTTGTGAGTTGAAACCTTCTACAACTAATCCACAACTAGAGATAGATCAAAGAGAAAAGAAGAATGATGCAGTTGAGATTCCCCAAACTCCCGAAAAGGGAGAACTGCATGGTGTACCTGAAACTGAGGAGAGCTCTAGCAGCTCTGAGAGTTCTGAAGATGAAGAACCACAACCTCAGCTAGTGAGAAGGTCTACACATCAAAAAAAACAACTTGATAGGTATGGTTTCTCCATTTTGGATTCAAATTGTGCCTATGCTTTAATTACTAGCATTGAGGAGCCTAGGACTATTAAAGAGGCAATTAATATGCCCGATGCAAATTCTTAGTTGGAAGCCATGAATGAAGAAATGGAATCATTGGAAAAGAATGAAACCTGGAATTTGGTACCTTTGCCTAAAGGAAGAAAGTATGTTGGTTGTAAATGGGTATTTAAGAAGAAGACTGGTCTTGAGGGTAGTGCTAAGAAGTATAAAGCAAGGTTGGTGTCAAATGGGTATTCCCAGGTAGAGGGAATTGATTATGGAGAAATATTTTCCCCTGTAGCTAAGCTAACATCTATCAGATTTATGTTGTCACTTGCAGCCACGTATGACTTAGAGATCGAGCAGATGGATGTGAAAACAACGTTTTGCCATGGTGAGCTGGAAGAAGAAACTTACATGTCCCAGCCTGAGCACTTTGTTGAAAAAGGTAAAGAAAGCCTGGTCTACAAATTAAAGAAATCTTTGTATGGTTTGAAGCGGTCTCCTAGAATGCGGTACCATAAGTTTGATACTTTTGTGTTGTCTATGGGATTTGTGAGATCAAAATCTGATCATTGTGTGTATTTTAAAACTGAAAATGATCGTGTGCTTATTATTACCCTATACGTGGATGATATGTTGTTCATAGGAAATAGTAAGTCTATGATTTCTGATCTCAAATCTCAGTTATCTGCAAAGTTTGAAATGAAAGATCTGGGTGCAGCAAGGTATATTCTGGGGATGGAGATAACTAGGGACATAAATGGTAGAAAGCTTTGGGTCAGCCAAAGTAAGTACATCAACACTGTTCTGGAGAGATTTCATATGAGTGATTGCAAGCAACTAGTTGTTCCAGTTATGCAGGGAATGAAACTATCTATTGAAGATTGTCCAAAATCTGCCACTGAGATGGAGGACATGACCAGAGTGCCTTATGCGAGTGTTGTCAGCAGTTTAATGTATGTTATGGTTTGTACAAGGCCAAACATTGCCCAAGCAATGGGAGTACTCAACCGATTTATGGAAAATCTAGGAAGGACGCATTGGGATGTTGTAAAGAGAGTGTTTAGATATCTGAGAGGTACCTCAGAATGTGCTTTGTGTTACCATGACAATTTGGTTGCATCATAGAGAACTCTCAGCATTCGTGGGTATGTGGACTCTGATTAGGTAGGGGACATTGACAACATAAGATCCACCAGTGGATACACTTTCATGTTAAATGGTGGTGCAATCAGTTGGATGAGCAAATGATAGGTTGTTGTCACTTTGTCCATGACGAAGGAAGAATACATGGCAATGAATCACACCTGCAAAGAAGGTGTTTGGCTTAGTCACTTATGTTCTGATATTGGTTTTAATGCAGGACATATCACTATTTTCTGTGATAGTCAAAGAGCCATTTATTTGGCATAAAAAATCCAACTTTCCATGCTAGGACGAAGCATATCGACGTGCATTATCACTTCGTGAGAGATATAGTGGAGGATGGAAAGGTTTCTTTGGAAAAGGTGGATACTCTGAAAAATTTCACTGATGCATTGACAAAGCCAGTAAGCTTGAACAAGTTCAGATGGTCTGCAAATTCAATGGGCCTTGGGGCCTATGATCGCAAATGAATTTGAAGTCTAGAGAAATCCAGTAAGTCTTCATCAAGTGGGAGGTTGTTGGAAAATATGCCTCAACTTACTGGCTTGGAACTTTGTTAAAGGCTTGACGAATTTATGCCCTTATCACTTTACCCCAGTGTTCTAATTTGATCAACTTGATCCCTTGGTTGCTAGGATTTGTGAGATCAAAATCTGATCATTGTGTGTATTTTAAAACTAAAAATGATCGTGTGCTTATTATAACCCTGTACGTGGACGATATGTTGTTCATAGGAAATAGTAAGTCTATGATTTCTGATCTCAAATATCAGTTATCTACAAAGTTCAAAATGAAAGATTTGGGTGCAACAAGGTATATTCTAGGGATAGAGATAACCAGGGACAGAAATGGCAGAAAGCTTTGGGTCAGCCAAAGTAAGTACATCAACACTTTTCTAGAGAGATTTGATATGAGTGATTGCAAATAGCTAGTTGTTTCAATTAAGTAGGGAACGAAACTATCTGTTGAAGATTATCCAAAATCTACCACTAAGATGGAGGACATGACCAGAGTGCCTTATGCGAGTGTTGTCGATGGTTTAATGTATGCTATGGTCTATACAAGGCCAGACATTGCCCAAGCAGTGGGAGTACTCGGCCGATTTATTGAAAATCCAGGAAGGACGCATTGGGATGTTGTAAAGAGAGTGTTTAGATATCTGAGAGGTACCTCAGAATGTGCTCTGTGTTACCATGGCAATATGGTTGCATCACAGATAAATCTCAACATTCGTGGGTATGTGGACTCTGATTGGGTAGGGGAAATTGATAGCAAAAGATCCACCAGTGGATACACTTTCATGTTAAATGGTGGTGTAATCAATTGGATGAGAAAACGACAGGCTGTTGTCGCTTTGTCCATGATGGAGGCAGAATACATGGCAGCGACTCATGCTTGCAAAGAAGTTGTTTGGCTTAGCCGCTTATGTTCTGATATTGGTTTTAATGTAGGGAATATCACTATTTTCTGTGATAGTCGGAGTGCCATTTTTTTGGTGAAAAATCTAAATTTCCATGCCAAGACGAAGCATATCGACGTGCAGTATCACTTCGTGAGAGATATGGTGGAGGATGGAAAGGTTTATTTAGAAAAGGTGGATACTCTAAAAAATGTTGTTGATGCATTGACAAAGCCAGTAAGCTCAGACAAGTTTAGATGGTGTGCAAGTTCAATGGGCCTTGGGGCCTATGATCGCAAATGAATTCAAAGTCTAGAGGAAGCCAGTAAGTCTTCATCAAGTGGGAGCTTGTTGGAAAATATGCTTCAACTTACCAGCTTCGACCTTTGTTAAAGGCTTGATGAATTTACTCCCTTATCACTTTACCATGGTGTTCTCATTTGGTCGGCTTGACCCCTAGGTCGCTGAGACTTTTTCTGATTGGCGAGGCTCCGAGGGTTGTCACAGCAATGGGTTGACGAGCGTGGAGTTGGTGGTTTGTTTGAAGGCTTTGGCTTTATCGGAGGATCAGTCGCCCATCAGCGAGAGGTTTTTCTCTATCATGCTGATGTGCCGATGCTTTTCATCAATGGTTGATATCAGCTTCATCCAATGGTGCTGGATGATTTCTATGGCTTTTGAAGGCAAGTACCATTGTTTACCTTTTTACAGAGCGAAATCGCCTATGCACATGACGCGTGGTGACTTGTCAAAGTGGTGAGCGTAGGGAAGTGATGGTGGGCCATGAGTTGCTTTATGCGAGGGGTTTCCCGACTATGGACACTTGTCTGTGCCTCCGGAGTTACCTGGGGAATCTAGCGGATGCCGCTAGAGATTCCCCAAAGGAGCTCCAGTAGCCTCAACGAAGACCAAGCAGAGCGCCCGAGCGGTGGACACGTGGCAGCCTCAAAAGATCATTCCGAGTGAACTCATGGGAATCTTGGCAATTCCCTCTTGGATACCCCGAAACCTCCTAAGCAGTAGACATGTGCCTTATGGGACCCAATAGAGCTTGTGATCGGTGTTTTGACAATAGCAGATTATTGTCGGCTTAGAATGTGATGCAACTGTTAGAGATGGAGAAGGGTTTTTAGAGCCCGATGATAGTTGACTAGATCATTGCTCGGTCAAGCGGCGGAATGAATGGCAGTGTGACACGTGGTGTTTTCTCATCGGTTGTTTCTGCATCATTGTTGCAAAACAACATTTATTTCCAGAAGCTGGATTGGTGAAAAGCGATATCTTATGCAGTTATTTTGTGATCAGATTTTGGCGATTGGCAAAGCCCGAATTGTATTTTCTCTGCAATGAATTTATTGTGGGGGTGGCTCGATGCAAGTTTGCAGGTGCATCCGATCCAAGATCGATTTGGCATGTGAGTGAAGAACTGAATTTTAATGCACGGTCTTGACTAGTAATCTATATACAAATTTGAAGAAACTACGAAAGAGCAAATAGAGTTTTTTTTTTGTATTCGTTGTATGCCAAAATAGCATTGTAATAGTGAGTGCATGAAAACTCTAGTGTTGTTGTGAGCTAACTATCAGAGAGTGAGGGTTGTAACTTTTTATGTAATCTTTTGCTTGCTGAAATACGAAGTGTCTTTCTCTTGGTGTGGTGGGTTTTTTACTCGAAAGAGTTTTCCCACATAAATCTGGTGTTATCCCTGAAATCATTTTATTTTTGTTACTCTGGTTACTTTGCATGTGTTCATCTTAATTTTTTTAATGTTTTAAAAATTCTCTTTGCACGTCTCCTCTGTGGTTTTAGTGTTAGGAAAGCATTTTCACATTGTTTCTTTTCCTTACATTCTTGAAGTTCTTGATCATTACATGTTGGCGCGACAAAAGAAATTCACTTAATACACAAGAACAAAGCGTTCAAGACAAACTATAGCAAACTATCATACAGAACACTAAAACACTGGATATTGCAAAGTAGTGTGCATTTAACATTATTAATCATGTTTTCAAAACCAAAAGGCCATCACTTCACTTCCTAAGGAATGTGGAACATTTCAACATGCCTTCATCAACACTTCAGTCTACTAGAACACAAACCAGAACTCTATCACTTATAAATTTTATTGTAGAAGGTGTAATGACTTGAATGCTTGGATATAACACCTTCACATCTCAGCCATATTATCTTTTGAACCACAAGATAAACTCTTGTTCTGTGGAGGGATGTAGAAAAAAATACCACGACTCTATTATAGAGTATGCACTCTAACTGCCTTAACAAAACTTTTGCAACATATCTCAATGTACGTTACACCAAGTATGAATGATATCAATGTAGGTATGCAAAAACCATATCATAACAAGTGTATCCTCCTCTGCATCACACATAGGCATCAGATAGATCATCATTATACCTCATATAGTATTGCTAACTATATCAACAAATGTCACCACACTTCCACTTTCTCTAGAGTATTGCATATTCTTCATCATACACATTTGGTATCAATGACAACACATTTTGAGTTGACATCAATGACAACAAATATTTTCAACACTTACCTTATTGATAAGTGAAATTAAACATCTATATAGGGATAGAGTGTTACATTGGTTTGATTCCTCTTGCTTATTTTACCACTCATTTATGTATTTGGTCTATAACTTTATATAATATTTTTCTTTTCTTAGCACATCAAAGGATAGTTTGGATTTATCCAGTGCTCTTGTTGATATATATTTTTATCCCTATCAATCATCCCCAACGATTACTCAAATGGTTGATAATGTTTATAAGTATATAGGACCACAAGTGATAGTTAAAGGGATCCTTGATTTTATTTTGCCTGTACCTTCATTCTTGTCATCCCTCATTCATAAAACTATAATACAACATCATATTCATAAAAAAATGGATAGTGGTAAAAAGGTTACATCTAGTCCTAATACTTTACCTCCTCCTCATCCACAAGATTCTCCCAAAACCAAAATCATGACTAAGGATCCTAAAGAAAATTATATTTTTGAGTAATTATTAAAGACACAAACTAAAATATCCCTTTGGATTTTATAAGACCCATATGCCCTAACCTTTTGTTACTATGGTATTAGGACTCTTAGATTTTACCCTTTATTGTGAGGATTGTGGTAATCATAATATAGTCCTAATCTAATTTTATTCCTTCTAATTGATTAAATAACATCAACTATATAATTATCTCGCTAATTTACCTTATTCCCCTAAATCAATTGAATTATTAAAAATAATACTTTAATTATGTCACTTTCCCCTAAATTTGAATAAATGAATTTAATTATTCAAAAACATCATCAAAAATCAAATCAAACAAATACCACTTTGTTTGCAAAAGTCAAACTTCATTTGCACATTCAACTCCAAAAAGATTAATTAATTAAATCAATTTATTAATTATCCTCACCCACTTTCCTAATTGAGAAAATTATGAACCACTAATTGTTCACTCTATTTCCTAACTAATCAATCTATTCTTCAATTCCATAGATTATTCAATCTACATTCTTGATTGATCTATTCCTAATAGATCAATCTATTCCTCAATCACACTAATTATGCAATCACTTTGCACAAATTATCTAATTCCTCTCAACATCTTTCGACCGTCAATCGAGATATTCTACTATGCAATCCAGAGCGTTCATTTTGAAATAGGAAATCTATATAACAAAGCTTATTCCCTTCTCAAATCATCTAGAGTTTACAAAGTGAAGCACTGCACAACTACCTTTTGAGCACGATTCATCTAGACATTCTAGTTCAACCTCTCTCATCCTTTGAAGCTTTTGTAACATGCGATCATGGAGGATTTGTATTGAAGTGAACAATCCAACATACGTCAATACAGATACACTCTGACATAGGATGGTAAAATCAATTTCATTTTGAATTCATTGTTATTGCTTTTTGTCAATTTTCATTCTTGAATTCTTGATTTTTTAGTTACATTTTGTGAGTACTGGGCGTAAATCAATTAGCATTTTTTTGTTTAGAATAGTTTATAATCATCAATTTGATCTATTGAATCTTCTCAAGATTTCCCCCATACACATTCTAGCATGCCCGGTGGGACCACCGTCCTTAGCACTAACGATTTTACGAGCTGCATTTGAAGTTGCAACTTTCAGAAGTGCTCTGGAAAAATCTCCACGCATAGGTTCCAAATTTTTTTTGCACTGGACTTAATGGTTTCAATGCACTTGACCTATTTTCTAGCACTTTTGACATTTTCCCACACATCTTCTTTCTAACAAGGACGCTTTTGACTGATTTATGCACTTCTATTTCCAAAAATAAAGGAACTTTTGACTTTTTATAATGCTTTTTCTCTCTCAAAGAGGCTGCCTCTGACTATTTTCCTTTGCTTTTTCTATGTCAAGCTTCTACCTGAAAGTTGAATGTTAGTTTTTAATTTCTAATGCTAATGGGTACCTGATTTGAATGTGTAACAAGTACTAATGTTTGTTTATACAAGATTTGTAGATGTATAACATGCATTTATCTAAAAAACCAGTAACACTTTTTCTATAGGGAAGACGAATGGTCAAAGAAATTTTAATTTTTAAAGCTTTCATAAGAAACATTTAATTTGGTGCTTAAAAAGGACCCCACAAACAAACATTTCGATTTTGGTGCTCTAAAATGAACATTCTCAAAGCTTTTTAGATTAGAAAATCCTTTCAAATTGGTGCAATAAAAAGAACCCCACAAACAAACACTTCATTTTTGGCGCTCTAAAATGAATCTTTTAAAGCTTTCCTAAGTTAGAGAACTTCAAATTGGTGCAATAAAAAGAACCCCACAAATGAACATTTCGGTTTTTGTGCTCTAAAAATGAATTTTCTCAAAACTCTAAGGAAACATATTGATTTTTGTTGACCAAAGCGACTTCATTTTGTTGATGCACGCTCAATTTCATTTTGTTGACCAAATAAGACAAGGATCTATAAAACACTCAATTTTGGGCTTAAAAATGAACAAATCAATTTCTTGTCTTACACATTTGATATCTTTGTCTGAAGTCCAAAACATTTCACTTCAGTGCAATTAAACAAGAAAATTGTTATATTATTCACATTTTATTTTGGGGATAGCACCGCTTGAGGCACTTAAAAAGAATCAAATTGTAATGAAGTGTATGTCGTGTATTCCATGTTTGGCAAGCTAGTTGTCTATCCTATCCTCTTGCGTCTTTCAATGATCTTGAGTGATGAAAAACATCTTGAGTTTTGCACATGCATTTACATTTCAAAGCATACCTTTAGAGGGACTGCCTTTTGAGACACATCCCACGCTAGAGAACTCAAAGGTGACCCAAGTGATACCTTTGTTTTAGTTTTCTATATAAATAATTGTGAGGGTGAGGAAAGTTCATCACTCACCTAGTGTGGATATTTTATTCCAATGCCAACCTCCCCCAGTATCTGTGTGATATGTAAAAACTCGTAAAGGTTGGGAGGCCTCTTAATTGAGTGAATTGTTGCATGTATAGATACCAATTATCCCGAAATGGTCATTAAACCCTTTGTTCAATAGTGACCACCCAAGTCCAAATCCGAAGTGTGTTTTAAACTAGTGCATTGAAATAGCACCATTCCAAGAAGTTACTTATCATGTTCAATTTTTGGTTGAGGCAATAAAACAAATAGCGAAGGGACTCTTTTGCTCAACGTGTTGAGAAAATGTGTCTCAAATTCTAGCTTGAAGCCCCTGTTTTAATGACTTGGTGAAAATCTGGTGTTTCCGCAGTTTACCGCCATACCACGCCTGGCCTCATCTATGCCTTAACCAATTTACCACAACAATTAGTTCATGCCTTGGCGGTACCATGGTGAAGGCCCTGACGGTTACCTCGTTACCGCCCGTAGTCTCTTCCTTGGTCGTGGTGACTGTGGTTGGCTTCGATTGGCCTGTTTCTCTGGCTATCATTGTGTTGCGGACGGTTAAGTCCCTGACCACGGTGGTCATGGTGTGACCGCCTACGGTCAGCTCAATCATTACCGTCGCACTATGGGTGGTGGGTCCACTCACCGCGGTGATCGCGGTGCGACCACCAACGGTCTGGCTGACGGTCACCGCTCTACCGTGGGGTGGTCTATTGACCCCCACGGTAGCGCAGTTTGACTGCCAGTGGTCTCTCAGACTGGTTACCTTGTTGGCATGGCTAGTGTCAACCCGGACAGCGGTAGTGCAGGATAGTTTGTGGATGAGCTCGGTCGCACTCACCGCATTACCGCGGGTGGGTTGTCTCAACTCGGCGGTAGAGCGGTAGTGTCATGGATGGGCTGAATGGACTCAAACCAATTTTTGACCAAGTTGGACTCGGTGTCAGAAGCGATGGGTGAATGCAAGATGGACACATGGCTCAGTATCAGATCGATGATTGGTTAGAAACTAAAGAAGTTATTGCAGTAGGTGCAAGCTGACTTTGGCTGGTGAACAGAACCTGATTTGGGTGATGGCATTAATGCCTGGGTGGCTCGATGCAAGGATATCGACATGGGTAGATCAATTACGTGATTGGATCAGAGATTCATGTACCTGGTGATCGGCGGTTGATTGATAACAATTGAATGCATCATTTGACTTGATAAGTCAAGTACAACAAAGAATGAACAACTTCGAACTGTATGTTAGATCATAACATTGTAATAGTGAGATAGAAAAAAGTTAGTGCTACTTTGAGCTGATCAGAGAAGATTGAACATTGTATGTAACTGTTTTTGTTATTGTAATACAATTGTCTTGACTTTGTGTGGTGGGTTTTTTACCTGTAAAGGTTTTCCCACGTATATCTTGTGTCAATTGTGAATGCTTAAATATGTTATCTATTTTACTGGTTGTATTCATCTCAAGTAAGATTAGAAAGCTATTAGAACCTATTTATGCTCTTCTCCTCTGTCATATTAGTGTTAAGGGAATGTATTTCGCACTTTTGGGTCATTAGGTCCATGTCATTTTTTCCCTTCAAGTGGTATCAGAGCCTGGCATGTTGTGTTATCCTTGAGAGAAAGCTCAGTTTTTTGTGCTAATACAGTTTCAATGGGTGTATTGCATTGTTAAAAATAATTTCAGTTTGAGATGGCGAGTACATCTAGTAGAATATATATTGAAAAGTTTAATGGTAGCAACTTTGAGTTATGGAAAATCAAAATGGAAGACTTGCTGGTGGATAGAGACCTCTGGTTAGCAGTGTCTAGAACTAAGCCACAAAGCATGACGCAAGAGGCTTGGGATCTTGCTGATAGAAAGGTAAGAGGTCTGATAAGACCGAGTCTAGTCAATTTTGTACTCCTGAACATCCATGAGGAGCAGTCTGCAGCTTCATTGTGGAAGAAGCTTGGTGATATTTATCAGGGAAAGTCTCTGGTAAATAATTTATTCCCGAGGAAGAATTTTTACTCCTTGAAAATGGATGAAGGTGCATCTGTTGTAGACCATCTGAACATGTTTAACATGAGTGTTACTCAGCTGGCATCTGTAGGTGTAAATACTGAGGAGGAAGATTGTTGCATGCTCCTGTTGTGTTCATTACCTGATAGTTGGGATCATCTGGTGATGGCTATTGGAAGCACAACCACTGCATTCAAGATGGATGACGTGGTTGCTTCACTCTTGTTTGAAGAAATGTGAAGGAAGTCTTCTAAGATGGCCAAATAGGCTCTTTCTATTCGAGGAAGACCAAAGGAGAAAGGCAAGAAGAAAGACAAGAAGTCGAAATCCAAATCTGCAGGGAGATCGAAGTCTCTTGGTAAAAAGTTCAAGGTGAGATACTGGAACTGTGGGAAACCTAGTCATATTAGGAAGGACTGCAAGGAGAAGAAGAAGAATAATTTCTCTGACAATGAATCTTCTCAAAGTGATGCAGACGCCTTCATTGCAGCAGCCTTGACAACTTAGGCATCAGATGATGTCTGGCTAGTTGACTCAAGTGCATCTTTTCACATGATGTCCAATAGAGAATGATTCTCTAATACGAAAAGTATGACGGTGGAAAGGTGTACTTGGAAAGTGATTCAACATTGGAGATAGTTGGAAGAGGAAGAGTCAAAATTCAGTTTTCTGACGGGAGAGTCAAAGGTATTGGTGGCGTACTTCACATACCAGGTCTGGCTCAAAATCTTCTTTATGTCAGTAGGTTAAATGATGCTAGTGTAGAAGTTTCTTTCTCAAGTAGAGGATGTAAAATGGCTAGAGGTACAATGGTGCTGGCTAAGGGTGTTTGTACTAGCACTCTGTATAAGCTGGATGCACATCATGTTCTTTGTAACAGTGCCTCTGTAAAGTCAAGCAATGTTGCACCTGTAGAGAAAGATGAAGACACTTCTCTGTCTGCAAATGCTTTGGAGGTAAAACTCACAGCTGAGAAGACTAACCTTTGGCATCATAGACTTGGTCACATAGGTGAGAAAGGTTTAAAAACCTTAAAGAATAAAAATCTTGTAGAAGGGCTTAATGATTGTAACCTTGAGTTCGATTTTTGTGAACATTGTATCTATGGAAAACAACACCATTTTCATTTTATTCTAGTCCTCATAAATCTTCTAGTATACTGGATTATGTTCATTCAGATGTGTTTGGTCTAGTTCATGTCCCTTCATTATTGAAGTCTAGATATTATGTTTCTTTTATTGATGACCGTTCGAGATGGACATTTGTATACTTTCTTAAAAGTAAATCAGAAGTGTTCGATTGGTTTAAAGAATTTAAATCTTTGGTAGAGAATCAGACTGGAAGGAAAATTAAATGTTTGAGGATAGACAATGGCGGTGAATTTTGTTCTACAAATTTTGAAAGGTATTGCATTGATCATGGAATTAAAAGGCATAAGAAAATGCCTTACACTCCACAATAGAATGGAGTTGTTGAAAGGTTGAACAAGATGCTGATGGAAAAGGCAAGGAGTATGCTGAGTAGTGTTGGTCTGGAGCAAAAGTTCTGGGTTGAGGCTGTGGTACAACATGTTCTCTAATAAATCGATCTCCTTGCTCTGCTCTTGTTGATATGACACCTTTGGAAGCATGGTCTGGTAAGAAGCCCTCTCTGAGGCATGTCCGTGTGTTTGGCTGTGAGGCATATGTTTATGTGCCAAATGAAAAGAGATCTAAATTGGATAAAAAAGTTTTCAAGTGTATTCTCATCGACTATGGAGTTGGTGTGAAGGGATACAAGCTTTGGAACCCTGTTACTGAGAAGGTTTTGTACAACAGAAGCATGATATTTCATGAGCTAAAACCTTCAGTAAGTGATCAATAGCTTGAGATAGATCAGAGTGAGAAGCAGAAGGATGCAGTTGAGATTCCCCAAACTCCAGAAAGGGAAGAGCTGCATGGTGTACCGGAGACTGAGGAGAGCTCAAGCAGCTCTAGAAGTTCTGATGATGAAGAACAACCTTAGCCTATAAGAAGATCTACACAAGAAAAAAGGTAACTTGAAAGGTATGGTTTCTCATTGTTAAATTCGAACTGTGCCTATGCTTTAATTACCAACACTGATGAGCCTAGGACTGTGAAATAAGCAATCAGCATCGTTGATTTGAATTCTTGGCTATAAGCCATGAATGAAGAGATGGATTCTTTGAAAAAGAATGAAACTTGGAATTTGGTACCACTGCCTAAAGGGTGAAATCCTATTGGCTGTAAGTGGATATTCAAAAAGAAAACAGGCCTTGATGGAAGTGTTGAGAAGTTTAAGGCAAGGTTGGTTGAAAAATGATTTTCTCAAATTGAGGGAATTGATTATGGAGATATTTTTTCCCCTGTAGCAAAGCTGACATCCATCAGATTTTTATTGTCATTGGCAGTTGTGTATGATTTTGAAATTGAACGGATGGATGTGAAGACAACGTTTCTCCATGGTGAGCTGGAAGAAGAAATCTACATGTCCCAGCCTGAGCATTTTGTTGAAAGAGGTAAACAAAATCTGGTTTGTAAGTTAAATAAATCTATGGTTTAAAGCAATCTCCTAGAATGTGGTACCCGAAATTTGACACGTTTGTGTTGTCAATTGGATTTGTGAGATCAAAATCTGGTCATTGCATTTATTATAAGTCTAAGAATGATCGTGTGCTTGTTATTACCCTGTATGTGGATGATATGTAATTCATTGGGAATAACAAGTCTATGGTTTATGATCTTAAATCTCAGTTGTCTGCAAAGTTCAAAATGAAAGATCTTGGTGCAACAAGGTACATTCTTGGAATGGAGATAACCAGGGACAAAACTAGTAGAAAGCTTTGGATCAGTCAGAGTAAGTATGTGAAAATAGTTCTGGAGAGGTTTAGCATGGATGATTGCAAGCAGCTTGTTGTTCCAATCATGCAGGGAATGAAGCTATCTGTTGAAGACTATCCAAAGTCTGCTACTGAGATGGAGGACATGACCAGTGTGCCTTATGCAAGTGTTGTTGGTAGTTTGATGTATGCTATGGTATACACTAGACCAGACATTGCCCAAGCAGTGGGAGTTCTAAGCCGATTTATGGTAAATTCAGGAAGATCACATTGGGAAGTTGTGAAGAGAGTATTCAGGTATTTGAAGGGGACTTCAGACTATGCCTTGTGTTGCCATGGCAGTTTGGTTGCATCATAGAGGAATCTCAGCATTCATGGGTATGTTGATTCAGATTGTGCAAGGGACATTGACATCAGGCAATCCACCAGTGGATATACTTTCATGCTTAATGGTGGAGCAATCAGTTGGATGAGCAAGCAATAGGCTGTAGTTTTTTTATCCACGATAGAGCTAGAGTACATGGCTGCAACTCATGCCTGTAAGGAGGTTGTCTAGCTGAGGCATTTATGTTTAGACATTGGATTCAATGCAAGGCATGTCACTATTTTCTGTGACAGTCAGAGTTCCATTTGTTTGGAAAAGAATCTGGCCTTTCACACCAGGACCAAGCACATTGATGTGCAATATCACTTCATGAAGGATATGGTTGAAGATGGCAAGGTCAATCTAGAAAAGTTCAACACCTTGAAGAATGTTGCAAACGTTTTAACAAAGTCGGTTAGCACAAACAAGTTTATATGGTGAGCAGAATCGATGGGCCTTGGGGCCTATGATAGATAGTAATTTTTTCAGGTCATGGGGAAGTTGGAACTGTTCGCCAAGTGGGAGCTTATTGAGAAAATGTTTCTCAACTTCTAGCTTGAAGGCCTTGTTTTAATGACTTGGCAAAAATCTGGTGTTTCTGCAGTTTGCCACCATACCACGCCTGGCCTCATCTCTGCCTTAACCACTTTACCACGGTAGTCAGTTCATGCCCTGGCGGTACCACGGTGAAGGCCCTGATAGTTACCTCATTATCGTTCGCGGTCTCTTCCTTGGCTGCGGTGACTGCGGTTGGCTTCGATCGACCTGTTTCTCTGGCTACTGCAGTGCCATGGATGGTTAAGTCCTTGACCGTGGTGGTCATGGTGTGACCGCCTACGGTTAGCTCGATTGTTACCATCGCATCGTGGGTGGTGGGTCCACTCACTGTGGTGATCATAGTGAGATCGCTAGCGGTTTGGCTGATGGTCACCGCTCTACCATGGGGTGGTCTGTTGACCCCCACGGTAGCGTGGTTTGACTGCCACCAGTCTCTCAAACCGGTTACCTCATTGTTGTGGCTAGTGTCAACCTAAATGACAGTAGCGTGAGACAGTTTATGGACAAGCTCGGTGGAGTCTAAGGGTGAGCTCAGTCGCGCTCACCGTATTACCGTGGGTGGGTCGTCTCAGCTCGACGGTAGAGCGGAAGTGTCGTGGATGGGTTGAATGGAATCGAACCATTTTTTGACCGAGTTGGACTCGATGTCAGAAGCGATGGGCAAATGCAAGATGGACACATGGCTCAGTGTCAGATCAATGATTCGTTAGAAACCAAAGAAGTTATTGCACCAGGTGAAAGCTGACTTAGGCTGACGAACAAAACCCAATTAGGGTGATGGCATTAATGCTTGGGTGGCTCGATGTAGGGATATCGACATGGGCAGATCGATTGCGTGATTGGATCAGAGATTCATGTACCTGGTGATCGGTGATTGATTGATAACAATTGAATGCATCATTTGACTTGATAAGTCGAATATAATAAAGAATGAACAACTTCAAACTGTATGTTAGATCATAACATTGTAACAGTGAGATAGAAAAAAAGTTAGTGCTACTGTGAGTTGATCAAAGAAGACTGAACATTGTATGTAACTGTTTTTGTTACTATAATACAATTGTCTTGACTTTGTGTGGTGGGTTTTTTACCTATAAAGGTTTTCCCACGTATATCTTGTGTCAACTGTGATGCTTAATTGTGTTATCTATTTTACTGGTTGTATTCATCTCAAGTAAGTTTAGAAAGCTATTAGAACATGTTTATGATCTTCTCCTCTGTTGTATTAGTGTTAAGGGAATGTATTCCGCACTTTTGGGTCATTAGATCCATGTCAGTTTTTCCCTTCACAACGTGTCAAGACAGTACATTTCCTTGACATAGCTTATTTTTCAATTCCATATTCACAAATTAATCATCTCTTAGGGGATGATTGGTAAGCCTACCGAGAAATACATACCCAGTTGAGCTAGGATTGTAAATGCTTGTGAGTCAGTTCAAACACATTGCGTGATTCCAAAACAATTCAAATAAACATCAACATATTTTTCAAAATCTCAAACACTTTAATGTTAGTGTGAATACTTTAAAAACATCCCTATGTTTGCACTCCCTAAAAGATATCCTAAAAAAATATCTTTGAAAGGTTTTCAAACATTCAGGCTTAAATTTCAAGTCACATTAAATCTAAAGTTAACATTGGAAAACTATACTTTTTTGGTATCTTAGTTTTCACATGGTGGAAAGTAGCATACCTTTGAAAGTTGTAGAAATTTAGAGCCAAAACGAGTGTTTGTTTTATTCCATACATTTCTAGTTGTATCACTTGCCATATCTCAAAATAAATGGAACAATTGAAGAAACATATCAAACGAAATCATCCAAAACTGTAAAAATTATCCAAGTTGTTGCCAAATACTGAAACTGGTAAAAAAATCTACACAAACCTACCGCTTTTGCTACTGTTTATGTTGTAAGTGTGAAAGGATGATGGGTACAAATGATAATATGACCTAAGAGGATGACCAAGAGTATGAAAACTAAGGACCTTGTGGAAAATATAAGGTAAGGTTGCTTAATCAAATTAAGATAGCCAAGGTTCAAAATTCGGTTTATCAATACTGAAATGATGGTAATGACTGAAATGAAAATTTTGAAAAAGGTGGTCTCAAACTAGCCTTGTGAGTTGAGAAGTCAACCTAAATGACAAAGTAATAAGATCATGGAAAAGTGAAGCCAAGATAAATCTTATTTTATCACTATGGACTGCTCTAGAGTCTAATAATTTTCTAAAGCTAAAACCTACAACAAGGTGTATGCAAGCTAAAGGATGACCTAATGTTTGACCAATGGAAAATGTGAAGAATGCAATGATGGATAAATAGATGGATGAAATTTCTGGAAACTTGCAAGTTTATGGTCAAAGGACAAGATAATTCTTAGGCTTGATCTGAAAATGGATTGTCTCAGTTTTCCCCTAAAATTTTCAATGACAGGCAATTGCATCGTTTTGAGTCTCAGTTGTGGTATTTTGTGTAATAGTTGGGTCATTTTGGAAATGTCAGTTATGGTTTTTTGAGTTGCAATTGTGGTGTACAATGTGTTTTTCTAGGTTTTGATTGATTTTTGACCAATTTTGATGTGATTTTGTGAAATTTATTTTGTAAAACACAACAAATAGTCTAAAGACACTTGTTTGGTCTAGTCTGAGTGTGAAAATGTGTAATTACAATGTGTATAAATACACTCATAGAAAATGCACAATCTAGGCTAGATAGAGATAGTACTTGTTGAGTCCCTACTTGGATTTCTACAAACACTTAAAAAAAGTGGACAACTAAAGATCTTGGTGCCACTGGCTCCTCCTTACACAACACGGGCACACCAAAATCTGTTACCCTCAAAGATCCTAAGATATTATGAGCCAATGTATTTCCTGTCCCTACAATGAATAGTGGAATGTAGGGTGGCTTTAGAGGTCCAGCCTCCTACACAACAAGTAAAAGGGTGTTTTGCCTCTACAACAAGTGGTTCTTACCCTTTGTTTCAGGGTAATACTAGTGCCTATACATGTGGTGGTTCACTCAATTAAGAGGCCTCCTAGTCCCTTCGTTAGAAAGGATTTTCACGAATCACAAGGATACTGAGGGAGACATCTATCGGTATAGGACATCCGCACCAGGTGATTGAAAACCTTCCCAAAAATCATAATTATTTATATAATGGATTGAAACAAAGTACCACTTGGGTTGTTCCCTCTCACAAGTCAGGAGGAATTCCCTCTAAGGGTAACAAAATCGAGATAAGTATCTTTTTTTTTAACTCCAAGATTGCACAAAGCACAAGGAGAGAGCATACACAACACCTTTTTCTCACACTCACATGATGTTCATTTAAAAAAAATAAAAAAATCCCAAAACCAAATGTCTAGATGATTATGCAAATGCCACAAGATGTTTTTGATTCTCAAGATCACCAAATGTTGTGAGAGAAGAGCATACACAACTTAAGACAAGTTACAAACCACAAGACGATGAAGACACTAGTTCTTCTTAAGTCCAAATCCAAATTTTAGAAAGATGCTCAATGCAAGATTGTTGTCAATTTTAAGTCTCAAATGAGTGAAAATGCAAGCTCTTTTTAACTAGTGATTGGAGAAATGTAAATTGTTGTAAATTTTAAGCCCAATGACATGTAAATGAAAGGTTAATTTTAAGACCAATGAGTGTATGAAAATGAAACAAGACAAATAATTTAACAAAATCAAATGAAATTCCTCCTTTCCACTTGTGCCACATGTTGGAAATCAAATTTCAGTAATAGAAAAACCCTAGACTACGGAATCCAAAAGTTCTAAACTAAATTTTTTGACTAAAACCCTAAACTTTAAATTAACAGGCAATTATGTCACATAAAATAATAGTTGTAGCTTACAAATAAAAGTAGTTATATTGTAGGAATTAGCAACTGCATCGTTCAAGATGTTGACCGAGGCATAGAAAAGTGAGTGTGGATCTTGATTGTTATCACATACGGTAAACCCCCAAATGATTGCGGTGAATGACAATTAAATGCGTCACGTGAACCTGGACCTACAAAATATAACAAAAATCCAACCAAATCCGAACAACTAACAACTAATATGATATGCAAATAAGGTTAATCTAAGGAGACCCAAAACCAAATAATAGAAAATTTCCAGAAAAAGTGAGAAATCAATCGAAGTTGAAATATGCCCTAATATGAAGCAATTGTGTCATTTTGCATCATGGTTGCAACATTGTGTCATAGGCAGTTATGTTGTTTTAGCTAGCAGTTGTGTCAATCCATACTTGTAACCTGCAAAACCAAATAAATTATACAAATTTTGTAAAATTGTCCTTTCACATCGCATTCACTAATGTAATCAAGGTAAAATTATCAAGGTTAGGCAATAATGCATGTAAATCAAACCCTAATAAGAAATGAAGTACAAATAAGAATAAAGACACAAACATAAAGAAATATCACCATAGAGCCTTCATGCCACCATTGATTCATCTCCATTGCCCTTCTCCATTTTTCTTGATATGAATAATTTACCTCATATTTGAGTATGCAATAATAAGCCTATGACAATGACTAGCAAAATATTGAAGATTGTTGTCTCAAAATAATAGCATGTACTTTCATATGAACTAGATAGCATAAGATGTAGATAGACTAGATAGCATATAGGTAGGTTTACAAGATAACATGTAGAGACAAAATAAATATCTTTTATATAATGCCAATTTGTCATGAAGGATTGAGATTGAAAGATTGATTTGACCTAAAGATCAATGGCCAAGAATGAAATTTGTAGTATGAAATAGGGTTAGGGAAAAATTAGGGAAAATGATAAGAATGAATGGCTAAGATAGAATTATAAGATAATTCAATCAAGGGCTAAAATTGAATGAGATGTCAAGAGATAAGATTTGATGTGGAAGATAAGATTGGCATAGAAAAAGAGGTTCTCGAAGAAATTTAAATGAATAATTAAAAATAAAAAGTATTATTTAATTATAGAGGACATGTGAAAAATTGACTTTTTAAATTAAATAATTTAATTCAAAATGAGAAAGAAAATGACAAATTAGTAAGCAATTAAATATATAAAATTTATTTAATTATAGTAGAAAATGGCAAACGTAATTAAATAAATAACATTTATTTAATTAATCAAAAGAAGAAATAAAAGATGGAAATGAATTAATTAAATAATTAAAATTATTTAATTACTAAGAGGACTTATGACATTAGACAAGGGAATTGACAAGGAAAAATGGTATTAGTAGGCCTAGGAAATTTTTTTAGTGTCTATAGAAATTATCCATTAATTCACTCCAAGTTAATATACCTTGCGGTAAGTGTGCAAACCATTCGAGGGCTTGTCCTCCTAGATTTCATGGAAAAGTCTCAGGAGGTATGTACGTTCATGTGCCATGTCTAAAGAGGTTGTATGAAACTCTCGTATGTGTTCAATGAGGTCTCCCTTTCCCTTATATTTGTCAAATTTAGGAACAATTACGTTTGTGGGAAAGTGGGGCATGTGAATGCTCCTATAAAAAGGGTAAGGACATAGGTCCTCCATCGAGTAGGTTTTTTGACTTCCAGGTACATGCATGTTAGTCATCTAGTGTTGTAATGTTTGTAATTGTTGAGCCATTAGATCCATGGGTGATGGTGTCACTGGAACTGAGGTGGGTTGGATTTATTGTTGGAAACCTTATGAGGGGTTCTCGAATGGATTAGTGTTGTGGTGTGGGTTGAATCCGTGTATATTTTGATGTTGATGCATGGGTGGAATATGGTGGTGAAATTGTGATGTGTATGTGGGATTTGAATTAAATGATGATGGTGGTGGTGGTTGGTTAAAACTAGTTGTGAATGTGGGACCAAGATTGTTTGGTGGTGGAGGGGTTTGAGAAAACCCAAATGTGGAGTGTGAACCAAGATTTTTTGGTTGTTGTGGAGGTGGGGGCTGATTAAACAAAAATGTATATGCAAAACCATGATGTTTTAGTTTTTGTAGAGGTGGGGGTTGATTAAACCCAAGTGATGATGAAAAACCAAGATAATTTGGTTATTATGGAGGGGTTGAGAAAACTCAAATGTGGAGTGTGAACTAAGATTGTTTGGTTGTTGTTTGGGTGAAGTGATGTTTGGACCTATTCTAGAAAAGGATCGAGTCCTTGCTAGAGGTGTGTTTACGTTCTATGAAGTGGATGTAGTACCCACGTGTGGTCCTGAATATGAAGGGTTGGTCTTTTATATCTTACTTGGTGTATTTAAATGGGTGGAATTTTGGGTTGTAACTATAGTGTTGGTTGGTTTTGTAGTTGTAGATGTGGAGGAAAATGTATTTTTCATGGGTTTAGTGAATGTAGGTGGTGTTGGAACATTCATAGTTGACAAAAAGAGGGATGTTTGGGTAGGCGACATTCCTATATTCAATTGTTATGTGGGTTGTGATGTAGTAGATGCTAATGATGGTGGATGTCTATTCATGACACCTAATCCTAGTGTCACTATTTTAGTAATTTCCCCTATGATTGAGTTTATGTCAAATTCAGGTGGTATCCTAGCCCCATGTTGTGCTAATTGCATGAAATACCTTTTGAGGTCTATTGATACATATTCATTAATGATACTCAAGATCCTTGGATCTTGAGATGCATTTTTTATTTCCTTAGGTGTGAGATCTTGGTTTACCTCTTTCAAATTGTAACTCTCAAATGGGGGAAGATTTTTATTTTGTGAGTCCGTGTGACCACTAGGATCTTCACCAAAGTTCATTTCACTAGTTGGGTTGTACATCAAATTAGATGATGAGTCCAACTCTTTTCTTTTGATTTGTGATCGTGTGACAACCATAAAAGTGATGGTGTTTTGATGTTTTCTTTTTTCTAGATATTGATTTTTTAGTTTTTTGAAAGTTTTGGTATGAATGCAACTAAGATGAATCTATTATTTTTGGTATTTTTTATTTTTGGAAATTTAAAAGGTACAAGACTAAGGTGGAAAATTAGGATTTTTTATAATATTTATTTGTGATGATATTTCGCTAAACACAAAGACCTTTGGTACCTTGACTTTGGATCCTAAAAGATGATTACCTTTGACAATTTTTTTAGTTTTGGACTAATGTAACCAATTGAAAAATCCTAAACCTCTAGTGATGATGGTGGCTTGATAAAAAAAAGTCGATTTTCAACGAGACTAATGAGTTGAGAAACCTCCTTTTTGTTGATGGGGGTATTTTTGTAAAGACGAGGTTTTGACAATTTTCTAAAATGATAACTCTAGACTTTTCACTTGTTAACTTGTTTTTAGTTTTTAATTTTTGAGATTTTCAAGACAATATTATTAAGGAAACGTATGATATAACGCTAAAATGATGATGTTTTAACCTAAGAATGCTAAAATTTACTAAAAAATGTAGGAAAAAGTGATTGTTTAGGTTTTGGATTTTTATGTAAAAAGACTAGGTTCATGCAACCTTTGGGAATAAACTTTGCATTATCTATTAGATAGATGTGACAAAGAAAACCACTGATGTGGTGCACAAGATTGTGACTGCAATGTAGTCTGCAACAAATGCAATACAAAACCTATCAAATGTGTTGTACATAGATGCATTTCTATTTGTTTGTACTAAAGCAAGATTTTGATTGATAGAGAGATAAGTTATTTTAACAAATGAATGTGTCACAATCACTAACCGATGCATCACATTGTTTCTGCAGTGTAGATACACAGTTGTGGTAAACATGTTAACAAATGTGGAGGATATTTTTTGTCAAAATCTGACCCCTAAGGAACATTAATCTTGTTTAAATTTTTTATTTTAGATGTGATTCAACTTAAGAAAACAAAAAATAGTTATTTTATAAGTTATTAGTTGTGATTTTTGGTGGTTTTGCGTCAAATGATAAGGTTGTTTACACTTGGTAATAATAAGACTCAAAACATTCACAATATATTTTAGTAGTGAAATGGGTGTGTAATTATTGGTAGGCCCACCTCCCATTTAAGGGGTAAATACTTAGAAAGATTGGATATTTGAACAATTGGGTCATTTATAAAAACACCTTCTTTATATGGAGGTAGATAGTAGATGACCAATGACATAGGTTCATCAACAGACACCACATGCACACCTTTCACTTCTTAAGAAATATTTCTAGTAACTCAAGAAGATCTATCTCAACCTAAGAAAGTACATGGTGAGTAGCTTCAGGGTACGATTCACATCCCTTGTACCACTTTATAAGTTACATTTGAATGGACTTTAATAGCCTCCAAAATAAAATGTTTTTAGTGGGTAGATCTTTGTGAACAATGTTGACCTCTCAAATGTATCTTCAAGGCCCAAAAAACTGCAAACCCCTAGTGAAAGTCTAGAGTGATGTTGCAAGGTGTGCGCCCTTGGTATCCTATTGTTATGTAACATAGTTCTCAAGTTTGTGACATGGCTTAACCGCCTCTCATGGATTCATTAACTCTGGAAGTTGTATCAAACATTAATAGGTCAATATTTTGGTGAAACGACAACTATATGTGCAACAATTAGTATCAGAGCCTAGGTCATAGGTTCAAACCCCTTGCTTGCACTAGGGGGATTGTTGAAAGATGTGTACTCTTGGTATCCTTGTGTTGTAAAGCGTACTACTCAGATTCATGACATGACTTAACCACCTTCCATGGATTCATTAACTCTAGTGGTTCTATCGAGCATTAATAGGTCAATCTTTTGGTGTAATGACAAGTGTGTGTGCAAAAAGTGCTACATGCACAAATCAAACTACAAATTTCTCTCTCATCCAATTTCTATAGCATGCTACAAAATTTCACTTGAGGTCAATCCCTTGGGTTATCTATGAGGATGTGTCCCAAGGTAAGCCTCCTACTTAGAAAAAGTGGAAAGTTTATATGTTTGTAATTTCTCATCACCCAAGATCGCACGAAGTGCGCAAGGAGAGAGGAAACTATAAAGAAAAACTACTTTCGATAAAAAGAATAACATGTGCAAGTACACCAAATAAAATAAACATTGGTTCTTTTTAATTACACCAAAGGAAGTGTGCAATTTGTTTGTTAATTTTAGAGCACCAAGTGAAATATTGCTTGTTCAAACACACTGTTCATTTTAAACTAGATTGCAAAGTGAGGATTGTATTGTTCAATTTAAGAGCACTATTACTAAATGTTTGAGATTGTATTGTTATTTTTAAGAGAACTAAAAATAATGTGTGAGATCATGTTCATTTTAAGCACTAAAAATAAAATGTGTGGTGATAATCCAAGAAATCACCACAAGGTGGAAAAAAATAGCTTAGTAACATAAAAAACCTTACCCTAATAAAGAAAACCATAAAACAAAAAAGTACAACTCAACCTTTTACCTTTATGTCTATGAAAATCACTTACGATGCAGGAAGACTCAGATGCATCACACAAAAAAGCAACAACGATACATGAAAACCTAGATGTCATGTTTAGACAAGCGATTATAGTGTTTTGTGTACTGATTGTGGTGTACGAAGGCATGAACATAGTGTACTGGTTCAACTTGCAAAAATATAGAAAATAACAGTGACAGACACGACATAGTAAACTTTGTATGTGTCACTTAGGTAAGAAAGTGCATTGAAATGATCATTGATTGTTGTGCAAGACCCCATGATTGTGTCGTTGTTTTCCATGATTGCATCGCACTTCTTGTAGCTTCACAAAAAAAATCCCTATAGAAATTGTTAAAAACGTGAGATTCATGTTAGGTTCACCAAAATATAAATCGAAAAATTGACTGTTCAATCATAGAGATAATAGGAATCAATGCAAACAACCACAATCTACAATCCTAATACTCAATAAGATCCAATTTAATCAATGGAAGACATGCAATAATAGGTAAAACCATATTCAAACAAATTATACCTTCATCTTTATCGTATTTCCATGGATTATTTCCATTGTTCCTTCTTTGTATGCTTTTGCTCTTAGAAATGGGTATGCTATTCTTTTGCTTCAAGATTCAAGTGTGTGTGAGATGATCACAATGATGCAAATGCCAAAATTTCAAGGTTTTTGGTTAGCCATGAATGTGCTATGAAGGCTTGCTTTTATAGAAATGGTTGTTTCAGATGAACAATCTAAATTCAAAGATGAAAGATGAAGATCAACAGTTGAGGTTCGTTGAGAGGAAATAGATTGGAGAGTTAACTAGCTTGATCGATTCAATCAAGGGAATTGATTGGTCAATCAATGGAATTTGAATGATTAATTAATGGGATTGATTGATCAATTAGTGGGATTGATTGATTAGTCAATGGATTTGATTGATTAATCAATAGAATTGATTTATTATTTAGTGTGTGAGAGGATACTAATTAATGAAATAATTAATTAATCATTGGAGGAATATGCAAGTAAAGATTTATTAATCAATAAATGTTTATTTGTTAACAAATAATGTTGGAGATGAAATAGGGGAACTAAGTAATTAATTTAATTAATTAATCTAGAAGTGGGAAAGTGGTTTAATTAAATAATCAATAACAATTATTTAATTTAAGAAGGGTGTTTGATGTTAATTAAACAATTAATGATAGCTATTTAATTAAAATAGAAGAATAAGTGTAATTAGCGACATATTTAAATAAATAAGGTTTATTTAATTAATCAAGAAGATTAATGTTAATTAAGATATAATTAAATAGCCAATAGTGGCATTGTGTGATGGTTAAGATGTTGTGTTGTTATTCTTGTCATCAAGGTTCAAACCCCATTGGGGTGTAATTGTTGAGAATTTATATTGGGGATGAGGTCCCCCGTTTGTGACCTCACCGATTCATAGCTCTAGGTCAAAAGCGTTTACCCCTCTTTTAAAAAAATAAAATACATAATTAAATAAATAACGTAAATTCACTTAATTAATAGTGGAATACAATATTTGATGATAATTAAATAATAAGGTATTATTTAATAATTAGGGGAAAAGAGTGAAAAATAGCAAAAGGTGTTGCTCGTAGACTAGGATAATTTTGAGTATCTACTGTTAGGAATACTATATAAGAAATCATCATACTTAACATATTTATTTTTTCTCATCATAATCATAAAATGGCAACTAAGTTCATAGGTGCTTCATGGATAAACATATATGGTTCACATAGGTTCCTATTTCTTGTTAGAATTCTTGAATAATATTAATAACCAGGAACACCTGCAAAAACAACGATGAATCTTCCACAAGAGGATATGCAAGAGCTTGCTTGATATTAAGACCTCTCAAATGATGAGGTAAAAGGGATAATACAAATGATATAATAACCCTCCTTATATAGGAAAGGGTGAGGTACAAGATGCAGTAAGATGTTGCCATGTGTCTTCATCTAACAACATGTGACAACAAGGAAACCCTAAAAGGATTAAATGCATCCTAAGGTTAAAAATGACCTAAGTTAACTTATGCTAGTGTAGTAAATAAATATTTACACTAACACCCCCCCATAAGTGCAACTTAGGAAGGAAATGAAAATGCAATGATTATGCATGATGATGATGGGTCCCGGCTAATGGCCATATTAGGTACCCATGTACATAGGATGAAAGTGCAACTAATCTCCCACTAAATGGAGAAAAGGGGAAAACCCAGTGGGAAGAAAACCCCTCTTCGAAAAGGAGATAAAAAGCAAAAAAGGTGATGATTGGAGGACTCCACATTATCCCCCCAAGGACAACAATCATCACATGGATACAATACAATCAATGCCCCCCCCATAGGAGGGAAATAGAGAGACAATATAGCCCCCCACAAAATATGTGATCACCTGCAAAAAGGGTAAGTGTATGTAGACAAAACATGATCCAATGTTGACAAAAAACTTGTCTCCCTTTCGGAAGAAACAAAACCAGGTGCAAGTGCAAAGATGCTTCCCATTCCAAATAGGAATTGAAGGAAGGATGGATTATATGAATATTGATGATGTCTTTGAAAGCTGCTCATGTGTCTCCTTGCCTGATGAAGATGAAGATGCCACAACCCACTCAGGTACATACCCAATCAATGTAGAAGGTGACAAATCAGGACGATGCAGAAACAGATGCTGAACGAACTCCAAAGACTGTGATGATTTGACAACAGGAGTGCAATGAGTGTCATCAAATAGGAGAGATATCCCCTCAAATATGTCCTGATGAATGATGATGATGATGGAAGCCTCAATCAATGACTCTGGACAAGGAATCACTGAATGTGAAGGGATACCAATAGTCTCTGATGGAGAAGAAGGATAATATGCAAGCCCCATAATGGACAAACAAATTTCTCCAAAAGTACAAAGATAATGACCTTCAACAACAGATAGAAACTTCCAAATAGCTGATGTGCAACTGAAGTGATGCCACCCAAAACAAGACCTTTACCCGAGCTTCAAGATATCCAAGTTATTGAACAAATGCACCAAATTCGAACAAAAGCAATGCAAGATTACCTAGAGCTAAAACTGATAAAAGTGACTAGATGGATGAAAAGAGCTCTGAATCACCTTCCTGATGCCACTGGATTCACTGAATTTCGATCAACAGTTGCGAAGATATGATCCTTTATGTCCAAAATGAAGGGTTGACTTTAGTTGACTGTAAAATTTTCTGGAAGAAATATTTCATAGAATGGATGTGACCATTGGAAAGTAGACCAAATCCTCTTTCCGACAGTATCTTGTTTTCTGATTTTTGATACCCTGGTGAAAAGATATGGCATTTTGAAAAAATCTGCCTTATTAGGGCCTGTAGGCTAAACTGGTGCAAAAAATAAGCACCCGAGCTTTTAAAAATTTCGGCCCTCGGTCGTTGATATGACCGCAGGGTAAAGCAGGCCAAAAAAAAAGGGGCTCCCCTCCTGGGAGCAGCGGCGGGGCTGAGCAGCCTGGGCGGAGCGGCCAGGCAAGGGTTTCTTCGCTTGACGTATGAGGGCCCGGTCGGAAGTGGAGGGCGCTCGGTCGGAGAAATCCGGCAGCCGGCGGAGCAGACACCGGCAGCTGATAGCGAAGCAGACGACGGAGACTGGTGGTCGGCGAAACGAAGGCCGAAACAGTCGGTGGTCGGCGGATGGGATGGTTGGTGACGTCGGCTGATGGGACGACGGTCGGTGTCGGCGGATCCGTCAGCGAAAGATGCGGCAGTCGGCGGATGGGACTCGGTGGATGGGAAAAACTTTTCCCCCTTTTTTTGAAATTTGATTTTTATTTTTTATTTTTATTTTTCCAATTTTTTTTGAATTTTTCACAAAAAAAGCCCGAAAA
>CM021106.1:526145770-526320656 GCA_007115665.2 Sequoiadendron giganteum
GGATGGGATGGCCGGTGACGTCGGCGGATGGGACGGCGGTCGATGTCGGCGGATCTGTCGGCGAAAGATGCGGCAGTCGACGGATGGGACTCGGCGGATGGGAAGAACTTTTCCCACTTTTTTTTGAAATTTGATTTTTATTTTTTATTTTTTATTTATTTTTTGAATTTTTCACAAAAAAAAGCCCGAAAAGATAATATATTTTTTTGAATAATTTTCCATAGAACGGAAAAAAAAGCAGAAAAATTAAAATAATTTTTTTTTTTTAATTCTGCATGATCGTACCCTATACCTGGCGAGCCATACGGCCTGCTGGGTAAAAAAATTTTGCCTCACGAACAACAAACGCTAAATATGGGCGTGTTATATGTCGATCTTCGTCTCTCGGCTCTCTAAATCTGATGGCGTGGTCAATTTGAGGTGAAAAAAGCTCCTGCAGGTCTGCAATCTCCAAATCTTGCAAAACTTCAGATCCTCATAAGTTTGGCATAAAATGTCGGATTTTGGTGAAACAAAAGTCGATTCTGACTTTTTTGATAGCCCTGGACTCGGATATGAGCTCATATTTCCTCCAACATGCACCGAAAGTGACCTTCCAGAGAAAACCTAATATGGAGACAACCTTAGAGAAGATCTTACAACCATAACTCAATCCTCAGATTTGGGAAGAGTCTTGCAGGAATGGCTCTGATACCATGTTAGAAATCTTGAATAAGATTAATAACCAAGAACACCTGCAAAAACAATGATAAATCTTCCACAAGAGGATATGCAAGAATGAGCTTGCTTGATATTAAGACCTCTCAAATGATGAGGTAAAAAGGATAATACAAATGATATAATAACCCTCCTTATATAGGAAAGGGTGAGGTACAAGATGCAGTAAGATGTTTCCATGTGTCTTGATCTAACAACATGTGACAACAAGGAAACCCTAAAAATATTAAATGCATCCTAAGGTTAAAATAACCTAAGTTAACTTATGCTAGTGTAGTAAATAAATATGTACACTAACACCCCCCCATAAGTGCAACTTAGGGAGGAAAAGAAAATGCAATGATTATGCATGATGATGATGGGTCCCGGCTAATGGCCATATTAGGTACCCATGTACATAGGATGAAAATGCAACTAATCTCCCACTAAATGGAGAAAAGGGGAAAACCCAGTGGGAAGAAAACCCCTCTCCGAAAAAAGGAGATGAAATGCAGAAAGGTGATGAATGGAGGACTCAACATCATCCCCCCAAGGACAACAATCATCACATGGATACAATACAATCAATTCCCCCCCCCATAGGAGGGAAATAGAGAGACAATATAGCCCCCCCAAAATATGTGATCACCTACAAAAAAGGTAAGTGTATGTAGACAAAACATGATCCAATGTTGACAAACAACTTGTCTCCCTTTTGGAAGAAACAAAACCAGGTGCAAGTGCAGAGATGCTTCCCATTCCGGATAGGAATTAAAGGAAGGATGGATGTATATGAATGTTGATGATGTCTCTGAAAGCTGCTCATGTGTCTCCTTGCCTGATGAAGATGAAGATGCCACAACCCACTCAGGTACATACCCAATCAATGTAGAAGGTGACAAATCAGGACGATGTGGAAACAGATGCTGAACGAACTCCAAAGACTGTGATGATTTGGCAAGAGGAGTGCAATGAATATCATCAAATAGGAGAGATATACCCTCAAATATGTCCTGATGAATGATGATGATGATGGAAGCCTCAATCAATGACTCTAGACAAGGAATCACTAAATGTGAAGGGATACCAATAGTCTCTGATGGAGAAGAAGGATAATATGCAAGCCCCATAATGGACAAACAAATTTCTCCAAAAGTACAAAGACAGTGACCTTCAACAACAAATAGAAACTTCCAAATAGCTGATGTGCAACTGAAGTGATGCCACCCAAAACAAGACCTTTTCCCAAGCTTCAAGATATCCAAGTTATTGAACAAATGTACCAAATTTGAACAAAACCAATGCAAGAGTACCTGGAGCTGAAACTGATAAAAGTGACTGGACGGATGAAAAGAGCTCTGAATCACCTTCCTGATGCCGCTGGAATCACTGAATTTTGATCAATGGTTGCGAAGATATGAGTCTTTATGTCCAAAATGAAGGATTGAATTCAGTTGAATATAGAATTTTTTGGAAGAAATATTTCATAGAATGGATGTCACCACTAGAAAGTAGACCAAATCCTCTTTCCGACGGTATCTCGTTTGCTGATTTTCGATACCCTGGTGAAAAGATATGGCATTTTGAAAAAATATACCCTATTAGGGCTTGCAGGTTAAATAGGTGCAAAAAACAAGCACCCCCGGGCAAAAAAAATTCGGCCCTCGATCCGAGATATGACTGTAGGGAATAAAGCTGGAAAAAGGGCTCCCCTCCAGGGAGTGGCGGCGGGGCTGAGCAGCCTGGGTGGAGCAGCCTGTGCAATGGTGGCTCCGCTCGCATTAGCAGACCCCTTGGTCGTTGATAGGATCGAGGCCATGGCTGGCAGGGGCTTCAAACGGGCCGGTGATAGACAATTGGCAGGGATATCGACGAGATGATGGCCAGTGGGCAGTGAAGCAGTTGACGGAGAATGGAACGGAAACCGACGGATGGGACGGCGGTCGGTGTCGGCGAAAGATGCGGCAGTCAGCGGATGGGAAAACTTTTCCCCCCTTTTTGAAATTTTATTTTTATTTTATTTTTACAATTTTATTTTTTGAATTTTTCACAAAAAAAAGCCCGAAAAGATAATATATTTTTTTGAATAATTTTCCATAGAACAGAAAAAAAAGCAAAAAAATTAAAATAATTTTTTTAAAAAAAATTATGCACGATCGTACCCTGTACCTGGTGGGCCATACGGCTTGCTAGGTAAAAAAAATTTTGCCTCACGAATGGCAGATGCCAAATATGGGTATGTTATATGTCGATCTTCGTCTCTCGGGCTCTTTGGATCTGATGGCGTGGTTGATTTGAGGTGAAAAAAGCTCCTGCAGGTCTGCAATCTCCAAATCTTGCAAAACTTCAGATCCTCATAAGTTTGGCATAAAATGTCGGATTTTGGCGAAACAAAAGTTGATTCTGACTTTTTCGACAGCCCTGGACTCGGATATGAGCTCAAATTTCCTCCAACATGCACCGAAAGTGACCTTCCAAAGATAACCTAATATGGAGACAACCTCAAAGAAGATCTTACAGCCATAACTCAATCCTCAGATTTGGGAAGAGTCTTGCAGGAATGGCTCTGGTACCATGTTAGAAATATTGAATAAGATTAATAACCAGGAACACCTGCAAAAACAACGATGAATCTTCCACAAGAGGATATGCAAGAGCTTGCTTGATATTAAGACCTCTCAAATGATGAGGTAAAAGGGATAATACAAATGATATAATAACCCTCCTTATATAGGAAAGGGTGAGGTACAAGATGCAGTAAGATGTTGCCATGTGTCTTCATCTAACAACATGTGACAACAAGGAAACCCTAAAAGGATTAAATGCATCCTAAGGTTAAAAATGACCTAAGTTAACTTATGCTAGTGTAGTAAATAAATATTTACACTAACATTTCTCCCAACCTGTTAATGGACTCATATGATCATTATTTTGGAGTATTTTGAGGAATAAGTAACCTACCATGTACATATGTTAATTAGGAGATTTTTTGTGTGTTTCCCCTTTAGTTTTTGTGTCCTTTGCAACATGTGCTTAATTTTTAGCTTCCATTGTGCCTCTCTTTTTCCCTACTACACTATTTTTTCTAAATATGTAGCCCAATAGATAGGCAGTAATCTTTGCCAGAGATTTTGGATCCTACTACAACTACAAGGTCCTTTGTCTCTAGAAAAAGCCAATTGTTTGAGTCATTTTTAACCTAGCCAAAATTTAATTTTCCATCTATTTGACTAGCCTTGTCATGTATTAAATACCTTTATTGAGTTAGTCTTATTCACAAATTCTCTAACAATCCTCAAGTGTCAATTTTCTCTTAGTCACAAAATGATAGTGATACATGTTTTATGTGCTAGTCATTATATGTTTCCATCCTTGAGATATTGCATTTGATTGATTTTATATAAATTAATTGCATTATACCTATAATTTGTGTGCCAGCCTAAAGAAGAACCATTTATTTGTTCAATTGTTATCATAGAGGTATTTTTCCAACGTGGTGGATCACATAAATAATTAAATATAATTTAGTAAGAGCTAGAATGAAATAATTTTACAAGGATATTCTTAACTATAATGCACAATGTAGCCAATTTACAAGAAAAAATACTTTGGAAATCAAAAGTTATGATTTTTTTCTCCTTCAACATGTTTGTAGATTCATCTAGAAAATTTTATAAGGTCTTTGTGAATAAAGTTGGGCACTCTTCAAGTTTTTGAACTAATAGGAAATTTCATGGGTTCAAAAACTAGTTGAAATTTGGGTGTTCCACTTTGGTGTTATTTTATAGTTTTGGGTAAAAGGGTTTCACTTGGAACTATATGTGCCACATATACACCATGTGGTTTGGGGCAAAACTATTTCTCCTGAAAATATTTAGGGAAAATTTGTTTTGATGGAAACTATTTTGTTGGCCAAAAGTGTGACAAAACTCTATGTTTTTACCCAATTAATATATCTCTGTTAAAAAAAAAATCTTTAGAAAACTACTAAAAAAAAAAAGGTGCCAAGAGAATTGTACATGACAAGGAAAGCAAACTACAATTAGGAATTACTCATCAACATTGCTAAAATCAATGATTGGTCGATGTGTGATATATGATAAATATAGATCTAAAGATATATATTTTTACAAGAGATGCATGGACCAAGATGGGATTCCTACCACTACAACTATCACATATTATATATTGTTAATGGAAATGAGACTTATACACATATTTTGGGAGGGTGATGCTAAAGCTAAATTATTTAATTGGTGCTAAGTATAAGGGATATTTTGAGGTCGTTGAGTTGGTTGAAGAAGAAAACTATCCTAGTATTTGAAGTGAACTATGTCATTACCTTATCAATTTAGGTTTGTGATCTAATACAAGGTTCATGTGCTTTGAGAATGGTAAACATAGAGTAGTGATTCCACTACTAATAAAGGTCAAACATATTTTGAAAGTGTTGAGGTGGAGGATGATATTAATATATGTTATTATTGCATCACATAAAAATTTACAATAATTATATGACGAAGTTATAAGTGTACAATCAAAGTCAAATACCCTAAATGTTGGTTGTGATACGTGGTTCTAAGAAGTGTATTAATTAATTTTTCAAATATGTAATAACATACTGTTGAAAGATTATTGGTGTTTTCATTGATGTTAACCTCCAATATAGTTGGGGAGATTTTTGGTGTTGTAGATGTTATAGATATGTTAAGAAGGTTTTTTTTGTGTTGATGATGCAACTAGTTCACTTGGCTTCCAAGTTCTTTTGGAAAATTTTGAATAAAAGAGTGTGCAATGTGGCAAAGGTGTGTTTAGTGTTGTACTTCGCATTTCTTTATGGTTGAAGATATGCTTGTATGTTTTGGATGTGATGAGAATTGTTCATAGGTGTTGTATCCAAAGTTTCAGGTTCTAGATTGTACGATAGTGGAAGATGTGTTTGAGAGTGTGTTTTCTTTTTAAGAAGGTTATCTGGGAGAAATGAAATTGCTCTGCATTTCTTTGCATTGTTGTTTCTTGTCTTGCAAATTTGGAAAATTATTATATTGTATGTATTTATCTTCCCTTGAAGTTTCTAGTGTTTTTTTGTTTCACAAGTTTGGATTCATAAGTTGTGTTATGTGGCAATGTGGTTGCTTGCACAAAATGATGGTGTTCTCAGTTGCAAGTGGTTTTGGAAGTGTTGTAAAATATTTTGGTGATGCTGAAATATTTTGAGATATTGTGTGGATGTTGTGAAGTGTTTCTTTTGTGGTCCACATGTTGTTTTCGAACTTGGAGAAGCATGTGTGTGGTCGCTTGTTAGTGTTAGTTAAGGTTTGGCTAACCTGGAATGCTAGCTCTAATTGTGGAGGTTGTTTGTTGTTTGTGGAAGAATGGCAATGTGTGTCAATGGAGATTTGGGTCCTAGTTAACCCTTGACATGGTCTTCCTTCACTTCTTTCCACCATAGAGGTGTTTGGTGCCACCCTATTTTGGTGTTGCACATTTGAGATTCATATCTTTCATTTAGGTCAACCTTAAGGAGCTGTTTAGGTCATGGATGGTATAAATACAAGGTGAATTGTTGGTGGAAAGGGTGGATGTGTGTAATGATGTGAATGTGATCAAGTGTGGTGATTTGAGTGTGAGATTAAACACCTATGACTTTGGATGCAGTGAGCAAAACGTGTCTATATTTTTAGTGTGCTTGAAGTTGTTGGAGGTAGTGAGCCAAAGGTTACAGATGGAATAAAGTTGTAGTGGTGGATCTTCCTATTGCTCTAAGATAGTGAATCTCTCTATAAAAACTTCCTCTATTTTCTTTCTTCTGGAAAACGAGCCTTTCTTCTTTTATGAGCAGCGAGTGCTTGGCAATGAGCCTAATTGTATTCAAAATTGCTATTCATATATATGTGAGTTAATGCTCACTGTGGTTTTTCCTTGCTTAGGGTTTTCCACATAAATCTGGTGTTCTATTGTGTTTGGTTGTGTTTGCATTGTTGTTTCACATGTTTACATTCTGTTAATGCTTAATGAGGGTTTAAATGTTCATAAGGGTTTGAAAGTTAATGAGGGATTGAATATTTTAATGTACAACTAATTCCCCCCTCTCAATTGTCATGTCATCTAACACATACATGTCAAGTGCATAAAATTTGTTAGTGGTAAGGTTGATCTATGGAAAAAAATGAAGTTGAACTAGAGAAAAAATACCAATAGATTATTTAGATATGTTGGTGTGGATATGGTCTTTTACCTAAATAGTTCATCACCTAGGTCATATTAACACTGGTTACTTAAGTTTACTTAAGGTACACATATGATAGAAGTATCACTTTATGCCTCAATTCGTACTTGAATAAGACACATGACATAATATTATGTAATCCTATGTCTCATCTTGGTCTACAGAACTAGGGGGTACTCTTTGTGTTCTCAATGAATCTATAACCATTTCATAGTTGCATCCTTTGATAGAATAACATCAATCTCTCATATATATTGATCTCTCTTGTTCTTTCATTAAATCTCTTAGATCTTGGGTTGCTACATATTCAACCAAATCATGCATGGTATATTTTAATTCTATACCAATTCTTACATGGTATCAAAGCTTGTGAGATTGCTTCTTGTTAGTATTTATTGAGAGATCTAGGTTACAAATCTTGGTGGATCTTGGAAATTTGATTATGATCTTCTCTTGCATCATATGATGATCTAGAGAACCATAATAACATGATAGAAATAAAATATCTAGGGGGCTCCACTTTGTTGATTTGCATTGTAGGTTCATATTGGAGTCTATTTATGCAAATATAAGCTCGCCATTGAGTTTAGGGTGTCTAGCAAAGTGATTTTATCCTTTTGATTTGTCCAATTGGACATGTGAGGCTAGATCTACAAGGCTTTGAATTTGGGAGGTGGTTCCCAGATCTAAAAGGCACATACAATTTTAGAGCATTTTGGGTCAAATCTAACCCTACCATTGTGTCTATAAGTCCCAATAATATAAGGATTGATTACCAATTTACCCAAATTGGAACACTTTTCCCTAGGCCCTTAGAATTTTTTTTTTTCCTCTACCCCACACAATCATTTATATATTTGTATAGATGTCGGAATCAACATGCATAGACATGCATCATTGTAGAGGTATAATTAGGTAAAAAAAAATATGGATTAAATATATATTATTCTATGTACCATATGTATGTTGGGTACAACAAACCCCTGCAAGTTACAAGTTACCATGGTTCCCAATGAGCACCATGTGGTGCCACTAAAATGACACCATTAGTAGTCCTTAATAGCCCCCACCACCAATAATTATTTATTCAACACCAAAATATTCCAATGAATATTCCAAGAACTCATTGAAAATCTACCAAATTAGCATAAAAACCACATTGTGATTGGTTAGCATTTTTCCACCCCCCAAAAAGAGGTAATTTTCCATCATAAATAGGAAGTTTTGTGACAAGGGTGGTTTTCAAATTTTGAATGGATTTTTTGTGTCACAAAATATTTTGGTAGGTGTATATCATATTTTATTACATGTTGGTGCTAACATCATCATGATGTCAGCAAGAGGATCCCCAACCAACCTATCCCTCACCATTGACAATTTTTATTTTGCACTCAAACTTCAAAGGCTCCATTCTAAATTGTCCAAGCTTCTTTTTAGAAGATTTTTTTTATTTGGAACAAAAATTCATGAGCTTCATAGTGGTGTGTAAATGCTTTTTTTATTTTTATGCTTGGTTTACCTAAAAAATGTGAATTCTCGTAGGTGGTGTTGAGTAGTTATCATTTTGGGAGTTTCAAGGGCTCCATTTAGGTTCATATAGTAACATTTTTTGGTGCAATTTGTTTTAAGAGTGCATAATTTTTTGTATAGTTTGAAATTATGTTATCACATTTTCCTCATTATTTTCAAAAAATGTACTTCAAATATGTGGTCAAATTTAGCGTTTATATGCACTAAGATCAAGTCCACTTCACTAGTTTTGGTTAGTGACACTTGTAATCACTAATTAAGTATAAAGTTCCAAGATCATACATTATTGGGGGATCTTTCCTTGAGTAATTTGGAGGTTTAATCTTATGTTTTTCTAGTTGTAATCCTATTTCCTAATCCATAAAAAACTAAAATGTGATTACTCTGGAAAGAAAAGGCATACAATAGATAAATGACTACTCAACGAACTTGATGATTTAAAACTTTATTATGAACTTAATAAATTGAAACTTTGTATTGCCAATGACATTAGTTTTCCAAATTCTTCTTCATCTATTAGAACATCTTGAGGACTCTAGTAATCTAGCATCAACACATATATTAGAATTTCACAATCAAGAATATTGTGTGGATATTTTATTTAGGAATGAGAAATATAGTCAAATTATATGCATTGATATCTCATCTCCATCTTCTATTGCTTCAAATAAAACTAGTATTTCCACTTTCATGACTTATAATGATTCAATGCAACAAGACATTCATTATCTTCTAAACACAATTACTTGGGTTGATCATTTGATAGACATTACAAAAATAAATTTCTTATCTAGAAAACTTGGAGGATACTATTGAGGATATTCATCTCCTATTTTATGTTGCTTCTTATGGAATTGCATCATCTTCTTTGTATGTTGTGGGGGAGCATTTAGATCCTCTTGTTCCTTCTTTACCTCATCATTTTTCATAGTTTTGTATTGGTGTGGAGACCTTTGAGAAGAATATGGAGGAGAAATCTTTGTCTTTTGATCTTGTTCTACATTCATCTCCACTAGATTCATGACTATCATCTTCATTAGTGCAACATGGAACACCTAAATTAGTTGTAGCATCTTTCAACATTTACATGGGGGACACTTGAGTAGAGTTCAAAGACATCACATATATTGATCTTTCTTACCTCATATTCCTTTTAGGAATGGGAAGATATCTTTTATACATTCTTGGTTTTATTTCTTCCTAAAGGGAAGAATGTTGTTTGATAGGATTATATCATATTTAACATTCATTGGTAGGCATCTACCGTAATTGTAGGAGACTCTACTTTGAATGGGTTTGCATAGCTTGTCTTCTTCTTCTCTATTATGGGTAGAATTTTTCCTCACATGAGGTTTTGTTCTTCTCATTCTTCTTTAAGCGAATTTTGTATTTTCTCTCTTTTGGGGAGGAGTTTCCTCCCATTGGATTTTCTCATTTTCTCTATTTATGAGAGATTGCATTTATATATGGATACCTAAAATGGTCTCATAGTTGGGAACCATCCTTGCATATTGTACATTCTTCATAAGTTGCACTTAAGGGGGTGTTGGTGTGAATGAGGTGTTTTACCTAATTAGCTCATCACCTAGCTCGTATTCACACTAGTTACTTAATTTTACTTAGGATGCACATATGATACTTATCACTTTATGTCTCAAATCATAATATTAAGACAAATGTAATAATATTATGCAATATTATATCTCACCTTGGTTTATATAACCAAGGGTTCTCTTTTTATTCTCAATGAATCCATCACCATTGTATATTTGCATCCTTTAATAGAATAACATTATTCTTTGATATTTGATCTCTCTTGTGCTTTCATTGAAGCTCTTAGATCTTGGGTGGCTACATCTTTAGAAGAATCTTGCATGGTATATAGTATTCTATACCAACTCTTACAAAATAAACCATCTAACAAGTAGCCTAAAATTTCATATGTGAATTGGTAAGGATTCAAAGAGCATGGATAAGATATGTGACAAAGTTCCAAGATATTATCCAAAGTTGAGAAAAGGAAAAGGAAAATAAAAAAAAAATCCATGGACAATGAATTTCCTCATAAGTTATAAGAGAAGGTTTGAAGACCACAATCATGCACATTACCACCATGAACAATAAAGGCTAAAGAGGAAATGAAATAAGAAAAGATGCAAGGAGTATATATTTCGACCAAAATTGCGCTAATCATTGGAAACAATTGAAATAAATTAATAAATAGGAGGAGGGACTAGCACAACAACCATTTGATAATCATGAGGGAACAATTGGTAATAATCAATAGGTGGTGCTAAATGAAAAAAAAAAAAAACTAATGAAGAGAAATTGAAAGACCTGTCTAGGAAAAATCAATGGAAGATCCAGATTAATCCAAGTTATGCAAGTGGTAACATCTAAAGAGGAGAATCCAAGGCTAGTAAACCATAATAAAACATACTTCAAAGTATACATCAAAGGGACTTCAAACAAAGTTTTGATGTAAGGAGAATGGTAGAAAAGTAGGTAGATGGAATAAAGTAAGTATAAAGAAATATTATGTAAATAAAGTGGCTATAATAGTAAGAATTGTGAAGCTATAAGGCTAAGGCTAGAAAAAAATGAAATAACAAGGGTCAAACCAAAAAAAGAAGACAAAGAGAAAATGCATAACGAATGGCAAGAGGCATTCAATCTTTTTTCTAAATAGGATGATACAAACAAAATGGATTAAAAGGAAAAGTGAGAAATTAGAGAAAATCCCCCATAGAGTAACAATAATATAAAGGAAAGAAGAAAATAATGTTAGAAGAGGCAAATAATTGTAGGTTGTACACTAGAACCAAGTAGTTAGTATAGAAAGAAAAGAGGAAAAAGGAGAAACATGATCTATGAAAAGCAACAAGGACATGAGAAAAGGAGAATGAAGCATTTATATGAAATGATAGATAGGTGTGAAGGGATACAAAAGAAATGATAGATTGGGAAGGTCCACACACATGATACTAGGAGGATAAGGATTGAAGCTTTGCTATCCAAGGGGATGGATGACACGTAGATACCTAATGTGGCAATGAGATGAAATAGAGGATACAAAGCTATAGATTGTGGGAGAATTTTTTTTAGATGATTAGATAAAGGTTGCAATCCCAAGGACGGAGTCACAATCATAAATTGAGATGAATGCATTGGAAGTATAGATAATGAGAGTAATCGAGATAATTTTTATGGTGAAGAATAAAATGGGGATTGGAGTAAGAGCTCACAAAAGTTAAGGACTTAATGAAAGAAATAAAATGTTTAATTCATATAGAGTCTAGATGAGAGTGGAAGGAGAGAATGAGAGGACTTTGTAGCTTATTGTTATTTACAAAACCATTGAGCCTGTTAGAAGAATATATAGTAATAAAAACTTTACTAAATGTAGGTTGTGGTGTTTGAATGGGCAAAACATTGGGTGGATATAGACCAAAGGGGTGACCAAAATTAGGTGCATCTGGTTGTATCAATATTTTGAGAAGTTTGGCAAGGGGAAGGATCCAATACTTGAGTTTATTTCAATAATTGTGATAGTATTTGTAGATTTAAAATCCAATATTTTTAATAGTAAAATACTATTAGTTGTGACTTCAAGGTTGTTAAAGAACTACCATTATTACAAATAATTGAATAAGATGTACTCATTTGATCCAAAAAGCAACAAATCATGTGATCTCACATTAGTGCACCAACAAAACATGACTTAATACACAATTATTATAGCTTAATGTATAACTATTGATCTAACCTTTTTTTGGGTCTTTTGAACACCTCAGCAAAAGACATGTTGATGTGGCATCATATTTGATGTTGTGGCCCTCAATCCTTAGATTTCAATAGAGTACTTATTGAGTAAGCTACTATAAAAATTTAAGTCCAAATCATTCATAATGATTTCGAGAGTGGCAAAGTTAGGATACTTAACTATTGGGTCCCTCTTGTAGATGGGTTGTTTAATTATTTGAATAGGAATATAAACTAATAGCACACAATTGATGGGCAAAATTAGGATACTCAACTATTGGGTCCCTCTTGTAGATGGGTTGTTTAATTATTTGAATAAGAATATAAACTAATAGCACACATAATTAATGGATGAATTTACTATAGAAACCTTATGAATAGAAGCGACCTAATGTAATAATTTTAATGTAACAATCAAACAAGATGCCAATTTAGTCTATAAGACCCTCCCTTATAAAAACCTAAGAAAAAATCATTTGTGCTGTACTCATGGATTTGGATCTCATAACCAAACTTAACAGTAAACTCAAACCTCCTTGGAAACCACCTTCTCTAGATCAAGAGCAAACAAAAATATCAATTCTCTTTGGTATACCAATAAAACATCTATTTTGAAGCCCATGGGCGCCGCTAGCATGAAGGAGGGTTCACGGGAAAAGATAGAGGAAAGGCGCCATCCATTCATTACAGACTTACAGTACTTGAAATCTGGTTTTAAAAAAGAAAAGAAAAACTTTTAATGGTACTTGTCCTGGTTGGAATAAGTCTGAGTGGCAATGGCGGCGGCGAGGGAAACAAATTACAAGCCAACACCACCTCTGCTTTTATTGACCCTCGTGAAGTACACCACCCATATCACCATCACCACTAACAACAATGAAAGCGATACTTGTCCATCAATGCAACAACTCTTTTTAAGATCTGGGACGGCATGATATGAGCACCGCCCTTCACCAACCTCCCACCCCATGACAACACTGTGACTTGATTGATTTGTACTCATCCGTTTTCCACAGATTTGTTTTTATAACCCATTTTCTTACCTATTGCTTTCCTGCCAAATAAGATATCATACTGTCAAGTCTATGTGAGACAGTTTTTATGATGTTCTAGCATGCTCAATTGGGCTCCCTCATACTTGTCTTTTCAAAGAATCCTTTTGCTTTTGGTTGAGGGGAGGACTTGCAATTGACTTGCTTCAAACCACTCATTGCAATGGCAAACAAAACATATTGACTTAGGGAAACTCTATAATTTTAACTCTTTTTCTTTTTTGTGGGGATTGGTTGTATATGGTTCTTGGGTGGGATGAATATGTTTTATCTTTCATTTGTCGGTCGTTTTTGAAAAATGATTCAATAGGTAAACGTGTTTCAATAATTATGAATTGAAAGATTAGTTATTAATGTATGATTATTAGTTGTGATTTTAAAGTCGTAGTGTTAACTATTATTATCAATAATTGAATGGGATACGTTCATTAAATTTCAAACATAACAAATCATTTGTTGTCACATAGATGCACCGACAAAGCATGATTTTTTGAGAGAGAAAATATGTGTGGTAACACAACATAAGTTAATGTAGAATTATAGGTCTAACCTTTTTCGGGATGTCTTTTATAAGACCACAACAAATGCATGCGTATGTGGCATCGTAGACCTACAACTTTTAAGTTTTAAGTAATGAACTTGTTGAAAATGAATGCTATACAAATTTGAAAATCATTTACCATATAACTTTCAAATGTATGGCATTAAAATATGCAATTACTAAATCCTTTCTCCTTGAAATATATGTGTGGTAACACAACATAAGTTGATGTAGAAGTACATGTCTTACCTTTTTTGGGGTATCTTTTATAAGACCACAACAAATGCATGCTTATGTGGCATCATAGACGTACAACTTGTAAGTTTTCAGTAGCGAACTTATCAAATGAATGCTATACAAATTTGAAAATCATTCAAAATCACCACATACAACTTTCAAATGTACGGCATTAAAATAGAATTATTAAATCCTTTCTCCTTGAAAATATATGTGTGGTAACATAACAAAAGTTAATGCAGAATTCTAGGTCTAACCTTTTTTGGGGTGTCTTTTATAAGACCACAACAAATTCATGCTTATGTGGCATCATAGACCTACAACTTTTATTTTATTTTTATTTATTTTTTTGATGGAGGTCATCCACAAATTATTTGTAGCTACCCAGTACGGGAGCACAAGCCTTCTTGGGTTGAACCTTTTCAGCTAAGAGCTAAGGACTGATGGGTATCCATTCCACCAAATTTGTCCGAGGCACGATCCAGATCTCATCCCTTATGTTGTCGGAACCTTGCACTCAACAAAACGCGACCCCTAATGGACTCATTAAGAACCATTCAACTTCACCAACATATCAAGAGCTTATTGACCAACTTTTAAATTTTAAGTAGCAAACTTGTCAAATAAATGCTATACAAATTTGAAAATCATTCAAAATCATCACATATAACTTTCAAATACATGACATTAAAATACACAACTATTAAATCCTTTCTTCTTTTATATTTAAAATTATCATATAAACCAAAGAACCTTTTAAGTCAATAAATTCAATAAATCTTTCGATGCATGCATTCAAAATCTCTTTTTCAAACATCATATCATATTGGTTAGTTTAGAGTTATCTTCTAGATTTTTTCATGGTTGGAAGTTGTTGCTCAGTCAACCTCATACTTATGCTACATAAGTGGAATTAAAATTTATAATTATATCATATTTACCAAATGGTCCCTTTGACTAATTTTCTATTTTTTAAATTGAAGTAAAAATCATTGGGTGGAAGTCCAGCAAGATCACATAACCTAGGCAGATTTGTACCCACGACCTAGTTGTACTTTTTTATAATGGCAATAATTGATGAACGTTGAATCCTGTAAAAATCTTAGCATTAAATGATAACCCACCTTAAAACGTGCATACACTTCCTATACTTTCCATGCTTTTGTACTTTAGGTCCCCACGCCTTATGGCTCTAAAGATAAAATATAATTGAGAGTTATTTTAAAATACAAATAAAAATTTATGGTTCTTTAATTTATAATTCAAGCACAATAAAATATAATAATTATTGTTTTATTCAAATTAGATAATAAATAAAGAATAAGAGAATAGAGTTATTTAAAGTGTAGGAGTAAGTATTGTGTAAAATATAAGCATAAGAAGTAAATTAGAAATATTTTGAAATTAAAGCATCACAATATATTTTAAACATGTCAAACGTTTAAAATGACATTTAAAAAATTAACTTTAAAGATGCATTATTCGAGTGATCATCAATGTTGATAAGTTTCAATATAGTAAATTTGTAGAGAGAAATCCAATTTCTAGAAGAAAAAGTAAGTAATATTTTATAGTTTTAGTGTTTAAAACAAAAGAAATTGGGTCTCATATGGTAATAATTGTCATAACAAGAATAGGTGAATAGAAAGCTTAGGAAGCATAGTGCAAATAACCAAGGTTAAATAAATAATGTAAGGAAGGAGGAGCATAAAAAACATGACTCATGCAAAAGTTCAAAATCATAATCTATCAAAAGAATAAATTATGAGAGTGTTGATGAGGCACATCGATAAGAATTCATCAAGGGTGCATAGGGTACATTACACAAAGCACACATTAATTATGTTTCTTATTAGTCTATTTCCCTCATGCAACTATAAATAAAATTGAAGTATTGCATGTTCCACCTCACCTAGTTACTTGTAGTCTCCATGTTTGAGACTCTTGTGTATCCACCTCACTAGGTTAGTTACAGTCTCCTAGTTTGGGACATATTCTATGATAACAAACAATATATATAGTATTTATGCAAGTAAGAAGAGTACTATTTTTCAATAACTATTTGATTTTTTTTGCATCAACAATTTAGATTACAATATGAGATTCATCATTAGGATGAATAAAGTGTGACCGATCATGGAGTTGGATCTACACCATGGATGATAAAAAAAAACTCATAGTTAATTTGAAAACACTATGACACATCTTCTTTGATGGTTAAATTTCCTCAAAAATTTCGTGGTCAAGTAACACTTATGAGAATGCTCTTAATTTAGGTTTTTTATATTATACCTCTATCTTTCTAAAGCAATAAAACCAATGTTTGAACTACTTAGTAATAATTTGAAGTAATCACCATTTCAGATGTATTTCTATGGAAAAATAATTTTGTTAATTTGTATTGCTTGTCATAGCTTTCTTCTATTCATATAATAATCATGTTTTCTAGCTTTTATTGCACATTCTTATTACTCATCATAGTGTAGAACTATATTTGTTAAGTTGTGCTTTATTCCCATATCACATTTCTAAAATTGCATCATATCAAATTCATAGGAGGAATACAATAGAGGAGAGAGATGTCATAAAGAAAAACATAAACCAAAAATAAATGAAAGCTATGTATTTGATCAACATGAAGGGATTATTTTTGAGGAACTAGATGTAACTTTGTGTCAACCAAAATTTATAGGAATTGTACAAAAAAAGAGAGAAACAACATAAATAGAAAACTAGGGAAACTAATATTCTATTTTCATATAATATGAGTGTTTTTTAGGAACTCTATGACTTTGCGTCATCTCAAATTCATATCTAAAAAAAAAAGGAATTAAAGACAACATAAAGAAGGAAATAAAATAAAAGTACAAGGGAAGCTATTTTTTGGTCATCATGATTAGAGTGTTTTTTAGATTCACTATAAATTTTCATCATCCCAAATTCATAAGAAAAACATAAAAGAAAAGAGAAAGACAACATAAAGAAAGTTAGTCAACATACACCAAATGATAATGTGACATCATTAACAAAAGCATTATAAATAAAAAATAAGAAAAATAATGTAATGACAAAGAACATACGTAACAAAAACATCTAATACTCAATGTATACCCCATACTCCAAGAAGTCGTCTTCTTCAATGTCCTCTAAATAAAATGTACTAAAATTAGTCATCAATTAAGTGTCCCTTGATGTGCTCGGATTTTATGAATATGAATGCCTATAGTAGCAATCATTGAGATAAAAGAGAATTTAGTTTTGGGTTTAGGTACCCTAAATATTTTAGGTTTAGCCTCCTTTATCAATGGCAATGGGTGTAGGTGGGATCTTTTTCTTTGTGTGGAAGTAAGCACAGTAAGGTTGATTTCTAGTTTATAATGTCTTGAAATACAAGAAGGAAGATTTACAAGTTTAAAATCAAGTTTTGGTTTAGATTTAGGTAGTATGACTTTGGAAGTATTTTTAGTTTTTTTTTTGGAATAGGGAGGGTAAGAGTTACAATTTTAAGATTAATTTTGGATTTAGTTGTGGAGTTAGTTTTGTGGGCTTTTAAATTTATTTGGATTTAGGTTGGATAAGGATTTTAGGAGTAATAGTTCTAGGTTGTGGTGAAGCCATAGAGAAAGAGATCAAGGAGGAGGTAAAGGATCACATTTTAGTCAAAATTGGTATGTAAAGGATTTAGATGAGGAACATCATTTGGGTGATGTGGTTTCATGTTTTAGGAAGTAGCATCTAAGAATAATTTATTTTTATGCATTGTTGTTCCTAGTGAGCTTTATATATGTTGTAGGAGACATCAATATATTCATATGGAGGGTTTGTAGGTGTCTGAACAAATGTGTCTATGATAAAATGGGTGTATTAGGAAATAAGTTAGTATAAATCATAGGGGATAGTGACCACCCTTTAGTAATTTATAAATTTTACAAACTAATAGATTATGAAAGGGATGTTAGAATTAGGCAACAAAAACTAAGGAGAATGTAAAAATGATCAAAATTAGGGATGATTTATAAAAAAGGATAGATTATTCAGGCTTGATAATGCATAAATGAATAAAAATGGATCCTAAGGTTATTAGATTATTGCACTAGAAAATTTTAAGGACTCTCTCAAGAATGAGCATGGCGAGGTGAACCATCAAGATAGAGGTGGGTATGTGTACTAATGTATCTACATTACTATATATAACACAATTAATGGTTGGAAGAGCAAGCCTCAAGGGACTACCAAGATAGAGGTAGGCATGCATACTAATATATCTAAATAAAGGAGGAGGTACACCACCTTTGGTGTATATCCTACCAATTAAGGGTGTTATGGTTTTGAAGGGTTCTAGTGAGGGAGGGGTACAAGAGGTCATTCAAAAGGGCATTACTTATCTAAACAATTATAATAAATGGTATTTTTCCTAAAATAAAATTAAAATTTACATACAAAATAAAATACATGTATCTAATAATATATATGCTTTTGCTCCCGAAATGTTGCCATTGCCGAAAGTTGCAGAATCCAGGTTGTCGTCGGAGGGGAATGCTTCTTCTAGTATATTGACTGGTGCTTGGTAGGACTATGGGGTTTCCTCTGATTCCCTGATCGAATATGGACTGGGACGTGCGATTGTGCACACCCATGCGGGACTAGATCCCTCTTTCTCTATGCCTTTCTCTGGCTGCCATGGTGCTCGAGCTATGGTTGGGGCGGGCTTCCATCTAAGTGGTGGATCTATTCAACCTACTAAGCCTCCCAACAAACTAGATTCTGGTGTTCCATCCATAAAAGCCTCTTTTTTGGACGTCGTAAAAAATGGTTGGGGCTATGATATGCACTCTATGAATGCCCCTCTAGCTAGGGGCTCCTTGGGAAACCCTAGATCTGGGTATGGTTCACCCCTCACCTCTCTGAATTTATGCCACTTTGCAGACTGAGGGCACTCCTTGGCGATGATGGCTAGTGGGTTGCATGCGGTAGTGCAGAAGAGCAATAATTTGCAAAATCCCTCCCGCCCGTGGCCACTCAAGTCTATGGGAATTAAGACTTCCAACACTGTGGATGGTTGGGGTACACATGGAAGCGAATGCGAGCAAAAAAATGGGTCTGGCTTGTGGCCTTTTCCTGACAATAGTTTGTGGACAGGGAAGCCCAAGGAGGGAATCAATGGATGCTTGGTCACATATGCCACATCACACTCAAGGGTAACACCTCTCAAATGCGCCAATTCCACTCCCACGGTGAACTTTGAGGGCGATGTTGTGCAGGAAATTATAGAAAATGTGGAGTTCTTCACAAAAAATGGCTTGATTGGGAGATTTAGAGGGTTATGGCCTAGTTTATCTGAGCTGCATGATTGGATTACAGAAACATGGAGGCCCATCTTAGAAGGAAACCTTACGATTTATCCTTGTGCTCGAGGATTCTTTATGGTGGCTTTTGATAGCACTCAAGATTGCAACACAATTTTATACAACTTTCACTGGAGTTGTAAAGAGCACTTTCTTATGCTGAAACCTTGGTATCCTGCATTTAACCCTACATCTAAATTTTTTGCAACTGCTCCAATTTGGGTAAGACTTTTGAATCTCCCACTTCAGTTTTGGTTTGATTCCTGTTTTGAGGCTTTGGGCAATTCGTTGGGGAAATTTCTTGTTGCTAATAGGTCTTCAAACTACCTGCACACAACCTATGCTAGAATATTGGTGGAGATTGATATGAATCAGGATCTCCCAGTCGATATCCTTCTCAAAACTACCGATGGGAGTTGGAACCAGTTGTTAGATTATGAGGGTCTTCCTTTCCACTGTCGTAGATGCTTCAGTAGTGGCCACATGGTTGCCCAGTGTGCCAAGAAGAAAATGGATGGGCAAACCACTTGGTGGAGAGATGTCTCTCTCAACCACTACTAAGTAGAGAAAGAAGAAACCACCTCTTGTCAGGAAACCACTATTCAAACCTCTAATGAGAAAACAGATGGGGTCAAATGCCCAAAGCAAACACACATTTCAGACAAGGCGGGGGTAGATCTACCTCCATCTGGGAAGGATAATGTAACGCAGCCTACAAAGGTTCATAATCAGATTGAGGGCGTGGATTATCAATTTGTAGCTTCTAAGTTAGGCCCCCCTGGAGGGAGAAACTTACACATAGAACTTTCACATGAGGGATTGATTGAAGAGATAGAAGAGGACCACAGGACTTTGATAGAGGAAAAGAAAGAAAAATGAACTAACACTCAATATGCATCTCTACAGAAACAAAGCTAATGGAGGTGTGGTATCCCATCTTTGAGTTTTCAGTAGTAGAATGTACTCTGGCACGTTTTGCCATCTGTGATCAATGTAAATGGGCGATATCCCCTTTGATAGCACTTACTTATAAAAAAAAAAAAACATGTATTGAAGACATATGAGAGATATCAATCTTGACTTATTATATTTATTTAAGAGTTATTTTATTTTATTTACATTGTTTACTTTATTGTTATTTTTTTGAAGAGTTACTTTCTATTTACCTAGTTTTTAATTTTTAATTTATTTTTTAAGAACTATTTTTATTTAATGTTATTTTACAATTAAAAAGTTATTTTATTTTTCTATTATTTTTTTTATAATTTTGCAAAATGTTAAATAAGCATAATACAAATTATTCATTTCATATGTTTAAATATTCTTTAAATATATGAAACAAGACACAAAATTATTTTATTTTACTTTGGAACTAATTCATTACTAAAAACATAATTTTAAACTATAAAATAAAATCAATTGAAAAAAATCAAAATATTTTCACCTTACTCTACTTTTTTCATTATTATTTTCTCTTAATTTAAATAGACAACAACCATAGTGAACTATAGTGAATCTTGAGCAAGTAATAATAAATTTTATTTATTTATTTATCTTTTTTTCAAATGTATTATATAAGTTTATTTATATTTTTAAATTTGTGTTTATGGAAAAAAAATAATGATAGGATGAAAACAAAAAAAAATATTTATATTTCACATACTTATTTTTATAATTATTATTAAATATTATCATGTATAAATGATTGTCAAATTTAATATAAAAGATAATTTTCTTTTTTAACATATTCACACTATTACACTTCATTCTTATTGTCATTGTCCAATAAAAACTTTAAAAAAATTAAATTTAAAGTAAAATAAAATAACTCTTAATTAAAAAACAATTTATTTTAAATAAATATATTTAAGATATTTATACTATTATATATTTATTTTTATTAATGATAAAGAAAAATAAAATATATTTATTTCTCTTCTAATTTATTTTATATTTATATGTCTTATTTCTAAATTTAATTATGTCAATTATTTTAAATTTTTAAAATATATATCTATTATAAAATATCTATCAATATGATTGAAGAAATATTTAGATAAAATAAGTATCTTAAAGTCATAGTTATAAAATTTTAATTTTAAAATGAATGCATTTATATGTGAAACTTTGCTTGCTATAAAATAATCACATTTCTCTTTCATTGAAAAGGAGGACATCCTTATAAAATATACATGTTAAATCCTTGGCACAATTGAATAAAATTTAACCGAAGTAAATTATTTTCCCCATGGACAAAAATTCCAATTCATGATTAAAAAATGATGCCCACTAAATTACTTGTTAGACAAAACCATTGATGTGATGCTAATGATGTGATACATGAAATATTTTGTTCATTCATCATAATCAAGATTTGAACGTTTTGGAAAAAACAAGATACACTAAATGGAGACAAATAACATGATTATCTATGGACTAAAGATTATGTCTCCAAAACAAACAAAGTAGAGAAATAATTAGGAATGATGTCATAGAGAATGATATTTTATAACATGCAATTTTGAATACTATTGTGCAATAATGCTAAATTTTTTTTTTCTAACATTCACAGTCATAGATGCAAATGATTTCTTATAATTAATTTTTAATGTGAGTGATATAAAATGTTCTAAAGCATCCATCAATATTTCTCATTTTAAGACTTTTCTTTTTAATAGAATATTATTTATTTATTTTAATATATTAATATGGTGTTATGGGATCAAACTTATAAACATATCATTCAATTGTATCAACTAAACATGGACAAAACTATATTTTAAAAAAAAAAAGCTTTATATTCTATCGCATTGCATATCAAAGTTTATCTTTGTCATGGCTTCAGTGTCTATTGGCATTAGATCCAGATTGTTGGCATTGTATTTGTTGATTGGCTTTGTGATTGGCTTCAGATTGACATCGATATCAAATCCATGATATAATGTCCACTCATAATAGTTGCAGGAAGAATGCAGTTGTAGCTACAGGAAGTATGTGCTATAGTAGGAACACAAATGCAACTACAAGAAGTATGCGCTGCAGGAAGTATGCGTTGCAAGAAGTATGTGTTGCAAGAAGTATGCACTACAGGAGGAACGCAGATGCAACTGTAGGAAGTATGTGATGCAAGAGATATTCAGATGCGGTTGTAGGAAAGTATGAAGTTTTTTGCTACTGTAGCGTGCATATTTTAATATGCAAAAATACAACTATGCAAAAAGACAAATGGTGGTCCATATTTAATATACAAAAAGGTAAAAAGACAACTTTGGAAGATGGGCCGATAAGAGAAGAATGTTTTGGCACACATGTGGCAAACAACATGTGGATCAATGATGCATTGTAATGATCTAGAGATTTGGCTGATTAACCCATTATTTATCCTGCTAGGGTTTTTTGTATGCGCGTGTTTTTGGCGTGACACAAGTCAATTGCCTGTATTTAGTTATAAGAGATTGGATTTATTTATTTTTGTATTATGATGGTATGTCAGAGGATAACGTGCAAATATGACAAAAAGGAGGTTATTTTTGTTTGTATCTTCAACATAAGGTATGTTGGTTGATACCCTAAGTCAACTCCTTCATTCAGAAATGTAGTTGTTTTTGTTTGATACATATCAGAAGCTTTACCTGTTCAAACCTTCTTTCTTTGTTCGAGTAAGATCATATTTTATTCTTTGCTTGGTGAAAAAATTTCTTTCTGAAGTGGTGTTGAATGAAAAGATTTTTAAATCTATTTTCTAGGTTTCTTACCTCTTGTTGAGTTTGTTCAGTAGTTGGTGATGCCCTAGATTTCTTATTTATTATTGAAATCAAATTTGCAAGCTGCAAATATTCTGGGCAGATCAAATCTATAGGAATCTGATCATTGTCGATAAACTTGGCATCAAATAATCAATGCAAAAGAAATTTGATATTTGAAGAGGGATTGTTAAATTGATGGTGGCTAGTTTAAAAATAAGAAGCGGTATCAATTCTTTCAGTTACCTAATAAGAGCATTAAAAATCTTGTAGATGAAATATAACTGGAAGAGAATAATATTTTGGTTCTTTAATGTTCTGTAGAAAGTAGCTGCAAGAGTATCACAACTCTTCAGAAATATTGTTATAGGAATGTCAGAAAGTTACTAACAAAATGTTGTAGAAAAATTTGTTTGAAGATTAGGGATTTGAAATCTCTTCATTCTAACTATTGTAATATATATCCAAGATTGTTATTCATGAAAAAAGGAGAAAGAGAGTGTGTGAAAAAATTCATAACCTTCAGAGCAGAGAGTGTGGTAGAGGAGGCACGAGTGTGGAGAAGAGAGTAGATGACTATAAAGATAGAGTATCTATTTTTGAGTATTAAAAGTTCTATTTTTTGTAGAAGTGTGTGAAGGCATGTTTTACCTTTGCAGATACTTGGTGTGTGGATGTAGATTATAGTGTCCTACAGAGTAAGTGCAAGGATACTTGCAAAGGTAGTGGATGATTGAAGACCATAAGTTGTTTGAGGATAGAAAGTTAACAAAAGACTATCAAGTATAGGAATTTTTTTGAGTTACAAAAATTTATTTGTAACATGATACTGAATTTGTAATAAAAAATATCTCATTGTATAATCATCTCAGTGGATGCTCAGATTAGGGGTAGAAGCTCCTTTGAGTTGGTGCTCATAAATCTGGAATTGGTGTTCCTTTTGGGTTGGTTCCCATACATTGTAATAGAAACCAATTTTACTCTGAGGTTGGATTGGAGCAGCAACCTCCAACAACTATTCTCACCGAGGTTTTTCCTCGCACATATTATGTTGTGAGATGCACTTTGTGTGTTTAGTTTAGATACCTTTCCTTTTCTCCTAGTTTATGCTTTCAATATTTATTTTCATATTGCTTGAAGAGTTAAAATTAGTAGTCCATTGATTCACCCCCCTTCTCAGTGATCTTTGTGTTCCTTCAATTGGTATTAGAGCATTAGGTTCCCTATTAGAAATCTTTCTCCAACTTGGGTAGATTATGATTTGTGAACACAATGTCTAAGCATGAATCCTCTTCTGTGAAAGTACCTATGTTTGATGGCACTAACTATGCCTTCTGGAGTAGAAGAATAGAAACCTGCTTGTCCTCCTTAGGTTTTGATGTGTGGATGAGTGTCAAAAATGGTTATACTATTCCCCAAAATCCTCCAACTGATCCTGATGCTAAGAAATAATATGAGTACAATGCCAAGGCCAAGCATGTTATTCTTAGTGGATTGTCTGATACTGAGTTTGTCAAAGTTATGCACTACCAATCTGCAAAACAAACTTGCGATAAGCTACAAAATATTTATGAAGGTGATGAGAGTGTGAAGGAAGTCAAGATACAAAATCTCAGAACTCTTTTTGAAGGATTGAAAATGAGGGAAGATGAGAAGATTGCTAATTACTAGCTAAGAGTTGATGAGATTGTTAATGTTGTAAGAGGACTTGGAGAAGAAATTGAGGATAATGTAATTGTTAAGAAATTTCTAAGGTCACTAACATCAAGATATGACAATAAATTTTTTTGCCATAGAAGAAGCTAGAGATCTAAAGACTTTCTCCATGGATGAATTATTTGGTTCATTACCAACTTATGAAATAAGGACTGTGAGTGTTGAACCTTCTAAGAGAGAAGTTGCCTTCAACTTAGTGAAGAAGGGAAAAGAAGCAACTACAAATGTTGATCAAGAAGAACCTGACAATGTTGAAGAAAACTTTGTTAAGAAGCTGAAGAAAGGATCAGACAAGTATAAAGACAAGCTTCCCTTCAAGTGCTTTAATTGTGGAAAGATTGGATATTTTTCTGCTAAGTGTCCTTATGGGAAGAAGGAAGAAAATACTAAAGAAACTAATAATTTCAGACCTAAGAAGTTCTATAAAGCCAAGAATAAAAACTTTAAGAAGAAGATAAGTCTTCTCACTATTGAAAGCGAAACATCAGATGAGGAAAGTGATTTAGCTGAAGACTCTAGTGAAGATGAGAAAGAGGTTAATCTCTTCATGGCACAAGAAGTTCTAAATAAAAAAAGACTTCAAAGATTGAAAATAATGCTCAATCCAAAAATTCAAAAATAGTTGGTAGTGATGAGGAAGATGAAGATGATGCTGAGGATAATCTTGAAGGAGAGTTGATTTGTGCTCTTAGTGAATTAAACAAGTTGAAGAAAGAGCATTCCAAAATCCAGAACAATGCATTAAAAGAACAAGACCACTTAGAAAAGAGTATTGTCACTCTAAAGAAACAGTTGGAAGAAGCACATAGAATGGGTGAAGTTTTGAAATCAAAAGTTGAGGCAAAGCAAAAAGAATGTCAAAGGTTGGAACAAGAGGTTGTAACTCTAAGAAAAGAGTTAGATACTTGTCAAGAAGACCTAAAGTTGAGAATGAAAAATGAGTGCAACACTAATGCACTAAATGATATACTTGGTAAGCATAAAAAGAGCAAGGACTATAGTGGTATAGGCTACCCCAAGTGAAAAAGTTGTTGATAATATTGATGCTGCCCCAAGTGATAAAGTTGTTGTTCCAAGAGATAGTCTTGCTGATCCAAAGGATAAAGCTAATTTCCTACAAGTTAATGTTGTTGTCCCAAGGGTGAGAAGATCTACTACTACTGTGGAAATGACAAGAAACCTTTATCGGTATAATAACTGGTATACTCCTAGATTTTATGGTTATTGTTTTAGATGCAATAAGTATGGCCTTAAGTTCATTCATTACAATTTGGTGAGAAGAGAAGCTCCAAGTTTCATAAACAAAAATTATTTTGCACCCTTGATAGATTTGGATATAGAGTGTCACCATTGCAATAATCTGGAACATAGAAGTGCAGATTGTGGGATTTTAAATCAGACCAGTAAAATCTTTAACTTGCCTATGTTCAATGAGAGTATAGAATTCTATTATTGTCATAACTATGGACACACTGCAAAATTCACAAGGAAAGCCATCAATCCTAGGAGCCTTATCATCAACCATGGAGGAAACAACTTCCTTGAGATCGTCAATTGTTAAAAATTGATCACAAAAAAAATTCACAAGGAAAGCCATCAATCCCAGGAGCCTTATCATCGGCCATGGAGGAAATGACTTCCTTGAGATCATCACAAAAATTAATTTGGGTTGAAGAAAGCCTATGTGGCACAACAACAAGGTAGTCCTAAAGGGCTTGTTGGAGCGTTGGCGTGGGGTCCTGAGCAGTGAAAACCTGTTCATAGTGACACACAAAAGCTTGGAGAATGTCAAGTAGCTCAGAGAGAACCTAGTTACCATCTTTGATTCCCATGTGATTGATATTTTGGCTTTTTTGGGCTTTGCCCATGTGACATTCGGGGTGTGCCTTTTAACCACCCACCCCTTTTTTGTGAATTTGTAACTATATCTTTATATTAATATAGATATCTACCTAATCATCAAAAAACTTGAAAAGAATGTAGTTGTTGCCCCCAAGAACAAAGATGAGCAAACAGTAGTAGCAAAGAAGAATGAAACTAATCAAGAATGGAAAGAGGTGAGTAAAGACAAAGTTCAATCAAGCATGATAGCACAAACAAAATTACATGCATATAAGAAAAAATTATGGGTGATAGATTGTGGTTGCTCCAACCACATGACTGGCGATAGGAACAAATTCAAATAGTTAGAAGATTGGAATGTTGGTTCAGTTAAGCTTGGGAATAACTTCTCAATCAAGATAAAAGATAAAGGAACCCTAAGAATTGATGGAAAAATGCTTACAAAGGATGTTTACTATGTTGAAGGGCTGAAACACAACTTACTCAGTGTAAGTCAAATGTGTCATAGCAGTTATAAGTTTTCATTTGAATCCAAAGGATGTGAAATCAAAAAAGAGAACAATGGAAGATTAGTTGTTGAAGGTAAAATAACATATGGAAATGTCTAGAACTTGAAAGAATGTCATGAATTTCAATGCATGTTTGGAAAAATGGATGAGAGTTGGTTATGGCATAAAAGGATAGGACACAGAAATTTTGACAATCTTGTCAAGGTAAGCTCAAAAGGTTGTGTGAGACATATGCCAAAGATAACTAAACCAACAAACATTATTTGTAATGAATGTAAAAAAGGGAAGCAAACCAAAGTGAGTTTCAAGACAAAAGAGTACTCAACCATAAGGCCACTTGAGTTAGTGCATACATATTTATGTGGTCCTAAAAGGACAAGATCTTTAAATGGTGAAAAATACTTTATGTTGTTGATTGATGACTACTCAAGGATGACTTGGGTAACTTTCCTACAAGATAAGTCACAAGAATTTGAAAGATTCAAGGTATTCAAAAAAGTGGTTGAGAAACAAAGTGGTTTCAAGTTGAAATGTTTAAGATTAGATCGTGGTGGAGAATTTACATCAAATCAGTTTGAAGATTATTGTGAACAACATGGGATTACAAGACAATATTTTGCTTCTCAAACACCTCAACAAAATGGAGTTGTTGAGAGGAAGAATAGGAGTGTGAAAGAAATTGCAAGAACTATGCTTAATGAGTCAAACCTACCAGATGTTTATTGGAAATAAGTTGTTCATACAATAGTATACACATTAAATAGAGCCCAACTGAGAGTGAACATCAAAAGGACACCTTATGAGCTATGGTATGGTAAGAAACCTTCTCTCAAATACTTCAAAGTTTTTGGTAGTAAGTGTTTCATTAAGAAAGATGATGATGGGCTTTGTAGTTTTGATGCAAGATGTGATGATGGGATATTCTTAGGATAATCAAATCATAGTAAAGCATAAGTGTTCTAACAAATTCCTCAAGAGAGTAGTTGAGTGTGTACATCTAAGAATAGATGAAGATTTGCAGTAGTGAAAACTAAAATCAAAAAATTAGATTGAAGAACATCATGATGAAAGTGAAGAGCAATCAAAAATTGAAGAAGATGTAGTTGGAAGAACTCAAAATAAAACCCCAAGTTAGTATGTTCAGAAGTACCACCCTGAAAATAAGATTATAGGAAGTAAAGACCTTAGTGTGCAAACTAGAAGAAGACATGCTGAAAATGATGATCAAGTCAACTTGTGTCTTCTAACTGAATTAGAACCAAGGAGTTAAAATGAGGCAAACAAGAGTGAAGATTGGATAAAGGCTATGAAAGAGGAGCTACAACAAATTGAAAGAAACAAAACAAGGGATTTAGTTCTAAGTCCAAATGATAAGAACATTATTGGCACAAAATGGGTCTACAAAAACAAAGTGAATGAAGAAGGTAAAGTGATTAGAAATAAAGCTAGACTAGTATGCAAGGGATTCTCACAAATTGAGGGCATAGATTTTGAGGAAACGTTTGCTCCTGTTGCAAGACTAGAGGCTATTAGAATGTTCTTAGCATTCTCAGCATATAAGAACTACAAATTTTATCAAATGGATGTTAAGTCCGCATTCTTAAATGTTAACCCTGAGGAAGAAGTTTACATGGAACAACCCGAAGGGTTTGAGTCACTTGAACAAGGAGATTATGTATGCAGATTGAGAAAAGTATTATATGGGTTAAAACAAGCACCTAGAGCATGGTACTCTAGATAGGAATTTTTTTTAATAAAGCAAGGCTTTAGGAAAGGATGTGTTGACATGAATCTCTACACTAAAATAGAAGGTAATCATATGATTATTATTTTTGTATATGTAGATGATATCATCTTTTCTGGAATCCATGATAATTTATGCAAGAAGTTTGTTGATCAAATGCAACAAGAATTTTAAATGTCCATGATAGGTGAGCTGTCCTAATTTCTTGGTTTACAAATTTCACAATTAGACAAAGAAATTTTTATTTCACAAACCAAGTATGCTAAAAACATGTTGAAAAGGTTTCAAATGGATGATTGTAATATTGTCAGTACACCTATGGTGACTGGATGCAAGCTGTCCAAGAATGATGATTCACCTGATGTTGATCAAACCATTTTTAGATCCATGATTGGAAGTTTATTGTACCTTACTGCTTCTAGACCAGATATTGTACAAGTTGTATGTATGGTAGCTACATTTTAGTCTTATCCAAAATAATCTCATTTGAATGTTGTAAGAAGAATTTTTAGATATTTGCAAGGTAGTTTAACTTATGGTTTATGGTATGCTAAACATGATGACTTCACTTTGCAAGCTTACACAGATGCAGATTGGGTTGGGTGCATAAATGATAGGAAGAGCACAAGTGGAGGTTATTTCTTCCTTGGTGGTAGATTGTTCTCATGGCACAATAAAAAGAAAGACTACATTTCATTGTCTACAGCTGAAGCCAAATATATAGTTGTTACCCCATGTTGCTCTCAAGTTATCTAGATGAAGAAAAATCTAAGGGATATTCAGGTAGAATATTCAACACCTATTTCGATTATGTGTGATAATTCTAGTGCAATAAATATCTCCAAGAATCCAGTCATGCACTCTAGAACCAAGCACATAGCTATTAAGTATCATTTCTTGAGAGAAAAAGTGAGTGAAAAAGAAGTTCAACTCGAATATGTGAAAACCGGTGAGAAAAATAGCTGATATCCTCGCCAAACCTTTGCCCAAAGACACATTTGAGTATTTGAGAATGAGATTGGGAGTTGTCTCTCCCTCTTCCAACACTTAATTGGATAAGGAAGTTTATGATTCAAGGGAACCTTATTCTATTTCATCTTACATCCCTATGTTTGATTTACTCCAAGGGGGTAGAAGTGTCAAGGTTGTTCTTCACGTAGAAATGGTTGTTGCTCATGCCATACCCTTGTGATTTCTCACAATAATTTTTGATGTTCATGGTTATTGTTGTCTTTTGACCTGGAACTGCATTTCTTTTTGCTTAGTATGACCTTGATAGGGGGAGATAATTTAATAGCAACAATGTTCTGTCAATGTCTATTTAGTTTTTATGTTGCTACAAGTGCGTAGTTATGATGGTATTCACTCTGCAACTAGTCTTTGTTATGATATCATGACACCCTTTTCCATTATTTTCAAAGGGGGAGAAGTTATTTATTGAGGGAGAGAAGATTGATTGATTGGTTGGTTGACATCAATGCCAAAGGGGGAGATTGTTGGCATTAGATGTAGATTGTTGGCATTGTATTTTTTGATTGGCTTTGGATTTTAATTGATGTCAACTCCATGGTATAATGTCCACTCATAATAGTTGCAGGAAGAATGAAACTGTAGCTACAAGAAGTATGTAGTGTAGGAGGAATGCAGATGCAACTGCAAGAACTATGTGCTACAGGAGGAACATAGATGCAGCTACAAGAAGTATGTGTTGTAGGAGATATGCAGATGTGGCTGCATGAAAGTATGAATTTTTCCACTACTGCAGTGTGCATATTTTAAAATGCAAAAAATACAACTATGCAAAAAGACAAACAGTGGTCCATATTTAATATAAAAAAGGGAAAAAAGACAACTTTGTAAGATGGACCGATAAGAGAAGAATGTTTTGTCATACACATGGCAAACAACACGTGGATTAATGACGCATTGTAATGATCTAGAGATTTGACCGATTAACCCATTATTTATCTTGCTAGGGTTTTTTGTATGCACATGTTTTTGGTGCAACATAAGCCGGTTACCTGTATTTGGTTACAAGAAATTGGATTTGTTTCTATGTGTGTTCAGATGGTATGTTAGAAGATAACATGCATATATGACAAAAGGAGGTTATTTTTGTTTGTATCTTCAGCGTAATGTATGTCGTTTGATACCCTAAGTCAACTCCTCCATTCAGAAAGGCAGTTGTTTTGGTTTGATACATATCAAATGCTTTGCCTGTTCAAACCTTCTTTCTTTGTTCGAGTAAAAGAAAATTTTATTCTTTGCTTGGCAAAAAAGTTTCTTTTTGAAGCGGTGTTGAATGAAAATATTTTTAAATATGTTTTCTAGGTTTCTTATGTCTTACTGATTTTTCTCGGTTGTTGGTGATGCCCTAGATTTCTTATTTATTATTGAAATCATATTTTCAATTTGCAAATATTCTAGGCAGATCTGTTAGAACCCAAAAATTCCATTAAAATCTAAATGATTTTTCTATTTTGAGCATAATGTTTTCACTATTTTTCTCATAAAATATCATTCACCCCCTTTTAACAATGCTACAATAGTTTTTACCCTTGTATTGTTGCCTCATTTTTGGCCTATATAGCCCTCATATTTTACCCCCCTCATTTTCCATAATATTTCCTATCTTTTCATGAAAAATATTCATTTCATTTCCCGTCTATAATCCTAATACACTTTATACACCCCCCGCTCTTATTATTCATGTCATACCAATTTATCACGACCTCCCATAATGGGCTCGCGGTATGGCAGTAGCGGTTAAGGGGCTAGCATAAAGTTCTTACCACCACACCGCACGTGGTCTAAACTTAGACCGCGATATTACGGTGGGCGGTAAGTCACCAACAAAGCAGCAGTCATGAGATCCCACCACGGTACCGTAGGGGTTCATGTCACAGACCATGGTGACTGTGGTGAACAAAGATTGGTGGTAGCAAAGAAGGGTGAGCGGTGAAGGGTTACCGTGTAACCGCGGAGGGTCAAAAAGAAACTGTGGTGGCACGGTAGATGGTGATAGATGGCAAGAGAACAGTTACGGTGGGTCACCGCGGTACCGCTGGCAGTCAAAGCGGAGACCACGGTGGCGTGGTGTACAACAAATAGGATAGTTGATGCTTGTACCACAATACCGTCAGAGGTAAAGGTTAAGCCCGTGGTTGTGCTGTTAGGGACTAGTCAAGGTCAAACAACATTGTACCATGAAGAGATGGAAGGTGAACCGTGGTGAGGCGGTAAGTGAAAGAAAGCCACGGGGAAATAAAAGTAAAGGAGCGGATAAAATGGAATATGAAGGCTAGTAAAATATAAAGCAAAATGAAATACAAAAATATTGTAAATTTATTTAATTTTCCAAGAGGCAACTCAATTAAATATTTTAATTTTTGTCAGGAATAACAAATAGTTTTATTGGTTAAATGAAGAGTCACGACTTTTCAAATTTTATTGTGTAAATCTGTTGTAAAAATCAGTTAGAAGATGAGGGGGTTAGAGTAGGATTTAGATTTTCCAGAAAATGGAACTGGGAATGTAAAAAACGATAGACCTTTTATGAAGCAGAGCAATGGATGAATTATTTAAATTGGTGAAAACCCTTACTGTGTTTAGTTGTTGTGATATAATAATTTTCATTTCTTATGTGGGTTGTCTCCAACTTGAAGTTTTTAAATCATTTAAATCAATGTATCAAGTATATGTTTGATTTATCATAGTGCAATTTCATTATGTGTGCTTTGGTTAATTGGTGTCTGCAAGTCAGAATTAAATTCTTTTAAACAAGTCACAGTGATTTAGGATTTATTTTGGATGGTTAAAGAAGAACTCGGTAAGAAAACATTCCAGCACTATTTGTGCAAGACATAAATAAATGAAGTTGTATGCCAGTCATTAGAATTTCATTTTCAAAGTGCCTAACAACTAGAGTTAAGCTAGAGAAGGAAACACACATAATTCATGATTTTTAACCCATGTGGATAGAAGGCACTGATTTGCCTCAACCCAAAGATAAATTTTCATATCAAACAACTTATTCAAATCCTTTCTTTTGTGCAGTAGGAGTAGGATTAGTTGTAGTGTTTTTCATCTATTCACTTCCATTTTCCATTGTGGATAGATTGCTCAACCAGGAAATACATTTCAATCTACATCATTCATATAGGTACACTCGCTTAGGTCTAGCAGAACCTGAAGAGTAGAAGGTACAATTGCATCAATTGGCCTTGAATGTTGTTCAAAAGCATTGTGAGAGCTTGGAAACCTCTCATGGTTCAAACCTACGTTTTTGAGACCCAACAATATTGAAGCTATAAGAATCTGATCGTTGTTGATAAAATTGGCATCAAATAATCAATGCAAAAGAAATTTGATATTTGAAGAGGGATTGTTAAATTGATGGCGGCTAGTTTACAAAGAAGAAGCAGTATCAATTCTTTTAGTTACCTAATAAGAGCATTAAAAATCTTGCAGATGAAATATAACTGGAAGAGAATAAGATTTTGGTTCTTTAATGTTCTATAGAAAGTAGCTGCAGGAGTATTAGAACTCTACAAAAAGATTGCTATAGGAATGTCAAAAATTTATTGACATAATGTTGTAGAAAAATTTATTTGAAGATTAGGTATTTGAAATCTCTTCATTCTAATTGTTGCAATATATATCCAAGATTGTTATTCATTGAAAAGAGAAGAAAGAAAGAGTGTGCAAAATGTTGTAATCTTCAAATCAGAGAGTGTAGTAGAGGAGGCATGAGTGTGGAGAAGAGAGTGGATGACTGTAAAAATAGAGTATCCATTTCTGAGTATTAAAAGTTCTATTTTCTACAGAAGTGTGTGAAGGCATGTTTTAGTTTTGTAGAGACTTGGTCTGTGGATGTAGATTATAGTGTCCTATAGAGTAAGTGCAAGGATACTTGCAAAGGTAGTGGATGATTGAAGACCAAAAGTTGTTTGAGGATAGAAAGTTAACAAAAGACTACCAAGTACAGGAATTTGTTCGAGATACAAAAATTCATTTGTAACATGATACTAAATTTGTAATAAGAAATCTCTCATTGTGTAATAATGTCAGTGGATGCTCAAATTAGGGGTGGAAGCTCCTTTGAGTTGGTGCTCATAAATATGGAATTGGTGTTCTTTTTGGGTTGGTTCCCATACATTGTAATAGAAACCTTTTTTACTGTGAGGTTGGATTGGAGCAGTAGCCTCCAACAACTATTCCATCGAGGTTTTTCCCATCTTGGGTTTTCCTCGTACATATTATGTTGTGAGATGCACTTTGTGTGTTTAGTTTAGATACCTTTTCTTTGATCCTTGTTTATGCTTTCAATATTTATTTTCATATTTCTTGTAAGAGTTAAAATTAGTAGTCCACTGATTCACTCCCCCCTCTCAATGGTCTTTGTGTTCCTTTAGTGTCTTCCCTTGCTCCTCCTCTATGATATGCATTATTGGAGGTTCTACAAGGGCCAATACAACTAGAAATTTAACAGGCCAGAAATCACCTGTGATCTCTTTGAGTAGCATAATGTTCCCCTAGCACCTCAATGTCCTTGCCTCTATGTCCTCACCAACACTCCATACAAGGAACAATACCCGAGGGTCGTTATATTCAAGGGTGAGTTGTGGCCACACCCCTCTCGTGGACCTTGACCCCAACCCCACCACTTCTAGGTTTAGGTAGTAGTCAATTTCCTCCCTCCATCGGGCTTTCACTAGCATTCTCATCAACCACTTCACCATTTATTTACCCTCATGTTCCTACAACAACTATGCCATGAGCATGAATGTAATGTTTATGTTAACCTAATAGAGGTAATTGGATGATAGGAATCTTGCACCTAAAATTTTTTTGAATGCCTCCAATGTCTCCATCTCCATGGCATTGAAAATATTCCTCAATTGGTAGTTTGTGACTACCCCCTAGAATGCCATATGCCACTCCTTTGCATTGAGATAGATAGTGGACTCCATTCTCTATTTGCACTGAGACATATAGTGGAACCTATTCTCTATTTGCCACTTTACATCAATTCTTGGGTAGAAAAAAGGATCAACTCGACACTTCCCATAAACGAGATTGTTTAATAGAAAATTATTGTAATAAAAATAAATATTTTTATTATTGAATCTATTAATGATTACTTGCTTTTTGATAAATAATTAGTTTTTGTTATAGTTTAGATTTATATTTTTGGGATTGATCTTTATGAGTGAAAAAATAATTTGAAATGTAAATTTGAATTGTAGCTTTAGAAATGAATTGGTAGATGATGATTAGTTGGAGTTCTCTTTCTTCAATCTCTAAATTATGAATTATCATAAGGATATAGTTTTTAGGAACACCTTTAGGAATCTATTGAAATTTTAAGGTTACATTCTCCTCAATGAAATCCCTATAATGAGTAATTCAATGATGATGAACTAAGATTGAAGATAATAATAAAATATGCAATGGATATAGTATGATCTACTTTGATAATGTTGCTAGAATGCTCTCATAAATACTCTAGGATGTCATTTGATTATTTTCCTAGATGATCTCCCACATAATTTCAAATGAATGAGAAAATGTCTTTGGATATGCCAACATAGTGCTCAAATTAATATGAATATGCACTAGATTAGCTCACAATGATTATTAAGAGGAAGTTAGTATAATTTATTTAGAATTTAAATTTAATGGTTCAAGGTTTAGATCCATGATTGTAAAAGTAACTTGGTTCAAATCCACACCCACAAGTCTAAAGAAAAATAGATCTAGGTATCTAGGTTGAATATTTGAGGGTGAATGATAACATGATTAGGATATGGTGATGTCATTAACCAAATTCATGAAATATCCCACTTGTAGGATAACTATTGTATTTAAAGGATAGTCTAACCAAAGTGGACCCAAAATATAAGATTAAGGGGTATAGGTATGCAATCTTCACCTAATTTTTTTGCCTCATTTTGATGTGCATGTGAAAATATTGAGTGAATTCATTTCAAATTAAAGCATTTAGTAAATAGGTAAATTAAATATTTTAGCATATTCAAAGGACACAAATCTATGTAAAGTAACATATCATTCTTGATTTTTTATAATGATCATCCCATCAAAAATTATAAAATATAAAAATGATATGAATGAGTAGAACCTATCATATATTTAAAATATGAAATTAAATAAGATTTTATTATGAAGGATCTATTTTTAAAAATAAAAAAGAAACAAAGAGAAGGGTAAGATATTATAATTATAATGAAAATTGGTAAACCTCCAACTAAAAAAAAATGTATAAGGATTATATAATCATGTTGAAAGAATGGTAAAGCTCCTCTAAACATGGGAATGCATATAATTCTATCATTAAAAACAAAAATCACATATAAAAATTTGATATAGATTCACCCTCTGGTTAGGCATACAAATGCTGCAAGGAATTAGACAAAATGAAAAAATGCATAATTACTATAAGCCATGTAAATAAGGTAAATATAACATCATATGAAAAATTCAAGGAAATAAGAAGCAAATAACTATGCAAGCACACGTGGCATGGGAAAAATGTAAGATGCGCCATTATGTTATCTTAGATGAAGGAAAATGAAAAGATAAGGATATTCCTAAAGTTTGGATGAGGATCATATAGGCATAAATTATAGGAGATAAAATATGTGAGCATGATAAGGGTCAATAAATATGTAAGGTTTCAAGATCTAATATAACATTAGAAATTTAACCTAATTTGGTTCTCATTTTTGTTGCTTTAGCCATGTTCTTCCCATCATCTATAGTTGATTTGAGATTTCCATTAATTAGCCCCCTCAGTCATTTTTTGGTTTTATGTTGATCTCTACTTTCTTCCATGTTTTTTTATGTGTTAAACTATTAAAAAATCCAAATTTTTCTAAACTTGGGGAGTGTTTATTTTTTATCACTTTGTAGGATTGTATAAATTTCAAGGACTTCAATAATATTCCATATTTCTTATTTTCCTTTCAATTTTTTACAATGTTTTAGGTTTGTACTTTTGTGAATTACAAACTTGTGAACTTCTTCTATTTGCCCAAAGTTCCCTCCCAATCCTACAAAATTATTTCTCTTACTTGCTCACCCTTTTGTTCTTCCTATGAAATTATAATTTCCTAAGAAATTCTTCCAATTTTGCATTTTGGTTTAAAGTATGGATGTCTAAATAATCATAGTATTATTTTTAAGTATTGAAAACTTTGGTAGAGGTGGTTTTATGTATTATTTTCTTAAAATTTTACATTTCCAATTTTTTTCCAAAATTTGGATGTCTATATGAAACCCAAATTTTCTATTTGATTAACTTGTGTTTAATGGAATCCTATTTCCCATATTCCATCTTCCTCTTCAAACTAACTTCCCCTTCTCACTTGAACTTTTGTAAGCTAGTTTCACTTTCCATTATTCCTTGTTTATGGGTTTCATATGGGCTCCTTCCTCTTTTCAAAGTTTCCTAAGTATATATTACCCCTCCATTTTTTATAATTCTCTAGGTGTATCCTAGATCTTTTGTATTTCATTCAACTCACTATTGTAGGATTCTTCTTGACACATGAATATGTCAACTTTTGATATTTACTTCTACATCCAATTTCAATAAATCTTTCAAAAACTTCACATACTTCCCTAAAATCCCTAAAATATACATGCATATTTAAGTGAAATATGAAGAAGATGAACTAATCACCATTACTAAATACATTTGAAATATTATTCATCACTAGTATATATGTAGGTGTCAAGTTATTCATTATGGAAGGAAATGTGCTTTGCTCACCCTTCACTCAACTCAAGAAAAATTCAAAGGATCTAGTGTAGCTGCTCATATTAGTTCCTTTATTGGAGAATATTTGACAAAATTTTAAATCCCATGGGTTGGAATAATTTTGAGATTTTATAAATATCACATTGCATGATGTGATAAGTGTTGATCAAATTTTCACCTCCAAGGAGTTCTAAGTTCTAATAAGATTAATAAAGGGTTTTTAATAATTGCACATTTCTAGTTTCTTTTGATTAGGGTAAGCAAATTTTACAAGGATATTGAAACTTAGTACAACAAAATAAAAATTTAGTCCAAAACAAAGTTCAATAACACCAAGAAACTTAATAGAAATAATAAAGAACATAAGCCCATATACCTACAACTTTCTTAGGGATTCAATGGCCTATAATTTATTGTTGCAAAAACTTCATGAAGTTTGAAAAAGTATCGTATCTCTCCTTCTCATTAGTTCTAGCTTTTGTAGTTTGTTGTTTCTTGTCCTAGTACTAGGATTGGAAGTATTTTTGTTTTCAACCAATTGGGTTGGAGGAGGGTCACCTTTAGTCTTCTTGTCAAAAATTTCAGCCCCATTGCACTATTATTTATGGTACATTTTTTAACTTCAAGGAATCTACTTATTTTCTCCTTTATTTCATTTGGTTTTTGTTCTAAAGAAGTAATTATGGTAATGGAATCCCCTCTTTCCCTCCATATATAATCTCCCAAAGAATATATCCTTCTCTTTAAATCCTCATTCTTAGTATCAATTATCCTCACATTGGGAAGGAAATTATAGTTTTGGAATACAATCATGTCATTTTCCAAGTTATTATTTCCAACATTATTTTGTCTATTCTCCCACACATCCATTTCAATATTCCATCTATTGATTTCCAAAAAGAACCAATTTATGAGAGTGATGTAATCATCAATGGATTCTTGAGCCATCTTCAAATTGTGTAACATAAAATTCACAACCTCAACCATTTCATTGAGAAAGAATGATTTCGCTTCATGGATATCATAAAAATCCTTGTTGTCCACACCAAGGGTTTGGAGCTCAAATAATGTGTCATATATGGTTGATTTAAGGGTTAGAGGTTTTTAGCCTCTCCAAATTCAAATTCCTTCTCAAGCCTCTCCTTTTTGTTTCTATCATCACCATTTATTTTGGAGTTGCTATACCCCTAACCATGACCCTTCTTCACCCACAACCTCATAGAATTCCCCTATTATCAATTGGGATAGGTGACTTAGAGTTTGAGTCTTATTCTAGATCCACCCAAGAATCAATATTTATAAAGGGATGATATGAAAGGCTGCCCATTGTATCACTGGAATCTAAATGCTATACATGGCTAACCTCTTTATATTTGGTTGAATTTACATGAGGTTATTTATATCTAGCATATAAGTATAGGTAAGAATTATGATTCCCTAGTGTAGAGGGAGCATACTTGAATTTTTTTTACAATAATTTATTAAGTGTTTAAGATATAATGAGGTAGAAGGGAAATGAGGCCCAATTTCTAAGCCTAAAACGATTTAGGAGAATAAAATAATAAATTTAAATATATTTAAAACATCCTTCTAAGGTGACATACCTCATCATGAATAGGGAATTTTATCTTATGGTTTCTTCACTAAGTTCCTTACATGACCTATGTGCGACTTTGAAATTTATTCCCCCAACTTCAAGAACTCTACAATGGCCTCATCCCCAACCATCTAGTCCTTGTAAATATTAACACCTTCAATAGCTACATCAATGTATTTAACAATTAGTTTTTTAGTAATTTTAAACACCAAGTTATGAATACTTACCCTTTTATTATTAGACCCCACTGGTAAAATAAATTTCCAAAGGGGTCTCATACTTATTCAACATTTATAAGAATGTTTCCAACCCTTGTTTCTTGATGATCCTCTAGAGATTAATATTTCATTTCAGTTTTCTACAACTAATTGTCTCTATATTTTTCCTTTTGCTCATATTCGCCTTGGTCTATATACATGATAACCCCAAAAAAATTCAGAGCTCATATTATTTTTCCACAATAGCTAGTCACCTTTACATCTCAAAAATTTTATGGAGTGACTAATTCCTTCTCACCGAGTACCATATTTCTTGACATGTCCTTTCCAGAAGTGTGGATTAAATTCCTTTGTGTAATGCCCTTCCATGGAACCCATGAAAAATTATCTCAAATATATGTGATAATTTTTTTTGAAGTACAAGATATAAACACTAAAGAAACATTAGTGCAACTAGGCACATTAGGTATACACATGATGTCCCATCACATTGTGACATTTCACATGTGGAAAAACAACACCCTACACATCCTTGACCAATTAGGAATTTTGGGATCACTTAAATACTAATCATGAAGGATTACAACCTTCCCTAGCATTCACAAGTCTAGAAGAGAACTCTCCCTAACCCTAGGTTTTATAACTAGGTCATTCAAAAGGTTGGACACAAAATGATGCAAGAGATAACATAATTAATCAATGATGACACTTGAGAACTAGGTCAAGGTACTAATAGGACCTTAGTACCATGGTGAAAAAATCTCATTTATATGGTTTTCCCATATGAGGCCTCAAAACCTAGAGGAAAGATCAAGTTCAAAGATAGAGAAAATTGGAGTAGGTTTTGAAGGTTCGGAAAACCAAAATGGTCAAAATGGGAAAGATACAAGGTGGAAAAATTATTAGTTGGTGGAATTAGCCTTATAAAAACACTATCTGTCCATGGTTGAGAAGATTTACATTATGTTTTTATAGGGAATGAGGCAGTCCAACCATAGGAGTAGGTTACCCAAACAAACTTGGGCAAAATTTTTAGATTTTAGCCTGTCAAAAAAATAGAATTTTTCATAATTTTGACTCTCTAATCATCCCATGCTTCTCAAATTTGATAAATATTTTCATATTTTAGGGGTACAAGAAAAAAGGCATTAGGGTTAAATAAATCCCTAAAACCTAGCTGATCTATTGCACTTTATTTCTAATCTCTTGTTGATCACTTGCCCCAATCAATTGGATTCTTAAATTGTTTCCTTAAAGCCCCCATTTAATCTTTTGAATGGACCCATTATCCTAAGCACAAAATCAATCCCTTCCCTTTCGTATGCTCTTAAACATTCACTTTAATTCTCAATCCTCTCAGACCCACATGACACATGGTGTTATTTTGTAAACTCTCCTCATTTCACAAGTACTTTTTAATTTTTCTATGTATCCCTATGAACATGCAAAAAAAAAAATACATCTTGTTATTGTTGACTTGTATGGGTTCTTCGCTTGTTAAGTGCTAAATCCTGCTCCCTTTTATTCTTTTTGATTGGTAAATTTCTCTCTAGGTTCTCAGCTCTTTAAGTTGTTTTGTTATGTCTCTTGGACCATGTGTTACTAGTCCCTTTTCCTAGTACCGTAGGTTGTTCCAATTACCACATGTGTGTTTAAAGCCTTTCAAGTTACTAAATGTAGAGCTTATGAGGTGGTACCCACTTAATTCCTAGTTAGCACCACTTGTCATCATTTGATTTAATCTCCCTAGCTATGTGCTTCATGTAGCCTTTTATTTCCAAGGGATTGTCTCCACAAATGAGAGAAATGCTTTTATTTTTTCTTAAATAAAAGGATATTTCCATTTTAAAGAAAATTCTTGTTAGACACACATAATAATTGAGAGGGGTTGAATAAAAAAAATTCAAATTCTCATTAATCTTTAAACCCTTATTATGCATCAATATGAATGTAATCAAATGAAATATTAACACATTCACAACCATACACCATAAAACACCATATTTACATGGAAAACCCCAATCAGGGAAAAACCATGGCGAGGATTAACTCACATATATATGAATACAACACCCTAATCATACTTTACATATTAGGAATTTTGGGATCACTTAAATACCAGTCATGAAGGATTACAACCTTCCCTAGCATTCACAAGACTAGAAGAGAACTCTCCCAAACCCTAGGTTTTATAACTAGGTCATTCAAAAGGTTGGAAACAAAATGATGCAAGAGATAACATAATTACTCAATGATAACACTTGATAAATACGTTAAGGTACTAATAGGACCTCAGTATGATGGTGAAAAAATCTCATTTATATGGCTTTCCCATATGAGGCCTCAAAACCTAGAGGAAAGATCAAGTTCAAAGATAGAGAAAATTGGAGTAGGTTTTGAAGGTTCAAAAAACCAAAATGGTTGAAATGGGTAAGATACAAGGCGGAAAAATTATTAGTTTATGGAATCAGGCTTATAAAATCACTATCTATCCATGGTTGAGAAGGTTTATATTATGTTTTTATAGGGAATGAGACTACCCAGCCATAGGACCAGGTTACCCCAACAAACTTAGGCAAAAAAATAGCTTTTAGCCTACCAAAAAATAAATTAAATCATAATTTTGACTCTCTACTCATCCCACGCTTCTCAAATCTGCTAAATATTGTCACATTTTAGGGGTACAAGAAAAAAATCATTAGGGTTAAGAAAATCCCTAAACCCTAGTTGATTTATTGCACTTTACTTCTAATCTCTTGTTGATCACTTGCCCCGATCAATTGGATTCTTAAATTTTTTATTTAAAGCCCCCATTTCACTTTTTTAAAGGCCCCATTATCCTAAGCACCAACTCAACCCCTTCCCTTTCATATGCTCTTAAGCATTCACTTTAATCCTCAATCCTCTTAGACCCACATGACACATGGTGTTATTTTGCAAACTCTCCTCATTTCAAAATCACTTTTTATTTTTTCTATGTATGCTCATGAACATGAAAAAAAAAAAATATAAATCTTGTTGTTGTTGACTTGTATGGGTTTGTTTTCTTGTTAAGTGCTAAATCCTACTCCTTTTTATTCTTTTTGATTGGTAACTTGCTCTCTAGGTTCTCAGTTCTTTAAATTGTTTTGTAATGTCTCTTGGACCATGTGTTACTAGTCCCTTTTCCTAGTACCTCAGGTTGTTCCAATTACCACATGTGTGTTTAAATCCTTTCAAGTTACTAAATGTAGAGCTTGTGAGGTGGTACCCACTTAAATCCTAGTTAGCACCACTTGTCATCATTTGATTGAATCTCCCTAGCTATGTGCTTCGTGCAACCTTTTATTTCCAAGGGATTGTCTCCACAAATGAGAGAAATGATTTTATTTGTTCTTAAATAAAAGGATAATTCCATTTCACATAAAATTCTTGTTAGACACACAAAATAATTGAGAGGGGGTGAATAAAAAATCATTCAAACCCTCATTAATCTTTAAAACCTTATTGTGTATCAATATGAATGTAATCAAATGAAACATAACACATTCACAACCATACACCATAGAACACCATATTTACATGGAAAACCCCAATCAGGGAAAAACCATGGTGAGGATTAAATCACATATATATGAATAACAACAATGATAAAAAAAGGCTCACTATCAGAAGGGCTCACTTCCTAGGAGAAAATAATGGCTCACTGCTAGGGCTCGCTACCAAAAGGAATCACTATCTAAAATAGAAAGATAATAGAAGAAGACTATTACATGGAGGTTCACTACCTTAGAACAATAGGAAGGTCCACTATAACAACTCTACACCATCCACAACCTTCGACTCATTGTCTCCAACAACTTTAGGTACACTAAAAATGTAGACACCTTCTGCTCACTGCTTCTAGTAGCCTTAGGAATTTAATCTCACAATCAAATCACAACACTTGATAATATTTACATCATTCTTCACATCACAACACACCACACACATCTCCAATAATCAAATTTGATTATATATCTTCCACAAACTCAAAAAAGTTCTCTAGGTCAGTCTCAATGAAATTTATGCACCTCAAATATGCAACCACCAAATATAAGTTGGCACCAAACACTTTCACGGTGGAAAGAAGTGAAGGTGGACCAAACCAAGGGTTAACCAGGAACCAAATATACATCGAAACACTACGCCATGCTTCAACAAACAACAAACCATCTCCACAATTAGCCCTAGCACACCAATTTAGCCAAACTTGCACTAACACTATTAAATAGTCAATTCAATCTTCACCAAGTCTGAAAAAATCCTATAGACCACATAGAAAAATCACAAAACATCCTAGAATATTCCAACATCATCAAAACTATCGCAACCACCTGAGACTAAGAATACTATCATCTTGTGCAACCAACCACACTACCACAAACATATAGCTCACTAACCAAACTTGCTAAACAACTGAACACAAAAAATTCTAGGGGAAGGTAGATGCAATAAATATGATCAAATTTACAAATGTGCAAGACAAGAAACCTCAAAGCAGAGAAATGTGGATCAATTCCATTTCTGCTAGACAACCTTCTTCATAGGAAACACACTGTCAAACACATCTTCCACTACCGCACGATCCAAAACCTAAAAATATGGATATAAAACCTTTGAACACCTATGATCATCTCATAAAAAATGCACAAGAACATATTCAATCATGAAGAAATGTGGAGCATAATGCAGAAAATAACTTTGTTACCTTGTACACTTTCTATTCAAATTTTCTCAAAATAACTTGGAAACTAATTGAACCAACTGCATCAGCAACACTTGCTCAACACCATAGAAACCTTCTCATCATGACCACAATAGAGGTTGACATAGGTCATCTGAAGGTTTTTTGGGTGAAGTCATAAGGAGGGTTGTGACAAGGTCATCACAAGGTGCAAATTTGGCAGGGGATTCAAGAATATTTAAAATCCCAGATTTGAAAGGATAGTTGGCTATGATCTCATCTACAAGAGAATCAACCTTAATAGATTTTTGAAGGCTTATCACAAAGGACTTGTAGTTAGAAATGAGGTGCCCTGGTTTGGAACATTTTTAGAAAAAATCAACAGTATTCTCATAGCATACTTGTTGGTTCCATGACCCAAACTTAGAACTCAGAGTCACTAAGTTGGGTAGAGACTTATTAATATCAATATTAACACATAAGCCAGAAAAGAATAACTTGGAAATAATTCTAGTGATGATATTAGATGTAATAAAGTGGTCAATCGAATCACCAATACATTGAAATATCAACTTGTCCTATTATTCCAATGAAAAACCCAATAGTCGAATCAAAACATGAGAAAATGTATTAAGCTCGATAGTAGGATCAAAACTAGGCTTCCAATGACAAAGCGATAGGATATGCTTCCCATAAACCCATGGAACCAAAGAGAAAACAAAGAGGAAACCTTCAAGAGCAGTAAACTTAAAGAGAAACAACTTTATGACCATAGCACAAACTTCAACACTGTCTTTTAGGCATCATTTAGCTCTATTCCATCTTCAAAATATATAAATGGTTGGGCAGAAGGATAATCTTTTTCCCACTACAAATTTCTCTAGAGACGAAACTATTTTATCAATGGTGGAATTTGAGAGAGAGATTTCAGTACCAAAGATAGAATTCACAATTTTAGATTGAGAGTGAGTTTTAATAGTAGAAGGACTTTGGGAAGAGTTGAGTAAGAAATCCTTCCAACCCTTAGGCTATGGAATGATAGGAATCATGGGTACCTCCATAGAATCCAAAAAAGGGGAAGGGACCCTCAAGGAAGGAGAGAGTGTATGTGTAGAAAGTAGAGCACGGTCAGGAGGGGATAGGGGAGGGGGACCATGGGGTACCCCAAGAAAACATCCACCATGCACACAAGTAGTTCAAAACAATAGAGCAGGAAAGTAGAGAGGGAAATAATTTCTACAATTATTTGTCTTCTAGTGTTGCCCCTTTTGTATTTTGTAAAGTAGTTGTTCTAGTTTTGTTTTGATCATTCAAGAAATCTATAAAATGAAAAATGTGACATTTGTCCATGGCTTTAATCTTGTTGCTCCCTTATCTCTATAAATGGGAATTTTGAGCCATTTTGAAAGGATCTTGGATATTTTTGTAAGTAGAGAGTTTTGTCTTAGTCTAATCTGGTCTTGTCTAGATTTTTTAGGAAGGGAGAGTGAAGTTTTTTTGTAAAATCTATGTATCAAAACATACACTTTCAAAGCTAATTGACGGTAAGGATGAGCGAGAATTTAGGTGGGAGGATGAGTTTGAATAGCGAGGAGGGTGTGTCTGAGGATGTTAACGATGTAGATGCAAAGGACTTTGATTTTTGGCTACAAGCACCTCTTATGGGGCCATTGGAGGTCTTTATTTTCCCTTTGTGCGGCCTGGGGTCCTTTATTTTTGTTTGTGACTCCTTTTTGGAGCATTTCTTGCAGGTCAAGGATGCTGTATATTGCTTCTACTGGCATTAAATTTCTTTTCTTTGTGGCCTTTATTTTCTCTATTCTTTGAGGCAATGGAGTTATGTGGTGGAGATTTGGTGCAAACGAAGTGGGGAGGTCTATATTTTCTCTAGAGTTTTTGGTCTCTGCTACTTTTTGTTATGGTCTCCTTGTCTCTTAGTGAAAGGATCTCTCTTTGGCCTTGGTTCTTCTGGGGGACCTATGGAATGATTTTAGGGGGTTGGTGCCCCTTGTTCTATGTAGAGGGATAGAGAAACAAAGAGTGGATTATTTTCTCTCATTAATGTGATCTATTGTTGCTCTCCTTTTACCAACTTTTCTGCTTTTGATGACCGTGGAGAGGTTGATGGTGCGTTTGTGTACTGTTTCTCTTGGTGGCTTGTGGATTTAATATTTTCTTTTGTGTGGCCCTTGCTCTCTATTTCTTACCCTTTTTCTAGGGTCTATTGGTATGGTTGAAGCTGCCTTCGGGTGGTGTTTTGGTTTGGCCTTGTGTTTGTTTTTGGCTTTGGTTTTCGCTTTTTGGTCTTTCATACTTATGATTATGTGGGGTTTATTATCTCTATGGAAGATCTATGTTGTTGTGTCCTCTACAAATTGGAGGGTTTTGTCCCTTTTGGGCCAACTTTTGGATCTCTTGTTCTTTGTTGATCCCATTGTTCGAGATGGGTTTTGTGGGTTTGAAGAGGGTGGTTCTTCCACAACCTCTAATTTGAAGTTGTTTATGTGTGACCATCAGGTCATGGTCCTCCCCAAGTCAGTGATGAGTATTTATCCTTTGAGGGATGATTTTATTTTTTTGTTGAAGGCTCCTATGTTCTTGCGCTCTATTTTGAATGGTTTTGGCCTCAATTTTGGCTCTTTGGTGTTCTATGGTTACAAGATTGTTGGCTTATTATTTTGAGGAGCATGGGTATTTCATGGGTTGATCTATTTCATTTTATTTTTCTTAAGGCTTAGTTGCTTTGGTTTTTTCTTTGGTGGTTAAAGTGCATTATCCCTATTTCTTGGTTCAATACCTTGCTTTACCAAAGGTGGTTGTGACAACCCTTCTAAATTTTTCCCTCTAAATCTACAGTTGGTGTCTTCTATGGAGGTGGAGACTACTCCTATTGAGGAAGATCCCTCTTCTATTGAGGTGAAGGTGGGTGTTGTAGGTTTGATGAGGAGTTCTCTCTTCTACTCATTCCTATCGAGGCAGAGCATGTGTGGGTAGAAGAGTGATGGCTTCAGAGGGTTGGGCTCTCATTTCTTCCTCTCCTATAAAGGGGATCTCACTCCTATTGAGGTGGAGTTGGGGTTGGTGATTCTGGTGGGGTGTTGCTACAGGTTGGTTAATGTGCTCCAGTGGTCTATTGTGCTCTCTAAATCCCCTATTGAGGTGAGGCTATTGGATTTTCTTCCATTTTTGTTTAGGGGTTTTATGGTTTTCTACACCATTGAGTTGGTTATCTCTCTTGGCTCAATGTTGTCATCCATGATCGGTTGGCTTGTTGATGCCTACTAGATATAAGTTGTATCTTTGTGTTTTTAAGGGTTTTGGTTCCCAGCTAAAACTAGGTTGTAAAGGGATCTCGATCCCTTTCTTGTTTGTATGATGCAGCCTGTGCAGTCATGTTTTTCTTATAGAAACTACTATTGGGTTGTTGTTGGTATGCATTTTATCTTATTTGTAGCTTTCTTTCCTTTGATTGGGTTATGTGTTCCTTCAAAACCATTCTATACTGGGTTTTGGGTCCCATCAAAACCTATTTTACCCCTAATAAAAAACACACACTTTCAAAGATATGAATATATTTTGAAAGATTCAAATATAATTGTCTCCAATGAACACCTTTTTCATCTTATGAATAAAATTGATCAAGGATCTTTTGATTTTCATCTTTGCATAATGGTGCACAAAATGATTCTTATATAGGTTCTATTAAAGTAATAGATTAAATTTTTATATCTAAAATATTGAGAGTAATTGAGATGTTCAAGGAATGTTAAGAAGAATTATATATGAATATAAATTTAGATAACATAATTGTAAGGCAATAATGTATAGGTTTTAATTGAATTTGTTTACAAGTTGTTATTTAGAAAATATTTGCATGATATTTTGACTTTGTTTCCAAGGATTTAAGGCACCAATCTAATTAAGAATGCTAGTTACAAGTCCAATTTAATTTAAGATAAATATTATTTGAATCATGCTTTTAGTTTATCCTTTAGCTTTATTTATGTTCTCAAAGCCATTAATACATAAGTATCCAATAATTTAGGCCATTATGAAATTTTTCCATGCAATTGTTGGGATATTTCACGAGAAAATCTCTTTTATTTATTAATATCCTAATAAAAATTGAGTGATAATTCATTGATATTGTTAAGGGTTACCCCTAGGTCCTGTATAACCTAAAGTGTAGAGGAGATAGTATTTTAGTTGTCTCATATTCATTGGCCAAATAATTTATAAATGTAAGCATAAGAATTGGCTATTCTTTAGAGGATTTCAAGCAATCAATTGGAATTAAAAACCTAATAGATTGGTCACTCTTCTAGGGAATTTTCCTAAAAATTTCAAGTTCAATGGTTATTCATGGGTAGAGTATAATAAATTATAATGTGAAAATCCTTCTGTTGTCTAAATTTATTTTTTTGTACACACAATTATTTATGTTTGTGGCCCCAAAATTTTACATAATCTATTAAATATTTATTCCCACTTGTGGGTGGTGACTCTATGAATCTCCTTTTTGGTAAAATTTGAAGAGGAAAGATTATCATTATCAAATATAGATGGAATAAGATCTTTATTCCATACAATATTGGGAAAAAACTAGTTGGTGATCTCCAAACTCAAAAACAAACATGGAAATCTAGAGACAAGAGTCAATTAGTAGATCCCCTTATAAATACATTTGTAGATAATGAGGAAAGTACTCTGACAACACCTCTACTTGGTGGTGATGCTCAAATATCTATTATGAATGTTGAATATATGAGAGATAAGAGAAATTTGATGGGTCCTAAACATGATGAGATAATGGAAAAAATGAAAGAGAAAGAGAACAAATCTATAGAGAATATGACCTTAGAGAGGGTTTATATGCACAATTTAATTCTCCTACTATGATTATAACCACTGATACTCAAGATAGCCTTATAAATAAGTCATTAAACCAAGTAAGTAACTTATACTCATGCTTAAATGTCCCTAATTCTAATATTATATTGTATAGGAATTCACAAGTTTATTTATCTATACAAAAAGGCCTCTACATCTAGAAAGAAAATTTAAAGTGAAGAAAATTTGTTGAAAGCAATTGGTGATCTTAAAGTAGAATTAGAAATAATGTAAAATACTAGAATGAAAGATGATATAAAAAGGAGGATATATTATTTAAAAATTTCCTATGAGATCCATATATTTCTTGTTCTAATCCCCAAGTCCTCCCTTCTAGAAATTTGCAGTCATAAAATATTCATGTAAATTCTATCTAGAATGTACCATTGAAAGATATCTCCACTTCTGATTCTCAATAAATAATTATCTAGAATTATTCCCCAATAAATACCCAAAAAAACCAAAATATACCCTTTCCTAACACATAATGAGATTGCAACAAAAAAATATGGGTGGTTATGGTAATTATCAACATCATAACATAATTATGGGTGGTCAAATAGGTGGGAAAAATTTCAGTCCACTAGGAGGTCATAATATTGTCAATTAGTAGAATGTTTAAGATAATTCTCAAGGAAGTCCTATTGGGGGAAATTTCTAGGATAAAAGACCTTTTCAATTGGAAAGTGTTGGTGTGAATAAATTTCTTGTACCTAGTTAATTTCCCTACTAGGGACTTAGGGGATATATTCACATGTTAAGTTTACTTAGGTTCTAATATTTTTTTCTAGAAGTCTTAGTTGCCATTTCTAGATCTTATCTTATCCTATGTTGTTATGAGTTAATTGTATCATTTGATAGTGTTAGAATCAAACATGCTCTGATACCATGTTAGAATTGGCTATGGATGCCAAGATCTATGGACCAAATGGAAAGCACAATAAGCGAAAAAATAATGTGACAATAATAAACTATATTCTATGTCAATATATGATATGCTTGTAATATGTACAAATGTAGTAGAGACCCCTTGGTTATATAGCCAAGGTGAGATAGGAGTGCATAAGATTATGACAAATGTCGTAATCTTATGACATGAGACAACAATGAAAATATATCACTCCACCTATAGTGGAAAGTGGATGTGATAACCACCAAAAATAGTGGATCACCCACAAAAGGTGGAAACCTAATCACATGATATGTCCATGAAAGGTGGAAGTGATAAAGTAATAAGAAGATAAGTCCACCAAAGGTGGAAATTCTCCAACAACTCCTATGTGGTCCCTAAGTAAACTTAACTAAGGTGTAATTATGACCTAGGACAAGGTACAAAACATTTAATTACACCAACACCCCCCCTTAAGTGCAACTTAGGGAGAATGTACACAAAAGAAAATAATGCAAGATGGGTCCCGACAACAAGGCCATGTTAGTACTCATATAAAAATGCAATATAATCTCTCACAAATGAAGAAAAGGAGAAAACCTAGTGGGAAAAAAATCCTCCCCAAAAGAGAGATGAAATACAAGATAGAAATGCTCTCAATGATGGATGAGAAGGTAAAAACCCCATGTGAGGAAAAAGACCCCCCCATAAGAGAGAAGTAGAAGAGAGACAAGGTAGCCCCCCCTCAATGTTGAGTCTCCTACAATGATGGTAGAAGCTCGACATTGAATGCTGAAGATGATCCAATCTCGCCAAACAATGTTCCTCCCCTTAGGAAGAAACAAAACCAAGGATGTATGTAGGATGCATGATGTCTCTGAAGCATGCTCAAGTGTCTCCATGTCGATGCCGAAAGCTGACACACTACAAATAGGAATTCTAGGACACACTGCTGAAGAGTGCAATCCAAAATCTAGTAGAGAAGAATGTAGAAGATGATCCAAAGAGAAAGATATCCCCTCTAAAGAAAAATAAGCTTCCTCCAAATGTTGTCCAAAAATATCCACACTCACATCAAAATACAAAGAATGATCATGTAGAGAATGAACAAGAGGGTCAGAGTGTTCCCTCACAACAACTGAAGAAGGAGCATCTTCAACAAAGAGAAGATGAATGTCATCAATGATGTCCCCCAAATCTGAAAGATGAGACTCCACAAACAAGTCTGAAATACCTCTCAAGAAGCCATCCAAAGTAGCCATAGCTGGAAGAAAATGTATATCCTGCTGCACTGAATCACAAGGAACCCAAAATGTGGAATCAAAAGCATCATCAATTGCAATAGTAGATGGAGGAGATGAAATGCATGGCTCAAGTACTGGATCTGATGTGAGAACTACCAAGTTAAAGTAGCCAAATGTCTCCTCTAAATCATGGTTCATATGATCAACAGCCAAATGAACAATTTCACCATCAGAAAAAAAATCTGCAAAGGTATACAACTGAGGTGAATGATCAACCACCCTAGTAGCAATGATCTCTCTACTCTCCAAGTCTCGAATGATGACTGAATCGGGTGTGAACTCCACAGTTCTCCCATCTCCACCATGTGTAATCTGATATATGGAAAGAAGATTGTTTGTCAAATGAGGAACACACAAAACATCCTAAAAAGTGTTGTCCCCAAAACTAATAAATCCTTCCCTGTTACACTCATGTATGTATTGTTTCCCATCAAGATAGGAAACATAGAACAAGGCTGAAATGAAGAGAAGATAGATTGTGAAGATGCCATATGATGTGATGCTCCTGAATCTAGAAGCCATCTCCTCGATCCTAGACCTGAAAAAGCACAAAGAGCTTGACCTTTATATCTTGATGTAGATGAAAAATCAGCATAACCTTGTTCCTTAGACTGTTTTGAAGAAGAAGGAGAAGAAGCATACATTCTAGAAGGCAAATCAATTTGATTTCTTTTGAGAAGATTTTTCAACTCATCAATATCCTTCTTATAACAATAATTTTCTTCATGTCCATCCTTCTTAGATGATTTCTCTTTTGAAGATGAATCTTTATGTTCTTCTATGGATTGTGTGTTCTTTTTAGGCTTGTTGTTTTTATTTTCTTTGCCACTTGAAGACTTCCCATCTTTTGCAACCAAGGCATGTGATTTTGAAGACTTCAAAGTACCAAATTGAATAAGCTTATTTTTCTCTCGAATCAAAAGATCTGTGAGAACCTCAAAAGATGGAGATGTGAAGTTGCTAATTGTCAATTGTTGAGTCTGAAAACTTGAAACAAAGGTTGCATACTTAGTTGGAAGTTTTTCCAACAAGTTAAAGACCAATTGATCATCCTCTTTCCCAATACTACAATCTTTCAGTTGTGCTGTTAGCTCATTTACTTTAGTGACATAATCTTGAATAGTTTTAAAATTCTTAGGATCAAGGCTTAGGAGATCATTTTCAAGTTTGTATCCCTTAACCTTATCAACCTTGCCATACAAAATAGCAAGCTTAACCGAAGCTTCATTGGCTGTAGTACATAAATCAACATGGAAAATGAGATCATCTGAAATAAACTTTCTAAGTGTACCCAATGCCATAGAAATTCTAGTGAGCCAATCCATATATGCAGTTGGATCTGCCTTAGGATCTGTAGGTGTAGTTATGATTCCATCAATGTAGTAAATTGAGCCTTTTTTCATTAGTTTACTCCATGCACGTACTTTCCATGTAGCATAATTATGTGCAGTTAAGAGTGGAACTTTAGATGAACCCATGATGAAATGCAAGATCACAAAATAAGCACAATCACACAAAAGACACCCCCCAAATTCACTCAATAAAAGTACCCCCCAAGCAATATCTGATTTGGCACTTTATACTTACTGCGTTTACAATTGCCACTACCAAAAACAACAAAGTGGACTTTGATTTTGGTACATGCAGATGCCAAAATAGGCCACAGATTCATTTAAAATTTTTGGTACAAAATGAGACCAATCTAATCATACCACTGATAATTACACAAAAAATTATGCACTTTCAAAAAAAATGGCACCCAAAAATGTTACCGTAGGAGCAAGTTATGAGCTCCCAAAGTGCCCAAAATGAGGACGAAACAACAACACTTGTAGAAATCTGCAATTTCTGGAAAAAATAGAACCAAAACCAAAAATTTATTGCACCACTATGTAGAGCACGAAAAATTAGCCCAAATAAAAAAAAAAATTGCTCGACAAAAGGAGCCGAAATGAGCAAGATGCCGTCAAAGTCAGACTGCAAAATCAAAACTGCAAACCGTGAGGGGGAAGAAAAATCCTTTAGGCTACTGACGTCATCGCTAATGTGATGCTGACATCAACAATCCAGTATGTTAAATTTGATGGTCTGTGGCCCATTAAAAAGAATATGCTCCTCAGGCCGAATATTCACTGGATGAAACTTCTCCATTGGCTAAAATATTTGAGATTAGTCCAGGTTTTTCGCGAAATTTGCTACCGGTAGATAAAATCCCCGTTGAATTTCTTTTGTCGACAACCGGTGGGTGTGAGTGCCTACCACGACCAATGACCATGTGGTAGTACGGGGGGAGTACGTTGCCAGGGTACGCAGTATCCTGCGCAATGTACCCTTCTGCAACCGCAGACTTTAAAAAATCTTTGCCCTTTTTATTTTTAATTTTAAAAATAAAATATTTTCAAAAGATTTAAATCGAAAAAAATGTTCTTTTCAAAACAAAATTTCAGAATTTTTTTATTTTTTTATTTTTAATTTTTGAAAAATTGTACCGTCGACGCAATGATTGCGACCGGGGGGGCCGTACGGCTCTTCGGGCAAATTTTTTTTGCCTCACTGAATGACTTGCTCCAAAATGGATGAATTGACAGTCGATCTTAGGGTTTTTGGCCCTTTTGGATGCAATGGCAGGGTCAGATTTGACCCAAAATGCTCCAAAAATGCAACTACCTTCTGGATCTGGCAACCACTTTGTAGCTTCAAACCCTCATAGATTTGGCCTCATATGTCCGATTTGGACCAAAAAAAAGGCAAAATTGACTTTCTCACACTTTTTGGATGCAATGGTGAGCTCGAATTTGCACCAACAAGCTCTGATATAAACTTGCAATAAAGAGCCAAAAATGGAACCTCCCCAAATCTGGTACCTCTCTTCAGAAAAAGATTCTCCAATGGCACCCAACCTTCTCTGATACCATGTTAGAATCAAACATGCTCTGATACCATGTTAGAATTGGCTATGGATGCCAAGATCTATGGACCAAATGGAAAGCACAATAAGAGAGAAAATAGTGTGACAAGAATAAACTGTATTCTATGTCAATATATGATATGCTTGTAATATGTACAAATGTAGTAGAGACCCCTTGGTTATATAGCCAAGGTGAGAACATAGGAGTGCATAATATTATGAAAAGTGTCATAATCTTATGACATGAGAAAAAAATGAAAATATATCACTCCACCTAAAGTGGAAAGTGATAATGTGATAACCACCACAAATAGTGGATCACCCACAAAAGGTGGAAGCCTAATCACATGCTATGTCCATGAAAGGTGGAAGTGATAAAGTAATAAGAAGATAAGTCCACCAAAGTTGGAAATTCTCCAACAACTCCTATGTGGTCCCTAAGTAAACTTAACTAAGGTGTAATTATGACCTAGGACAAGGTATACAACATTTAATTACACCAACAGATAGGATTAAGACACTTGTCATGATCTTGTATAATCCTATGTCTCACCTTGCCTTTATAAGCAAGGCATCTCATGTACATTTTCATATTCAACCATATTTAATATTGTATTATTGAAGCAAGTATTCTTGCCAATTTCTCTCTCGTGGAAGATATTTTGGTCTAGCAACTATTCCTGGGGGTGTTGAGGAGTCACCATTAACTCCTACATTGAATCAAATAAATTTTCTAGCTCTTTCATGGTATCCAAACTCCATTGTTGTAGATAATTCCTTCCCAAATCTGAGGGTTTTATGTTGTATTGAATATTTTGTTGGATATATTTTTTGGTTTTAAAGACCTCATGATTGAATCCAAGGCATCAAATAAAATCATGTTTTCCTTTTTTTTCATCAAATTTGGTTATGTTTTACCTAATCTATGAAGGTTTCAACTTGAGGGTTTGAGTTGTAAGATTTGGAGGTAGCTGAAATTTTGAGGTGCTTTGAGCCCAAATTGACCTCACCATTGCAATCAGAAGGCCTAAGAGATGAATTTTGATATAAAATTTGACTATATTTGGCTTCAGGTGTTTTTGAGGCAAATTGTTTTTGCCTAGGTAGGTTGTATGACCCCTAGGTGGTATGATATATTTTTTTTTGCAGATTTTAAAAAAAAAAAATTCTCCGGTTTTATTATAGTTTTCGGGCATATATTTTTTAAAAATATTTTGGGGTTTAAATTAATTTTTGGCAGAATATTGTTTATGAATCGTGTCACATCAACATAGTTGCCTATCACATCTACTTGGTTATCAAATCCGATCTACAAGTACAAATTTGAATTTTTATTTTGCACTATTTATTATAATAAAAAAAAGTGTTTTAAAAATCTGCAAATTATTTTTATTGATCAACAGTTTAAAGGTTTAACACTTGGTCATGGGGATAAAAACCCCTAGCTAGCGCTTATGGAGTGGGCTTATAGCCTTGGTATCATGATGTTAAGCCCACCACTTAGAGTGCCCTTGCCGCCCGGGTGGTGCCATCGTACCCAATGGTATTTTTTAAAATTGAGTTTTTCACCCACGGTCATATGACATGACCAGGAGTTGATTGATTTCAGCCCATAGAGAATATTTTGCCTCATTAATCTGTGTAGGCTGTAAAACATGCCTTTTTTTCATTTTGTTATAACTTTCACGCTAGGAGGCCTATTTTTTTAAACAAGATATTGTCAAAAGTCTAGTTCTCTCAAATTTTTAGTGGTGCAAGTTATTTTTCAAAATTTTGTTGTTTGTCATAATTATTGCCGATTGAAGTCAAATCTTGTATTTTGGCTCTTAGTCTCATAAATTTTTTCCACGATCTCTAATTTTCATGATTCTTGCAATGCTGGAAAGGTATTGAGGAGCTCTATCCAACCAACTGGATGCAATTCTTCTTTTTATGTCCCAAGTATATTGTGATTTTAGTTTTTCCCGACGGTTATACTAGAGGTTACTTAGATGTTTTGGTAATTGGAAGGGTGTTGTTTTGATCATTGTACTTCATTTCAGCTCTATTGTATGCATTGATCTCAGATTTTATCAATTGAGAAGTGTATCATCATTGTAATAATGGGTTATTCAACTCATCCTTCTATAAATTTTTTTACTAAGGATAATTATGAGTCATGGAAAAAAGGCATCATAACACATTTGAGGTGGCTAAATATTTTGCCTCATCTTTATGGACTCATTCCTAAGCTAGAAAAATTATATAAGAAATATTTTTGGGTAGTAAAAAATGATCATTATCATAGGATTGATTGGTTCAAATTTCAATGGAAGCATCCTCATAGAGACTTGGCATAAGATTTCATGAATCTCACAACCACACACAATTTTGACCAAATTTTGGGAGATTTTTGGAGATCGTCATAAGCCTCCATCCCCAAATGATCCTACTTTAGATTGTCTCATTCCACTTGATGATGTTGATAATATACCCTATGATGATAAAGACATTAGAGGAGTTTGAATATGATGTAGAACTTGAGCATATTGTTGATCCAAAAACTTCTCTTGCAGCTCCTACTTCTCCAATTGTGATCACTCATTCATATTTTGTTGATGATTCATTGAGTACTTCCACTAATTCAATACACCATGTATCTATTTGTCTTCTTGATTGGGATTCCTATTTAATAGGCATTACATCTTTTATTTTGGAGTCTTACATTTCAAATTTGGAGGAACAATTTGAGGTTTTATCTCTCCTATTTGATGATATTTATGGATCAACTATTGTCACTTCATATATTTCTTTGGAGTTAGTTCAAGACCAGTTTCCATTTGTTCCTAGTTTTTCACAGTTTTTTATGATTGGGCATGTAAGTGATTGGATTGTGGCATCATCTTCACCATCCACCTAGAACTTGGCAATGCATGAGAAGATTTCAGTGTCATGCTACACATATATTCCACTTCTTACCAATTCCTATCTAGAATGGTAAGCATTCCTACATTTTTACTTGGTGTATCTTCTTCCTAAGGGAAGAAACATTTTTTTTTAGGCATTGAATCATGCTTTATCTTTATAAATTAAACATATTTGCAAGAGATTATACATTTTAGGGGGATATATTTTCCCCTCTTATGGGGGCCATTGATTGTATATACATGATGGTTATAGTCCTTAGGGGGTTATCATTGAGTCCTCCATACATCATCATGTTTTCTTTTCCCTTCTCTTTTTTGGAGAGGAGTTTTGTCCCATTGGGTTTTCTCCTTTTCTTCATTTGTTAGAGATTTCATTTATTGCATTGAATTATAAATGGGTACCTAACATGGCCTCATAGTTGAGACCCATCTCCATAGTCATCTTTGCATAGTTTGCATAATAATCTTCTCCCTAAGTTGCACTTAAGGGGGGTGTTGGCGTGAATAAATATCTTCTTCCTAGTTAATTTCCATACTAGGGACTTAGGGGACATATTCACATGTTAAGTTTACTTAGGTTCTAAGATTCCTTCTAGAAATATTAGTTGTCATTTCTAGATCTCATCTTATCATAGGTTATTATGTGTTAGTTGTCTCATTTGGTCAGGTTAAGACACTTGTCATGATCTTGTATAATCCTACGTCTCACCTTGCCTTTATAAGCAAGGCATCTCATGTAAACCTACATATTCAATCATATTCAATCTTGCACTATTGAAGAAATTATTATTGCCATTTTCTCTCTTGTGGAAGATATTTTGGTCTAGTAACTATCCCTGGGGGTGTTGAGGAGTCACTGTTAAATCCTACAGAAAGGTATAGGCAATTGAATTTCATTGGTATCCCAAGACACAAAAAATCTCTCCCAAATGATATAAAAAATGTATTAAATAGATTATTTGGTAATAGTGCATTGTCAAGAGAGGATTATCTCAAAACTTTTCTTAATTTAATAAATGATTTCAAGATAGAAGATGATGATATGGTGATGAAATAGTCTATGCAATCCCTAACTGATGATGCAAGAGATTGGTATAAAGGATTATCAGATACAAGCATAGGGTCATGTGATGAGTTAAAAATTATATTTAGAGGGAAATATGGTGATAAAACTAATCCAAAATTTATCATAAATGAATTAAATAGCATAATAAAAGGTTACAAAAAATTGTTTTTGGTTGTTAACACCAGGTTTATTAAGGTTATGAACAAAATCCCACCATACATGAGACCTACTGAGCCTATGTGTTTGGTTATCTACTACAATGCTTATGATGCTAATATGGGCTATGAACATAGGGATACAAATTATCATTCCTTAATAGATGCTTTTAAAATAGCCACACACATTCAAAGCAATATAAAATCATCTTAGAAGATGGGTTAAAGGGATGATGTAATGTTTTATAGAATCCAAAAGGATATCAAGAAAAGACCTCCTCATCTTAATATAATCTTGACAAAGTCATGAATGCTCTCAAATATTTGATCTATAAGGTTCCTAGAAATGAGAAGGTTTGTTCCATGATAAACCTAATTATCAAAAGTGGGAAATATACCCAATTTATCTAATCAAACTTATAATACAAATTGGAATAATGGTAAACCTATTCAAGGTAGCCAAAATGGGGTCTAGTAGAGATAATTTCACAATACTTTGAGAAGAACTAATGCAATTCTTACTAAAGATAACCCTTGGTGTACAAAATTCAAGTTACCTCATTCACCCAGCTAATGCATGGTGGTACAATCCTTTGATGATCCTTCTAACCCTTGTGATGATAGTGATAATGTCCATGATGAAAATCATGAAATTAATATGATATCAACAAAATTATGCTTTACAAATGAAGAATATTCTTCTAATGAAGGGTATTTTTGAAATATTTATTCATGATAGAAGATATCAAAAGTATGAGTACCATAAAGAAATATTCTCTGATAATGAAGAGGAATATATATTGGAGTGCATAATGTTGAAACTTTTAACTCTAATGTTAGATTAAGAAGATATTCTAAAGAGAGGATTAGAAAATTGACAATTGGTGCTATTTCTTAGATAAAAAGTAACTTTAATTTAAAAAATAGACGAAACAATAATGATCAAGGTAAGGCTATAAAAAAATTTATAAAAGAAAATAAGAATGAGATAAAGGATTAGATTCCTATTAGACAAAGGGAGAATATTTAAATGAAAGAAAAAAATTCAAAGAACAAAGGAAAAGGTCTTGAAATAATTGTAAACCAAATTGTGCCACCAATCATAAAAACCAAGTATGAGAAGCTAAAGACATAAAAAGAAACTTGTAGAGTTCTCAATGTACTCAAAGGGTTGGTGTGGAAAATAAAGAAGAAAAGGTTAGTAATCCAATCACACTAATTGATCAAACTTATGACATTCTTAAATGTATATCTATGTACATGGCACAAGTCTTTTCATAAATCAAGGTATTTATTCATCTACTGGAAATGATGAGGATATAAGAACATAAATATAAGGAAATTTCCCTAATTAATGATGCTTCTATACCATCTATGGTTAGAAAAAAGGTTATCAACCAACTTGAATTTGGTAAAAAATAAAATAATAAGGTTGAGAGAGATGATGTAAATGTTGAAATACCTGAGGTGTATTTGCAAACAATATTGAAAAAGTTCCCTAATTAGGTTGAGTCATTTTATGTCACTTTGTAGATAAATGATAAGTTAGTAAAAAATTGCATGATTGGTTCAGGAGCTTCCACCCATATAATGCCTTTGGAAATTATGAAGGAGCTAGGACTATAGGTTAGCAAAGCATATGGAAAATTGTTTTCTTTGGATTCAAGGGAATTTCTAGTAATAGGAATCATGAATGATCTACATTTTAAACTGGTATCATTCCCTAAGAATGATTTCATGATGATTGTGATTGTAGTGGACATCCCACCTCAATATGGGATACTATTGTCAAGGAAATGATCTGTAGTAGTTGGTGGTAACATTGTTGCACTATTTTGTCATTAGTGTTGTCATTGATGTCAACCTCTAGTGTGGTCATGATGAGAAGATGTTTATGGTGTTGAGAATATTTTTTAGATGCAACATGGTCACTTGGTTTCCAAGTTATTTTGAGAAAATTTGTATAAAGAGTGTACAAGGTGACAAGGATGTGTTTTGTGTTGTGTTATGCATTTCTTCATTCTTGAAGTTGTGCTTGTGTGATTTTTATATGATGATCAAAATGCTTTTAAGGTGTTATATCTAGAGTTTTAGGTTCTAGATCATGTGGAAGTAGAAGATGTGTTTGATAGTGTTTGAATTGCGAAGAGGGATATCTGGGAGAAATGGAATTACTTTGTATTTCTCTATGCTGAAGTTTCTTGTCTTGCAAATTTGGGAATGTACTAGTGATGCTTGTATCTATCTTCCGTTGGATGGTTTGGTGTTCAACTATTCCACAATATTGGTTCATGAATTGTATCTTAGTGACCGTTTGAATGGTTGCACAAGATGATAACATTTTCATCTTCATGTGTTTGCACTAGTGATTTTGAATATTCTATTGGTGTTGGAATATTCTAAGATGTGTAATATTGCTACTAGTTTTGTGGCACATTGATTTAAAATATACAATTAAAAATATGATCCCAATATAAATTTAATTTATTTCACTATTTTATATTGAGATCATGTGAATGGAGACAAAGTATTAGCTAAGTTATTTCCATGTACTTTAAAATATATTATTTTCTCAAGTAGTTGCTCTATTTTCCTCATGGATGCATTTATTATTTTTTATATTAATCCAAGGTATCCTTAAGAAATAAAAATTAATATGGTGTAATACCACTATCATTGATTTAATTTAGTGTTCCCAAAAATAAAGTAAGAAAAAATATGAATATAATTTATTATATATTAATCCTTATGTTCTAAACTACACCATTAGCTTCATCAAAATGAATTACAAACTATGTACCCCAATATAGTTTTTATTATGGCTATGGGGTACATCATTTCACATTTAAAATTTGGTCCTAAAGATATATTGATGTTACTTAATGTGATTTCATATTCAAATATATTTGATATGTTACTTGGTATACAATTAGAAGCATAACATAATGCAATTATTTTGATTTTCTATCAATGTGCTAAATTTATGAATGAATACAAAGTATTAAAAGTTGTTAGAGTTCAATATAAACTAGTTGATTTGGGTCATTTTACTTTGAATACATTGGTGAATAAACCTAAGGACCTTCCATATGAGTGTAATTATAACATACATGAGTTATACAATTTTCACTTAGAATAACAACAACAATAAAATATGAGAAATGACCAAGAAAAAAATTATGAAAATTATTATCCTTAGATCATGACGGAGGAGGGGATCTCACACACAAACCATGTCAAATAATATTTAACAAAACAAAAATCAATGTGCAAAAATTTGCAACAAGATTATAACTCTTATATTCAACTTCTTCAACATAGTTTTTCCAAACTCTAGAAATCCATACAAAACCCTCAGAAAATATTATTACAACAAATAAATCAGCCTCATGGACTAATATACAATGATATAAATTATTCTCAAACTCATCTATGACAAGAAATTAACAAAATACATCAAAACAACTCTTTCACTTCACATACAAACTCAACCCACAACTTGTAGTGGCGATCTTCCACCTGCAATTGTTCCTATCTTAAAAAATGATATTGAAACTTCAAGTTGATATCTTCAAACCCTCATACCTGAAAAAAAATGTATTCCAATCTCCCTTGGAGAAAAATCTATGCCCTTTTCTTTCCACTACCCGTTTTGGCCTGCAATAATGAATCCCATCTCCCCCGTCATGCCTTCGTCTTTGCCTTTTTCAACCAAAAATATAACTCCCAAGAAATGTAACACCTCAAACCTGAAAAAAAACTCCCCAAAATCAAGAAATAAAATGTTAAAATTGTATTTACAAGCTCCAAAACACTCTCACTAAAGATTAGGCCAAGAAACACAACCACTTCCTCACAAATAGGAGCCGAACTTAGCAAAAATCAATATTTACACAACTTGGGTGTCCAAATATTCCATGATATAGTTAAGGGGCTTTAATGACTTGTCCCCACTTGAATTTACCCAAAAAATCCACATCCATAATGTATTTTTTCCTTTTTGAACTTCAAAACCTCAAAATTTGCGCCCTAAACTATCTCCAACACCACAAATTTTGCAACAATAAAATAAGGCCAATTATTTAATTCCATATTGAGGCCTTAATGTCACATTTATTTTTCACACAAAATTCTTAAAATAAAATTTAAATCACTCCTTTTTTTGGTTGATGTTGATCACAATTTCGCCTAGGATGCTCCTGCATCAGACACCCCAGGTCGAAAGAAATGTTTCATGAGTTACACTCAATCTTTTTTGTAGAACCTATGGTTGTTTTGGATCCACCTCATTTCTTTGTCTACTAGAATCTTCTTACTCATTAAATTTTGCAAGCTTACATTATTATACCCTTTCATATTTACTCCTCTACCTTTCATGTATTTCAAAACTTTTAATCTGACCTCCCATCAATATATTCCAACATAATTAAAAATAAAACATATACCTCCACCTTCAACAAAACAAATGTAATTCAATACCTCTATTGCTATTTTACCTTTCTCCTCTCCTTCCACCATATCTTCTCCCTAAAATTTCACCATTTCAACACCTTCTATAGGACATAACATCTCTTCAATATAATTTATTTCACTCAAAATAATATTAGTTCCATTAACAAGAGACTCATTTTATACTTTCCCTAACAAGGAATCATAGTAAAAAATCAAAACATCTCCATCTCCACTCTTCTCAAACAAATATTTATTAGAAAAAATCTACATTTACCTTCACTTTACACTCTTCAAATTCAACTTTATCAAATTGATCTACTGTTGCAATAAATTCTACATCAAAACAAACACCAAAATATGATTTTACCTCACCTTCTGCTACAACCTTCATCTCACCTAAGATTAACTCATCCCACTCTTTTTCAATTGATACCATCCACATCGATAAATCATCCCCTCCACTTTATTTTGTGTCCTTCAAAGGACACTCTTCTATTGCAACTTCATTTGCTCACATTCATCTTCATAACAAAATTTATCAAAAAATAAATTCTACCTTAGTATCTTCCATTGTTGTAACTTTTTCTTCCCTCGCAATAATTTGATCCCATTCTCTTCCAATCTGAATGAGTAAATCATCCTTCTCAACTTCATAGGTGTTGTTTAAAGAACTCTCTTCTATTTCTGCAATCAATATAGTCTCATCCTCCATATCTTCCAATAGAAATCCTCCAGCTTCAAGTTCCTCAATATTTTCACACTCATCCTCTTCCTCTTCCTCGATGTGACATGCATGACACTCTGTTGCATCCTCTTTATTTATTGCATTCAAAAAATAATTAGAAAGATAATAAAAAATACCTTCAACTCAAAATTTTCATGGCAGCCTAATGACTATATTCTAGAAAGTGACATGAATCTGCATGCACAATCTACATGGGCTAGATCAAATTATTCTAGACAAAACCCTCAGCATCAAGATCTCACTGAAAATCAGCACGGGTATCATGGAAGAAATCATTCCAATGTGCCATGACATTGATGTAGAAGAACAAACTGGAAGCCATTTCCTACTCATCAAATTCTTAGCAAGAAAAAGCATCCTATCTTTGATATATATGAAGATGATTGATTTTCAAAGGGGAAAAAATGGTTTTCAATTATAGACAAAGAGAAACAAAATCAGAATCATTAGATCAAAGGTACAAAGAATCAAAATTATATCTTAAAAATCCTAAAGCGAGGGAAAATATCCTACCTCAGCCTCATCAATCAAAAGACATAAGGTAGCACATCGAACCACATGAATGCCCTAGAAACATAACACAAGGGGTTCCCTTGAATCCAAAATCATAAGAAAAATTCAAAATGGGAAAGTTGACTATCATGCAAAAGCGAAGAATAGTAAAGGGCCAAAGCTTCAATTTGAACCTGGTCGATGGGATAGGCAATTAATTCTTGAGGCACAGAAAAAGAAAGGACTAGAGAATCATGCACCAACCTTGAAGGATCATCCCCAATCTACAAACCCTAAGAAAAAGAAACACAAGAAAAAGAACACTAGAGCCAAGAAGAAAATAGAGCTATAATGGAAAAGGAATGATAGATTCGAAAGTGAACTGGCAAGAATCCATGTCAACCAAAGTTCCCCCAAAGGGAAGGCTTTGGACTAGCAAACATAAAATTAGAAAGTTGAAGTCACATAAAATTCAAAAGAGATGCAATGTCTAACATACAACGGTGGATCAACAAAGGAAAAATCTATCGTGGCAATAACCTTCTCAAAGGATTTGCTCCAAAATCAAATCTCTTATCTTTGCCATCGAGCCCTAATCTATAAGTTCTAGGATCAAACTCTTGATATGTAGCTATTAAAATATTTTCTTTTTGAGGAATGGGAAGGGGTGTCTAAATTTTTTTATCTAGATAATAAGGAGGGAGTTTTTGTTGTGTTATTTCAAACAAAAGATCAGAGGGATTAAATTTATAAAGTTAAATCTTGGATTAATGAAGGCTTGGGCTTATGTATGAATATGTGGATGCCAAAATTTAAGCCCAGTCTATTTTTTGCAAATTTTATGCCAACCTAGGTGCAGCTACACTCTCTACCTCTTGAATATAGAGAGTTAAATCTAATAGATTTCATAGAAAATCAATTAGGGATAGTCCTCAAACATGATAAAGAGTTTTTTGCTAATCCATCCCTACCAAATAGGGTTTTTTTTTTATTGGATATCACAAAACCCTTCCCAAATTAGATAGATATTACATCCAATTAGGGAATTTGGGAACAAGAGATCACAATTGAAAACAATCATAATTATTATTCTCAATGTCATTCTTTAGAACACATGGTTGAAGTGTTCCCTCTCACTGATAAAATTTTTAAGGGAAGAGAACCTGGGAAAGCTTTAGGTACTAGTAAGGCGAGTAAACTGATTGATTAAGAGAAAAAATGTTAGAATTTATCTCCCACAACTGCATACAGTATTTCAAAAAGTTTGAACTAATATTTTGGAAAAAAAGGTGAATGAAGGGAATTCATGTAAGGAGACACCAAATCAGATAGTAAGTTTGGAGGATAAAATATTGTCCATCCACAGTCCATAAACTCTCCTATTATCCTTTCTAACAACAACAACAGCTTGGGTATTTTGACCTCCTCATCATCCAACTTCTCCTTCACATTAGATCAATTTTAGTGTCTCACCCGACTCCTATTTTGTTCTATCCAGAATTATAAGGAAACAGTTCACCCATTTATGAATGTCAATTTTCCTTCCACATGATCCTTGCAAAGAGAATATGCTATAGAACAAAAAATATAGAATCAAAACATGGGTTACCCAATTATGAGATCTTTTGTGCACCTAAGTGCCACAAGGAAGAAAGGCCTATATCTAATGAGCATAATCAAGATAGGAAAATGGTCTCTCATGATAAGTTAGATCATATAGCACAAAAATCACATGACTCCTTAGGCTTTGAGCTCTTTGAAGAGATAGCAGATGAAATCTTTCATGAGGAAAATATTTCAAGAGCTCAACCAGAGCAACTAGATTCACATAACAATGACTTATGCATTGAAGAAAAAAAGGAAATGAAGATAGATACAAGAGGGGATTTTGATTTTTCTTAGGAGCTATCTTTAGCTCAAACACCCAATTCTCAAGTGTTAACCAAAAAAACCCCAGCCAAAAGAGGAAGGAAATCAAAGGCGAAAAAATTAAAAGAGGAGATTGAAGTAGGCATGCAAGCCACTTTATATGGGGGATTTTTAATTATTAAAAGATCGAGGAGAGCATGTTGCTATCCTTGTATGCAATGAAGATTTGGAATGTCAGGGGCATCAATTCACTTGACAAAATATCCCACATCAAGCATCAAATTGACACTAGTGGGGCAACATTTTCTTAATTCAAGAAGCTAAACTATCACAGGAAGTTTTTGAAGCAACAGTCCTCGAATGGAGCAAGTGGAAAGCTACTGCAGTACCCACCCAAGGGGCCTTAGGTGGACTGATCTCTTAATGGAACCCAAGGACAGTCACGGTGGACATATTAAATTCTAACATTAATTGGTAGCTCATGAATGTATAGAGTTTTGACATTGAACTCAAGCTCATTAATGTCTATGGTCCGACAACAACATAGGAAAAAAAGTGGTTATGGGATACTCTGACAACCATAACACAAAATTTGGGTAATCAAAAGATTATTTTTGTAGGGGAATTTAATGCAATTTTTTCTTTGAATGAAAAGTAGGGAGGTATCTTCCCACCACAAAAAACAATGATGGACTTTGGGTGCTTCATTGCAGATAATGCATTTCAGGATATTCTTCCAGAAAAAGGGAGTTTTACTTAGACAAATCAAAGAAGACATTTCTATCAGATTGCAGTTAGACTAGATAGGTTCCTAGTTTCTCAAGAATGGGCCTGTGTATCTTTAAATTTGACTTCCCAGATCCTTCCTTTTATTGGTTTTGATCATTATGCCATATTACTAAGCATAACAAAGCCAATAGGGGTTCTAGCTCATAAACCATCTTTCAAGTTCGAGAATATGTGGCTAATGCATTCATTATTTCTTCCTTTCCTAAGATAGTGGTGGTTGAGTGCTCCAGTTCACAATTATACAAAAATGTTTAAGTTCTTAAAAAAATTGCAGCATGTTAAAGGAAAATAAAGGATCAGAACATTAATTTTCAAAAATATATTTGCTCAAATGGAAGAGGTAGCTAAATAGTTTGCAGGAATACACAAGAATATTATTCAAAATTGTATGGATTCTAATACTTATGTCAAACAGAAGGACCTTCAACAGTTGTGGTCAAAATTGGGTAATCAAGAAGAAGTGTATTGGCAGCAAAAATCACATGAATTATGGTTGAAAGAGGGAGATGGTAACACTAAATTATTTCACACATCAACTCAGCAAAAAAGAGCTTCAAAAGAAGTCTTTTCAATACAAGAGTTAGGCTTAGGAAACCAAATCAATAATGCATAGGAAATTGAAAATGAGGGAGTAAAATTATTCACAGATCTTCTTGCTCCTCACAAGCCTGTTAGTCAAGGAAATCAAGAGGAACAAGAAATAATTTTTGCAGTACCAAACCTCATCTCCCAAAGTGATAATGAATATTTTACCAAGCCTTTCACAATTGAAGAATCAAGCAAAGTGGTTTTTTCAATGTCTCCAGATAAAGCCTTGAGTCCAGATGGGTTCATGAAATTATTTTATCAAAAATGTTGGGATGTACTAGGCCATGATATTATTTTAGCTCTAGAGGAATCTCACAGATCAAGTACATTATTGAAGCACTTTAGTGTCACAAACATAGTTGTCCTCCTAAAAGTAAATGAACCCAAAACATTTGCAGATTTCAGGGCCATTTCACTCTACAATACATTCTACAAGATCTTCACAAAGGCGATTTATTTAAGGTTAGAATCTCTCATCCCAAAAATTATATCTCAGGAACAAGGAGGCTTTGTACCTAGAGGAGAGACTACAAAAGGGTCATTAGTGGAACATGAGGTACTCCATTCCATTAAATCAAACCAACTGCCCTCTTTCATTATAAGATTAGATATGATGAAAGCATACGATAGGGTGGACTAGGACTTCCTTATCAAGGTACTTGACAAGTTTGATTTCTCTAAGAAGTGGTGTAAATTGATATTTTAATGCCTGTCAGAAGCACACTTCTCTGTGATAATCAACGACTTCCCCTACAAATTCTTTAAGGAAACTCAAGGTGTAAGACAAGGAGATCCATTATCACCTTTTATTTTCATAATTATGACAAAGGCTTTGAGTAGGACCATTAAAGAAAATAATTCTAATGGATATGGCAAGGAATTATCATCCCTCATATAGATGTGTCAGCCACACATAATTTATTTACAAATGACACCCTATTATATCGTAAAACAACTATCCCATAAGCTTCTTGGAAAAATACTCAAAGGTGCCAGGCCAAATAATTAATGCCCAGGTATAAAAAATATAGGCGTTCAATGCTAAAGCTATCATAGGAAGGAAAATTGTTAGAATTTCGGGTTTCGAAGAAGTGGATCTTCCTTGCAAGTATCTAGGAATTCCATTTTTCATGGGGACCAATAAAATGGCCTATTGGTCTAAGATTATTGAGAGAATAAAGCAGAAAATAAGCACATGGAAAGATAGATGGTTTTCTTTTTCAGGTCAAATTCTTTTAATAAAAACTATTCTCTCTGCAATACCTAACTACTCCATTTCAGTCTTAAGGGCACCCAACATAGTAGTTGATCAAATCCATAAAATTATAAGAAAATTTCTTTGGAGTGGGAACATGAATGATTCTAAAAAAAATTCTTTAATATATTTAGATAGTATGGTGTCAGAAAAACTAAAAGGAGGAGTGGGCTTGCAAGATATTTCAAAATACAATTAGGATTTTGGTGGGAAACTCATTTGGCAAATGTATACCAAATCAGAGTCAAAATGGTGTTCCTTGATGAGGGAAAAATATCTTGACAGTCAAGATCATAAGAGAATTTTCATAACTGTTGATCCCCCCAAGGTTCAACCATGTGGAATTTCATGATCTCGTGCAGAAAGGTGGTCACATCATATATTTCATGGGAAGTCAATAAGGGAGATGAAGTTAACTTTTGGAGTGACTCTTGGAATGGGTATCCCCCATTACAAACTTGTCAAGAGTTGCAATCAAAAATCCTCGTGCATTCTCAGTTGTGGGGAACAAAGCTAATATATTATGTCATGTCTGTCAAGCCTCCATTAGGGAAAGTGGTTTGGAAAGAATTTTCTTTGAAGGAAATTTCAAAAAATCAACAAAATTTATTAACTCAAATCATGAGCAGTAGAATAATATTTCTATTAGGGAAAGCAAACTGAGTAATATGGGCACCATCTAAAATTGGATCTTATTCAATCAAGTAGGGGTACAAGGAAATTCTCAGTAGGGAAGATTCCAATCACTCTTAGAGGGCATCCTCGTTCTGTTGGAATAGTGTGGTATTACCAAAAACAGGTAGTTTTGTGTGGCTGGTGATGAGAAAGAGAGCTTTGACAAGTGACAAATTGGTCAAATTAGGTATTGAAAAACTTTTTAATTGTGTCTTATGTAACCAAAATTTTGAAAATCATGATCATTTGTTCCTACAATGTCCATTTTCTCAATCATGTTGGCTTTTTGTTCTTGATAAAATGAACTACGCTACTCCATTGCCAAATTCCATTTGGGACCTATTTTCTACCTGACCCGTTCTATACAAATTCTCTTTTTTTGCATGCATCTAGCAAGCTATCCCATCCTTAGTTGTATGAAATATATGGTGGGAAAGGAACAAACACAATTTTAGAAAAGCCTCACAAAATATTCAAACTATACATGCCTTGATTGAAAAGTCAGTTTTAGAGGTAGTAAATATTTGGACTCAACATACTAAAAATGTGGGGGTGGTGCTCTCATCATGAGATAACTTCATATTAAAGAATTGGAAGTAGATAATTCTTCCTTTTAAAGGAAGCCTAATGTAGCCTTACAATGCAAAAGTAGACATGAGTACAATAAGATGGCTCCCGCCATTAGAAGGATTTTATAAATTGAACTTTGATGGGGCTTCTAGAGAAAATCTTGGAACTTTAGGAGTAGGGATCTGCATTAGAGATACAAGAGGCACTGTCAAAGTAGCTAGATCAATAATCTTACCATTGGGTACAAACAATATGGTGAAATCTATGGATTTACTTCATGGTTTCTCCTCGCAAAACAACTTCATATCAAAGCACTTCACATTGAAGGAGACTCTTTGGTAGTGATTAATGATTGCAAGGAGAATACTTGCTTCAATTGGTCCATGAAGTATGTGTTGCAGATTGTCTAGAAATTGTTAGAAGAATTTGAAGATCTTCAGATCTCTCATACCTATCGAGAAGGAAAATCTCTTGTAGATCGATTGACTAACATGGGGTGTGATAAGAAATAAATTATTTTCCAAGAAAATATCAACAATATTTAGGAACTAGCAGAGCTAAGAGAAGTAATAGAAAAAGATTTTATTTTGTTATCCTAAGTTAATTTATCCAAGGGACCTAGATCCTATTGGAATATGGCTTGTAAGTGTTTTCATTGATGGCAACCTAAGTTATACATCCGGTCTACAATATAGTTTTGGTTTACACTGGCATAATATAGTGAAGAACATGACATTTGGTTAAAGGCACAAATGCTGATCTGATTACCTCACCAAAATATTATTTTGGGTTATGGATCTCAAAGGAAGGTTTTTTGATCTTTATAATAACTTATTCGAGAATTATATTGATTCAAATTCATTGGTATGCGATCTAGGAGATCTGGTGCACAAATCTTTTGGCTATCTGTACGAGCAGGCCAACTTGTCAAATATAATAATCGTGGATGTATAAGGAGTAATTAATTGAATTTTTGCATGCTTGATTATGTTTGTTTGGTTCCTCTCTATGTCTTAACCGACTTTGGAGAATACACATAAAAATTTAATTAAGGATCTAGTCGACAGTTGTAAAGAACTTAATGTTTTATCAAGCTGACATATGAATGATAAAATCCTTGATAGAAGATATATATATATATATATATATATGAGATCGATTTTATCATTTTGATATAGCGAGGATAGAAAACATAGAAAATGTGTGGTGCAAAATTCAATAGAGTAATAGTGTGAATTTATATAGGTGTGATGTGAAGAATAGAAAAGTAGAGAGGAGAGTAGAGTGGAGAAAAGAAAAGTGTAGAGTCAGAAAAAGGATCCAGAATCTAATCTATGAGCCTCACCGAAACTGTAACATGGTATGAATAAATGCTACTATCTCCATTCATCCTTCAGATGGTTTTAATCCGTAATTTTTTAAGGTAGTGAGCCTTCCCTTTTGAGCAGTGAGCTCTAGGCAGTGTGCCTGAATGCAAGTGCATTCTCTTTTGTAAAACCGTTATTTGAGTACTCAAATTGTGGATTAACCTCCAATGTGGTTTTTCCCCTAACAGGGCTTCCATGCAAAAAACCTTGTGCTATGGTGTTATTAATGTTTCCTTTGAATGTTTGCATCTTTCCTTTAAATTTAATGTTAGAATGGTTTAAGTTTCAGATTAATAAAGTTAAGAATTACTGAACATTGATTCACCCCCCCTCTTAGTGTTCCCTTGAGTCCAACAATTGGTATAAGAGCATCTGGTTCCTTGGAATAAGTTTAGCAGTTTGAGGTGGATCTTGGAATGTGATGGACTATGCTAGTGTTTAGCAACAAATTTTGGTGGCACTTGGTGACCTTGATCAATATAAAGCAGAAGTCTAGGAATTAAAATAAAATCTTAAGGATGCTGTGAAATTCATTTAGACATTGGAGGGTTAGATTTTTAAATCTAGGGAGAAGAGAAAAGATCTATATGACCAGATACAACAAGAGAGAGAAAACATGGATAATGCTCACCTAAATCATACTTTGAATGAAAAATTGAAGAATGTGAAAAGCTTTCCAGAAAAAATGCTACCCTAAAACATGAAATGGGATCTATGGTGATGAAGCTGACTAAATAGATTGAAGAAAGGAAGAAGAATGAGGAAAAACTTGCTCAGTCCTTAAAGGAGAAATTTGATGAATGTAGAAGAGTGAATGGAGAATTCATTCAGCTGGAAAGTGAACTACTAAGATCTAGAAACAATGAAGAAGAACTTGGTAAATAGATTGTTATTCTCAAGAATGAACTTACCATTGCTAATGAATATAATGAGAAGTTTAAGATGAGTTCAATGAAGCTTGATGAGTTGACTCAAGGAAAGAAGAGTGGAAATGACAAGAGAGGTCTTGGATATGAAAAAGGAGAAAGTTCTAGATTTAGACAAAAGAATTTCAGATAAGGAAACCTAATGAAAAAAGGTGGAAGGTATCCAGTAAGACAACCTAATGCTCAAAATTTAATGAATACTATTTTTCTTCCAATAAATTTGACCATATGGTTACTTAGTGTAGAAGTAATATGAAATCAAGAGATTCATCATTTTCTGGTCAGTGTTTTAATTGCAAAAATTTTGGTCATAAATCAAATGAATGTAGAAATTTGTCAAACTACTCTGACAATAGAAAAATGTTAAATGTTACACATGTGGAATATTTGGGCATATTGCTAATGGATGTAGATCAAGAAGAAAAAATAATGCATGCTACAATTGCAATAAATATGGTCACATTGCAAGATTCTATAGAAACAAAAATGTGGATAGAAGAGGTCCGGTATATAGAGGCAGAAATATATAGGAAGATGAAAAAGGAAGATGAAAAAGGAAAAGGAAAAGGAAAAGGAAAACTGACTACAAATGAGATAAGAGATGAGATGAAAAAGACATGGGTAAGGAAGGATGAGTCTGATGCTGGAAATGGTTCTGCATTGGAACCTGCTTCTATAAATCTTTCGGTAATTGATTTTAGGCCACTAGCCTAGGGGGAGTTTTTCAGGAAAATATTTCCTCCCTTGTTTATAGATGGTACCAAAATATGAAGAATGGTCAAGAAGGTGTATTAATAATATACAAAGGCTTTGGAAAAATTTCACAAGAAAATTTAGAGAATTCATAGGTCCGTAGAAGATTTTTTCTCTCACTATCCGAGAAAACAAAGCACCTAGAAAACTTAGGGCAAATACATTTATTGCGTATGTGTGAACTATAAAAGTCAATTTGGAATTGTCATTTTTCACTTTTCATCGAAGAAGAGAAGAAGGAGAGCACTCGGTAGCATAATTTCAAAGCAGAGAAGTTGATTCACCAATGAAACTCAAAATCTATCAGGTATTTCAATTGTTTTCAAAATTTTCATATAATTTGATGTGCGGTTGTTAAACCTAAGTGTGAAAGGAAAATGGAACAAATCAAAGGGTCAATAATTTTGGATGAATACAACCATGGAAAGATTAGGTCCATGAGGAATTTGTTGTTACCCAATGAATTAAAGCAATTGAGAGAAGCCAAACATAAGAATTTGGATAGTTGGAATGAGTTTCTGTACTTTGAGAACAGAAAATTCATTATATTCATCTTGAGCAGATTGCATGATGATACTTTAACTTTGGAAAAACCCTACATCATTTCGAAGGAGGTAATTGAAAATTTGACTGGATTACGCAAAGTTAGAGATATACCAAGGAAGAAATCCATCTATAACAAAGAATTTGAAACCCTAATTGAAATAATTGGAGATCAGAGGGCACTGATAATTGTGACAAACAAGAATATTGTTACAAATTGCATTATGCATAGAATTTCATATAATGTCTTTTCAAAAATCGAGGAGCGACTTCTATTGGTGCATTCTACATTTCTCACAAGATGATAATTGAAGGTCAAAACTTTGACCTGTCTTGATTGATAAAGGATTAGTTAATCAAGAATTTGTAACTAACAAAAGAGACAGGCTACCCTTTCAAGTTCAGTACATTTTTTCATATGTTTAGTAATGTATTTCTTGAATTGTTTGTTAAAGATTGACAATGTGGTGTGGAAAACAAACAAACAAGTATGCAAACAAATATACTCATATTCTAGAAGCTTGGTTGATTGGGATGAATAATTTGAAAATTTCTTTAAGAATGTGCTTGGAAAGTGTGGCTTAGTCAATATTTCCCTCTCAGTAAGAACAATTGAAGTTGTTTCCTCTTTCGGTGGCATGGAAAAAAAGCAAAAAAGAGAAAAAGAAACTGTTGAATACAACCCTCCAGAATGTAAGATTCCTAGAATTGAAGGAAAAGGAAAAGAAAAGGAAATTGTGGACATTCTAGATGAATAATCTAATGAAGAAACTGAGGATCCACAGGGAAATGAATTAGAACCAAAAAAAGCTAGTGAGGAAGAAGATGACCTAACAAAGGAGAAACTACAACAACTTATTCAGGAAGAAGGATGAATGCAAAAAATTGGTAAGCTATGGTCTGTTGGACCATCATATGATCAAGATATGATTCTGAGTGTACTAAATTCTCATGTTGAGCACTGCATGATCAAATTGGAAAGTTTGTAGAACATTCTACTCGAAGAAATGATTGAATGCAGTAAAGAAACAATGAACTTTGAGGATAAAGACAAAGAAGAAGGTGAATTTATCTCTCGCTTGAAGGAGTAGTTTAGGCTATCACTTACCAAACTGAAGATGAAAATGATTGAGTTGAGGTAATGCATCGATGTAGCTAATAAAATCTACAACTATTGCATCTATTGGCCCCATGTTGTTGGTAATTACACAAAGAGAAATTGGAGTAGATTGAAACAGAGCTAAATGGGATTGGAAAAAGCTTTGACATGTTTCAAGACCAGGATGACACCATTAGGAAAAGAATTTGAGAACTTCAGTCTAAGCACACAAAAGTTCAACTCACCAAGAACACACTTGTGAAAATTTTTTGGAAGGTGAAGGATCTAACCAAATGCAGATTGGAGCAGATGGTTGAGACACTAAGCAAAGGTGAGAAACTAGAAGAATCAATTACAATTCCAGAATCTCTCACTGAAACTATCAACAAAACATCCAAGAACAATAGATTGATTATTATCATTGGGACCACAATAGATGCTTGGAAGAATTTCCTTCCGAAAATGAAGAAAAATCATAAGATAATTTTCTAAAGTAGTAGTTGCTTGTTTTCAAAACTAATTCAAATTTTTGAAGTTTTGGTCAAAGGGGGAGAATTGTCGGCATATATATTTTGACGTTTTGGAGATTTTGAACAAATTTTTTGTCTTTTTGGAATATGGTTTCAATGATTTTTCATTGATGTCAAAGGGGGAGAGAGTGCAGTGAAATATGTCTCATCAATCTTAGGGGGAGCTATAGTTTAAAAAATTTGAAGCATAAGGAAGAGAGAGCAGTTTGGCAACGTACTTATAATGATTCTGACACTTAGTCATTTTTCACTAAGTGTTGCCATCAATGCCAAAGGGGGATATTTTTGACATATGGCTTGTAAGTGTTGTCATTGATGGAAACCTAAGTCATACATCTGGTCTACAGTATAGTTTTGGTTTTCACCGGAAAAATAGAGTGAAGAACAAGACATATGGTTAAAGGAAAAAATGTTGATTTGATTACCTCAACGAAGTATTATTTTGGGTTATGGATCTTAGAGGAAGGTTTTTTGATGTTTGTAGTACCTTATTCAAGAAGTATATTGATGCGCATTCACTGGTATGCAATCTAGGAGATCCGATGCACAAATATTTTGGTTATCTGTGTGAGAAAGTTGACTTCTCAAATATAATAATTGTGGATGTATAAGGATTAATTAATTAAATGTTTGCATGCTTGATTATGTTTGTTTGGGTCCTCTCTATGTCTTAACCGAATTTTAAGGATACACATAAATATTTAATTAAGGATCTAGCTGACAGTTGTAAAGAACTTAATGTTTTATCAAGCTGAAATATGAATGATCAAATCCTTGATAGTGGATATATATATGAGATCAGTTTTATCATTTTGATATAGCAGTGATAGAGAACATAGAGAATGTGTAGTGAAAAATTCAGTAGAGTAATAGTGTGAATTTATCTAGGTGTGATGCAAAGAATAAAAAAGTACAGAGGAGAGGAGAGCAAAGAAGAGCAAAGTGCAGAGTCAGAAAAAGGACCCATAATCTAACCTATGAGCCTCACCAGAACTGTAACCTGGCATGAATAGATGCTACTATCTCAATTCATCCTTCAGATGGTTTTAATCTAAACTTTTGTAAGGAAATGGGCCTTCCCTTTTGAGCAGTGAGCTCTAGGCAGTGTGCCTAAATGCAAGTGCATTCTCTTTTGTAAGACCTTTATTTGAGTACTCAAATTGTGGATTAACCTCCATTGTGGTTTTTCCCCTAACAAGGTTTCCATACAAAAATCCGTGTGTTATGGGTTTATGAATGTTTCCTTTGAATGCTTGCATCTTTCCTTTAAATGTAATGTCAGAATGGTTTAAGTTTTAGATTAATAAAGTTAAGAATTACTGAACATTGATTCACCCCCCCTCTCAGTGTTCCTTGAGTCTAGTAGATCCTAATCGTTCACACCTCAAATTTATAACTTTTATGGATGATTTAATTTTAAAAGTAAAATATCACACTGCAAATTATTTTAACAAAAGTCATCGAGATGACCTTAGTCATTAGGCAAGTGATATCACACATTTGTAATATGAGATTCAAATGGCCTTTCATAAGATGGATGGCAGGGGTGTTTTTTTCATGTCAAATGCTTACAAATCAAGCTAATTTGGAAAAGGTGCAACGTGGTATTACTAGAGAAGTTCCATCCCAAAAATTTATCAAAACCCCAAATTTAGAGAGCGTCGTATTCAATATCTTATTATCCATTTTTTGTGAGTACATCCACAAGACTAATCATGTCTAATTATGATTACTTTTCATGCTTAAATCGATGAGGTGGAAAAATCACATTACATAGTTTGCTTAAGACATGTGTATGGGCAGATTTTTGGAGATATCCCATTGTAAAGGCAGATCAAGATTGTTCTTGCATTGAAAGTTCCATATTTTCATCAGTCCTACACTTGGGTATTGGGGAATCAAATGGATTTATTAAATGAAAAGCTATCCAAAGCAAATAAAAAAATGGACTTTGTAGCTTCAAAGTGACTTTCTAATATTTGTTTCTTTGCAGGGTTTCATTTAAATTTGTGTTTCTAGTCTTCTGGAGGATGGAGTTCTGCAATCAAAACTATAGAGTCCTAGTAGTGGTGTGGCCATGGGAGGAACCATTTTCTGACTGCATCGAAAGAGACCAACTACAATAATTGTTTAAAGTGAATTGTTCGTCGGTCTTGAATTGTATCAAAAAAATTCTTGGTGAAGAAATTACCCACATAGACTCCAAACAAATCATCTTCCCAACAAATATCCTCTCTATCTTATTTTTAACATTTTGAATTTGGTGTAGAATTACACCACCCTAAAGGAGATAGCAAGCAAGGTTGTGGTTAGCCAATACTTGGAAGATGATGCTCTGTTGAGAGGAGTGAAACAATATGAATTAAATACAGGAAAATGAATTTGTGGGATGTTTGTTTCCTCGACATTTTCTTCATAATAATAAAAGGAGTAATAGATTGGTTCATCAAGTTCCTGATATTAATATTACACTCCACACACAAGCAACAACAACAAGTAAAATGCACATTCCTTCTCAAGGTGTGGAGGATGAGAACTCAGTTTTTTGCCCACTTAAGGGTGGAATTAAGTCTTGTTCTTTCTAGAGTATGCTAGTCAAGGAGGGTTTATAAGTAGTCCTCAAATTTTGTCATGTAATGCTTCAGTTATTCTAAAGGTATAACTCAAATTCAACATTGATATTTTGACGGGCTTTTAACAAGCGTTATATGGGTAACATATATAATCAGAGTTATATTTTATATGGGGACAATTCAAACCCAATATTGTTATTTTGAAGGTTGGGTGTACAACTATTGGAATTGTATAAGGGATCTGCTAAAAGAACAAAGGGATATGCAGTTAGTAATATTTTAGTTAGAGATAGTCATAATTAGATCATTTTGTACCTATTTGAGCTACAATTAGAGGTTTTATTTTTGGTTCTTTCCTGTCGGTATGCTCTTTGAACTGGATTTTATATTATATATATAATATATTATAGTGTCTTACCACTTTCACCAAAAAAAACCTTCAAATCTTCTATTCTCCATTTTCAAGACCTCTCAATGCCTTAACAACACAAATATTCAAACCCTCAGGTTTTACTTATGTAAACTGCCTCCTTCGGAGCTTTGTTTACAAAACCCTCTTCCAATATCCACCAATATTTTTGTAAACAACTTCATTCAGTGATTTGTCTACAATCATGGGAACCACAGTTCCTCAAATCCTCTTAAAGTTTCTTCTTACTACTTGCACATTCATCTGCAAACAAAATCCACAAATTCTCCACCCTTAGGCCCTAGTGCAAACTGCCTCCAATCGACACTTCTACCTGCATACTCAAGAAATACCGCTCTAATACTACTGATGGAGGATGGGATCTCACACACAAACTAACTAAAACAACATTTAACAAAACAAAAATCAATATGCAAAAATTGCAACAAGATTATAACTCTTATATTCAACTTCTTCAACATAGTTTTTCCAAACTCTAGAAATTCATACAAAACCCTCAAAAAATATGATTACAACATTTAACTGAACCTCATGGACTGATGTACAAAAATATAAATTATTCTCAAACTCATAAATTACAAGAAATTAACAAACTACATCAAAACAACTCTTTCACTTCACATAAAAATTCAACCCACAACTTGTAGTGGCAATCTTCAACCTACAATTGTTCCTATCTTGCACAATGATCTTGAAACTTCAAGTTGTCTTCAAACCCACATACCTGCAATAAAATGTATTCCAACCTCCATTGGAGAAAAAAATATGCCCTTTTCTTTTCACTCCCCACTTTGGCTTGCAATAATGAATCCCCTCTCCTCCGTCATGCCTTCCTCTTTGCCTTTTTCAACCAAAAAAGTAACTCCCAATAAATGTAATGACTCAAACTTGAAAAAAAAATCTCCAAAATCAAGAAATAAAATATTAAAAATGCATTTACAAGCTCCAAAACACTCTCACTAAAGATTAGCCCAAGAAAAGTAGCCACTTCCTCACAAATAAGAGATGAACTTAGCAAAAAAATAACAATTACACAACTTGGGCATCCAAATATTCTATGATATAGTTAAAGGGATTTAATGAGTTGTCCCCACTTGTATTTTCTCAAAAAGTCCACACCCATAATGTATTTTTGCCTTTTTGAACTTCAAAAACTCAAAATTTACCTCCTAAACTATCTCCAACACCACAATTTTTGCATAAATAAAATAAGGCCAATTATTTAATTCCATATTGAGCCTTAATGTCACATTTATTTCTCATGAAAATTATTAAAATAAAATTTAAATCACTCCCTTTTTGGGTTGATGTTGATCATAGTCTCGCCTAGGATGCTCCTGCATTAGATCATGAAGACAAAAGAGACAAAGAACCTTCGTTTACATATCATATGGTATATTTAAGCATCACAATATTGATTTATAAATTCCTCCCAATTATCTGTAATAATAAACTACTCATACTAAGGAAACACAAAAAGAATAAGTGAAGTGTGCTTCAAAAAACCATATTTTAAGTTAGAGATATCTCTTCCTCATGGGTTCCTAAGAAAGATGGTATGCTTAATAATATAAAAATATCTCTATTGAGAAATATTAAAATAAAAAATATCACTCGGAACCCATTTAATTAATGAGAAATAAATACATGTGTAGACACCTAAAATTATCTAAGTGTGCCATGCATTCATATTCATCTAATTAACATCATTTTCCTCATTATCTCCTAATTCCTTAATTTTGATCAAATGATTATTAAATATTTGACTGAAAACCTTGATTTCCTCTACTAATTGAATAATTAATTTTATTTGATTAATTCACCAAAAAATTGATTAAATAATTTTCCAAATATTTAATTAAATATTAATTTTCCCTCACACATGATTAAATAATCTTGGATTATTTAATTAAATCTTGATTTCCTCTCACCTCACAATTAAATAATTTCTTTAATTATTTAATTAATAAATTTCCTCTAACTTGCACAAAGCATATTCCCTCCAAAAGGAATATTCTCATTTCAAAATATCTTCTTCCCTTCAAAATATCTTTAACCAATTTCCTTGAAATTAGGGATATTTTGAGCTCTCATGAATCTTCCACCCTTGATCTCCTTGATTCACTCTCAATCATTGATCTTCATCTTCAATCTCCATCATTGATCAGATATCTGCATTTCTATAAAAGAAGCCATAACCTTCATAAAAATCATTCACAATATTCATGAGCTTGAGCATTCACCATTCTTGAATAATTTGAGCATTAATTGTGAGTCACATTCACTCATCAAAGATTTTACAACAATAAATATGCACACTTTGAGCAATCGATATTATAAATTTTCATAATTCTGCCAATGGGATTGTAAGGTTTGCATGTTTCAATTATTTAATTGTCTTTGAACTGGTTTTAATAGCTTTTAGTTTGAACCTTTGAATCATTGTTTTCTTTCATTGAGTATGGATTTAATTTATCTTTTTTGAGTTTTTAGTGTTTAATAAACCTAATTTTTTTGATTATGTTTTCTAACCATTACCCATTATTCCCCTACATCATTTTGGCATGCCCGGTGGGACCCACATCCCTAAATTGATATCTTTTTGAGTTTTTATTGACCGATAGATTACAAAGACACTTTTGCAATAGTGGGACACTTTTATTTTCCCTGTAGCAACATGTTTGTCATATTTTGATACTTTTGTTTTGTTTGACGTTTCTAACTAATGTGTTTGTCTATGTTCTTTGTAGAGGTTACAATAACACTTTTGTTGCAACTCACTACTTATGTTACAACCTTACACTTTTGTAAAAATATAATGATGTGTTTTTTTGTGTTCTTTGTGTGGTTACAATGACACTTCTATTGTGACTCATCACTTCAATTGTTACTCGATGTGTTTGCCAATTTTCCAATTTGCAATGAGTCTTTTGAGGTAATTTGATGCTTTTATCTACAATACAATGGTCTATTTATTTCTAAACATCAATTGTTACTAAAATTTTAGGTTATATAACCATAATTTGTTCCTATTTTTGATCCTTTTTAGCTAACATTTGTGTAGCTTGGCATACAAAAAATTCATCGTCAGTAATTCATCGACAAAAAATTCACCACCAGTAATTCATTGCCAAGTAATATTCAGCACCAACAATTCACTGCCATGAAAAATTAACCGCATTAATATTTTTAATAAAATATATTTTTTTGAAATATATATTAAAAAATATTAATGTGGTTAATTTTTTCACCACAGTGAATTTTTGGTAGTGAAGTTTACTTGGCAGTGAATTTTCCTTCGGTGAGTTTTCTGCCACGATGAATTTTCCATCGGTGAATTGTTGGCGATGAATTTTCCTAGAGCCATGTAGCTTGTGGCTTATGTTGGGAGAATTCTAAATTAATAACTACTAATAAGTTTTTCTTGTAGGGTTTTTTAATATAGTCTCACATTTAGGTTTTGTGCTCTAAAATGAATAACAACTTTTATATTTAGTTTTGGTGCTCTAAAATAAACAAAAAATTCATATTTAGTTATGGTGCTCTAAAATGAACAATAGCTTTCATATTTAGTTTTGGTGCTCTAAAACGAACAACAACTTTCACATTTGATTTTGGTGCTCCAAAATTAACCCACAACTTGTATATTTCAATTTGGTGTTCTTAAATTGAACTAAAAATTGCATATTTGATATTAGTGTTTAAAAATTGAACAAATAAACTTTCATCTTTGAATTTGGTGCACTAAAATTAATTCTATTCCTTATTTCGTAAGCTAGTGGTGTGTATGCTCTCTCCTTGTGCTACATGTAATCTTAGAGATCAAAAACACCATTAGTTTGCAATTCATTTTATACACCTAAGGTGTGATTATTTGTGTATGCTCTTCCCTCTCAAGTCCAAAGAATGATCTTGGGAATCAAAAGTAGCATAATTACCATGTAATTCAAGTAGGAGGCTTGATTGGGGATTTCATCATGTGAAGGGTGATGCCAACCATGTTTTTAGGTGGGGTATATAAAGGGGGAGAATGAAATTTATACCCCAAGGTGTGGTCAACATCCTTCAAGCCAAGCCCCATGATCCTTAGGCCTCTAATAAATGCATAGTTTATGAGAAGAGGGGAGACCCTCTTTGACTCAGGCATCCACAAATATGCTCACTATTCATCGATCCCCCACTATGAACCTTGTTTATTAATAGAATTTAGGACTTTCAACTATTATTTTGGGATACTGCAATGTATAATATCATGCACAAAATAACTCATCATGTATTTCCCCTTATTGAGGTGACAGACATTCCTTGACCTTTTTAGGTGAGAAGTGTGAAGGTGGTACATGAACTTCATATACTCTAGTCACCCATTCATTATGGAGGTATTTTCTCTAGCAAATGGGCTTATCCTCAGTTAATACACTCAATCTACTACTAGCTACTAGGTTGTGTATTTTGGTGTGTCATCATTGTTCAAATACCCATGAAACCAATTAGCAAGCTATTGTTGAAGAAGGCTTGTAAAAACAACCTCAAAATCCTTAGATTCAGTCTTTCATATTATTATATGTTGTATTTTATCATTTTCTAAATTAGAAAAACTAAAATCAATCTTCAAACAATAAACAAAATTCAAAAACCTAGATGGATCTAGGTTCAAACTTATAAAACTCTGTCTTTGAGTCATAATGACACATTTAACTATCATCTTGTAGTGCTTCTATAGTTTTTATCACTTCTATTTGTATTTGACATGTCTATTTTTTATATTAGGGCTTTTGATTATGCATTTCGACACATTTTTACAACTCGATGCTTCTTCTTAACACAACACTATCAAAAACCTGAAAAACTACACATAGTGACACATGTTTTACTGTCATACGGTCATGCTTTTATAAATAAACGAATCTTTTTGAAATATCTTGTCACATATGTTATGGTATTTCCACAATTATGTTATATTAACTTGACGCTTTTACAAGTGACATGTTTGGATGTTAGTCAAAGGTTTCTAGAATTGCTAAAAACTTAGATTCCTAGTTTCAACCCATATTCAGTATAGGACTAGAGATCTATTCAAAATAAACTTGTAGTCATCACCAATATCCAGAACAAAAAAATGCTTTATCCTTATCTATATCATCCATTCATATTAAAATTATTAGAATCACATATTAGTGTCTTTGACCAAACATTAACATCATCAAACCAATAAAAAAATCATCCCAAAACAACAACCAATACTTGACATACATGTCTTTGGTTTATATCTCATATCTTAGCTTCTAGTTTAGCTCCTTGCTTGACAAATAGCTATCTTTCAAGTATCTAGTTAAATTAGCATCAAACTTTGTGAGCTATCTTACTTAGTGTTCATTGTCTACTACTAAGTTTTTAAAACTCATTATTGTCTTCCTTAGCTTGGACTCATCAGTATAAGACAAAAAAGGATTATCACCTACTACACATCAAAAGCGATATTTAATCCAAAACTTTGTCTCTTAGAGGTATCATATCTTCCTTCCATCTTGAATCAAAAAAATCATCTAAAAACACATCACCCAAAATCCATATCTCGTAGGATCTTCTACAAGTTTATGCCTATAACAAGGTCCCAACATAAGAAAAAAATGGAATCCAATCCTAGTAGTTCTAGTGGACCTACACCCACAAGTGCTACTGAAATAACCATGGGAATTCTCGGTGTCAAATTCAATCCTAGAGAATATATTACTCAAAAACATCTCCAAATATCCCAAGAACAACAAGTCTTCATTGAGTACATCACTCACAAAAATAAAGGGTCTAGAGAATATACTCCCAAAAAAATCTTAGAGATGATACAAGATCCATCTTTGGTTAGGTCACTTGATGCCTTGTTAGCCACTAATCCTAATCTATACTTGTTGAAACTTGCACATAGAAGTGCTAAACTACCTGCTGATTTTGACATTAATACATTGAGAGGAAAACATTTTCCACATGTACTAACACCTAACAATCCTAGATCTATGAAAATGAACCTTTGGTGAATCATTTCATAAAAAAAATACCACCACCTCCACCACTAAACACATCAAGTCAACCTACCATAAACTCCATTCGACATGGATTCATCACTTTATGTAAATCTAGTATTTATCAACCAAGGCATAAGAAATCAATTAAACTCAAGTATCCCAAGCATAAACATCCTACCAAACACATCAAACCAAATCAATACAGGAATGCTAAATTCATTAAATACTATCATTAATTTTAGAACCAACCCATTCACTACATATAACCCTTCACATATTATACAACCAAATGTTCCTACCACTCTACCACATCAACCTACACCTCAGAAAAATCAACCTATACCTCAAAAAACCAACCCACATCTCAACAATATCAACCTACATCTCAACAATATCAACCTACACCTCAACAACATCAACCTACACCTCAACAATACCAACCTATTCCTCAACAACATCAACTTTCACCTTAATAATATCATCAAACACCTCAACAACATTAACTTACAACTCAATATCAACCAACATATCAACAAAAACAACCTCAAACACCTCAACATCAATTAACATATCGACAACAAAAATAATCTCAAACATTAAAACAACATCTTCAACACCATCAATACATCTCCCAACAAACACCATAACAACAATACACTTCCTATCAATAACAACCACCCAACACCAAACAATCCCCCTCATGATTTGACATCACAAATATAGAGCTTAACACAAAAAATCAATTATATACAAATGGGAACCTAAAATAAATCTTATTCTCTTTAGGATCTATGTCCATGCCAGTTTGATAGAAACATAACATTGATACCATTCCCACATAATCTTGAAATGCCAAAATTTGAGAAATATAAGGGATGTGGTGATCCAGCAGAGCACATACAAGAATTTTATGTGGCTTTTCTAGAGGTTTCATATAATGATACCTATCTCATGTGAATTTTTTCCATGGAGTTTTGGTGGGCAAGAAATCAAATGTTTCTCTCACCTCTCACCAGGTATTATAACATTCCAATAAATTAGAGATAAGTTCATAAGTCATTTCTCTTATAACATCAAACATGAAGTCACCTTAAATGACTTATACCTCATCAATAAAAATAAAGGATAAATGTTTTCCTCTTTTCTACAAAGATGGAGACACAAAGAAAGAAAATATAAATGGCCTATTCCTGAGAAAAAATAAGTGGACATCTTCATTCAAAATATAAACACAGAAGTTGGTTTTCATTTGTGTATACAATATGCTGACATATTGAAGAACTAATAAAAAAGGCCTCACAATAAAAAAGGCTCTCATAGCTAAAGGGTTATTAAAAATATACAAGGACAATAAATACCAACCATCAAGCTCTAATGAAAAACCACACCTATGGGCCAAAATTAAAAATATTACTAGAGATGGTGTTGTCAATGCAAAAGTTATGAGAAAACACAACCTCAATCAAACATACAAAAAAACATCCAAAACACTAATCCTCCAAGAGGACCACCTCAAATACCTAACAATGCTCCTAGAAATAAGTTCACCCCCTTAGGGGAACCCATTGAAATAATCCTAAACAAATTTATTCAATCAAATTATATCTAGCTTGTAGAGATTAAACATTACAAAGAAACACAAATTTATAAACTAGCATGGTATAATGAAAAAGGTTTTTTCCAATACCATAGAGCAAAAGGTAAGAAGACACAAAACTATGTGAAAATAAAAAATATTATACAAGACCTTATTGACCAAGGAGAGGTAAGTGTAGATCAACCTCTTGGGAATTCTAGAAACCAAGATCTAGGAATTTACAAAAATCTAATGCCAGACCATGGAAAAGGAAAGGATTTTGGTAAAATAAGAGATTATAACAAATTCAATCATTCCTATGATAATGCAGTAGGACACATCTAGGGATCTAATTATTACATCGACAATGTTAATTTATCATATGATGATAAATTAAATATTTATCAAGATAATTTCCTAACACATGATCAAAACCATCCATCACTATCTAGAAATGTCCCCTATCTAAATAATCACATTAAATACATCTCAGCTCATAACATACCTCCCTCATTTGACTTCATGATAGGGTGTATTGAAGAATATCCACCAAAAGAATCCTCTATCTCATCATCGAAATCTATTGATACCATCCACAAGTCATCTATCCATGTTTCACCATCAAACCCAGGTCCATGTCAAAAATAATCCAAATCATAATGAAGAAAAATTTAGAATAAGTCAAGTTCAAAATTCCATCAATTTGTTCCATCTCATTGATGAGCCAAAAACTAATCCTATCCATATTTTGATATCTTCCACTTCCACACATGAGATACTTGCTTCCACTAGACACATAGATGATCTCTCCCCTATTCCTTAAGAACAAGGGTCTTCTACTCTAGACATATTTGTATATGGTGAAGCTATAACTAAATTCATAGGAGTTCAAAGTGATAGTCTAGTAAATGACCATGAATAATGCTTCTATATCAACTTTGAAACATAATCATCTTTTGAAGAACAATTAGAATCAAATATTCCTCAAGCTCAAGCCAAAGATATTGATTAGGAATTTATCCCACACAATGATGAAGAACTTGTTACCTATAAACCTAGATCACTTAACTTTGTCAGAGCAAGTTTTCTTACTAATGAGAAGACTACCACCTTTGAAAGTTCCCAGTACAATAGAGAAGGATTAACACCTTGCTTCCAAGAAAAATCAGATTCAATCACCAATAAAATTTGTCAATGAATGTAGTATTAAGGGAAAGGATTAGGTCTATATAAATAGGGTACTAAGCACCAAGGTATGGGTTATTTAGTGATCAAGAAATATAAACATGCTAGTGATACCTCTATAATATTTGGGGAAAAATTATCTAATACAAACATCAACATGGTGTTGTACCTATAGCATACACACCCCGTTCGGAATGGGGACCCTCTTTCTATTGCCCTCCTAGGTTGTTTTTTTGCTGCCTCATTTTGTGTGCCCCTATTTTGGTGTCCTAGATGGTCAACATATCTCTCAAGTCTCATCTTAGGTTGACCATGTATTGCCCCTCAAAATTTCTAAGTCTTAGGTCCTGTTGGGGTTCCTTTGTTACTTTGCCATTTTCTGGCGTCCGCAGAACCTTTCGGGCCCGACTCATTGGGTTGCCCTGTCGCATTTTCTCTTACAAGTAGCCTTTGGTCGGTGTCTTTCTGGTTCCCAGAGCTCGACTTCATGTTTTTCGTCTAGTAACTTGTGCGAAATTTGGCCTTCTGTCACGTTCTCCGGCACCTGCTCGGGTTTCCATCATGTTTTCATCATTTTGAATGGTTGTTGGCCAACGTCCTTCCAAAACTCGAACCTTGACACCTACTTCGCCGTAACCTTCTTACTTGGAAAATTTTGGATGGTCGTGCCCTCACATGATTCCGACCTTTGGGTTCCGGTCCTCTTGTCGTTGTCCTTAATTTTCAATGCACCAACCTTACTAGTCATTGTACCTTCATTTATTAAGGGCATTAATTGTGTTTAGGGTTATAAATATTAGATCCAACCTATTATTTTCACATATTAGGAACAAAAAAGAGTGCAACTCCTCCCCAACCTTCCCCACCCTCGCACCTGAGCCTCCACTTCGATGTTCTTTGTGAATTCAATGGCTATCTTCATCGGGTCTTTGAGGTATGCTCTCCATCTAACAACCTACCTTGTTTTTCATGATTTCATGCTTGAGTGATGAGTGATAGGGGATAAACTTATATGCACGTGATATAGGGAAGATCATGCCACAAAACCCATGTGTTAAAATATACAAAACATCCCCTAAAAAATTGGAAATTGAACTCGAAATGTGTTCCTCCAATCGTTGTTCTTTGGGGCAAGCGATACTGCCCTCTAGGCCTGGGGCTCCTTCCTTCCTTAGCCGTTTTTAATAAAATTTGGCAAACTTACCTCGACAACAAAGCTCCTTGTGGGTTTCGGACTGTAGAACTCTGCCTTTGGATTGCCACTTCCTCTATGCAGTTCTAGAACAACGATTTCACCTTGTCAATCCCAACTTGGGACTTTGGCTTACCATCTAATGTACGAATTACCAAGAAAATGAATGATGCCTCCAAGTGCCCATCTGGTCTTGGTCCGTGGACTTTCATCCATGAGCCATTGTTGCCCTTCCTCCATTTTAGATGACCATTGAATGATTGCCTTCTAGCTTCAGGGTCCTAAGTGCCTCCCAATCGCCGGATTTCAAGATGGAGTGAAACGAAATTCTCAGAGTCCTTACCATCCTCGGATCTGGACCTCTGGACTTCCGCTAGGGATTACATCCCATCATGGCAATCTTAAACATCAAACTCAAGTTGTCCTTCCAGCCTTCAAATCCTAACATCCCAATTTCCACCAAGTTTTAAGAGCAAAGTGCAAAGCGAAACCTCTCTCCAAGTCCGGTCCACTAGGCTGCAAGTTTCAGACTTCTGTCCTTACTTTGTCATTTCATACGGCTATCCTTCATCTGCTTCCCAACCTTCATGGCCTAAACACTCAAATGATTGAAAATGTTACAAGGCTTTGATGTGCGTCCTTCTGCCTTCTAAGTTCCAGACTCTGGAACTCCGCCTCTGAAATACCATTTCTCCAAAGTTGTTTCAAATGACTAACCTTTGGTAGCCTTCCATTAGTTTGATTCTGGATTCCCTAATGATGATCTAAATGAATTCCAATCTAAAATAGAATGATTTCCCACGTGCTAAAATGTGACCTTCTTCCACATAGATACTTGATTATCCAAATCCAAGATTGGGAGAAATTGTCTGGGTCTCCCTATCCAGTTCATCCTTTAGAACATCATTCTAATAGGGGAGGTTCAGCCTCTGGGGCTCGGGTCATCCAATTTCCTTCCACTAAACCTTCAATGAAAAATTTGACTAATTGTTATAATTTTTGATATTAGAAACATGGGAATTAATCATGTTGTTCAAACAAAAAACAAAAAACAAATTATTGAAAGTGAAAAAGTCTCTTGAAGGTATGAGGAAAATATGCATTGAGTTCCCAGTGAAATATGGGGTTGCTTACCCAAAGATTGAGGCAATCCTCAAATTTCCAAGAAAGATTTGGGAGGAATTTACATTCAAAGAAGAGGATCACTGGCTCATGGATATTTGGAAGCGAGACTTCGATTATCAAAAGGAGAGGCTAGAACAGGTACTTGAAAAGCTAAATCTAGATATTGAATGGGCCAAAGAAGTCAGAGAGGATTGCCTCCAATATCTAAAACTAATGGTAGGATAAGAAATGCCCGTTGTCCAAATCAATTCAAAAAATATAAAGCCTCACTTTCAAAAGAGGATGGAAGATGGAATGTCAATTGAAATTACTACAGATTTCATGAGATTTGTTGCTTGAGCCTTTTCTCAATCTGAGTTGTTCAAGGATCATGTTGCCAAGTATGAGGAGGATTGGGGGAAGCTCATCAATAATTCCAAGGAGTGGAGCTACCAAGTGCTAAGATCCAACATCATAGAGGTTGATAAGATCCAACTAGTGATCCTAAAATTCATGGGATATGCAGCTTTGAAGAAGCAGAAAGGAAACCCTATTATTGATGAAGAATTTCTAAAGGAGTAGCTACAACAAAGAGCAATTAGCAAGAGGACAAAATGCTACAGTCCTGCCACTAAAAGACAAAACAAGGATATGAACAAAATGTATTTTAAAATGTAATATATTGGGGGGTAGGTAGAACCCTAGGTTACAATGAATTATGACCACACAAATGTAAAACATTCTTGGCCACATATTCTACTTTTGGGACACTATGAATAGGGGACTTCCTCTCATTTTCAAGGAGAGTTGAGTTGTTGTAAAGGCATGTTGTAGAAATTGAAATAGAAATACACTGACTTCAGTGAATTTCTAGGTTTCTTCTCGTGTTTCATGATTCAACTCTCATAGTTAGATGATTTAGTTAAATTTACTTTGTTTTTTTAGTTTCCTTTTAGTTAACTTTAGTAGATTTAGTAATGTTGTTCTACAGTTGTGAAAATTTCTATTGTGTAGATGCCTTCTTTGTCCATACGTTTGGTTGTTTTTTTTTGGTAGATGGTTGTGTAAAGTTAGTCTGGACTTAAATTTGAAGCTTCCTTTAATCTTTATATTTGTTAATGCATATATCTAGTGAATGATTGGTAAGACATTCATAGTCCTTACAAGATAGCACAAATTTCATGACACTATGAAATTTATGGTTAAGTGAATATTTGTTTTAAGGAAGTTGTCCATAGTAGAGACCTCCATGATCATTGTTCATTGGTAGTTGCAGGTTGAGGAACCTTCTCTTTTTTTTTTTTTAAGTAAGTAGCCTATGCTAAGGTTAATTGCACATTGTAAAGCCAAATCTGAAAACAAAAATGGAGTTCAATATTTTTGTTTGAACCTACAACAAACATATAGTAACTTCCCCACCTTAGAAACTCTATTTGCAGATCCGATTCCCTTCTAGCCTAACTCACGTAAGTTCACCCTTGTGATTACCAACAAGATCACATCAAACATTAAATGAGATATTCTATGCATGTTATGACCAGACACCCAAGAGACGTTGAGGTAATTTTCTATGATTTGCTGGACATTTCCTTTGAATAGAGGTGATGCAACCACGCATCGCCTGTGTTGAGAAAGTGCACAAAATACTAATCAACAGTTTTGGCACTAGAAGGAGGGAATTTTGGGAGCTAAGCTGCATCGAATTGGGTCTTTTTCCCTTGAAATATTTCACATAATACGGAGGTCTACACCAAACAAAGTGGATTTCCAAGAGCTATTGCCCCCTACCCAAGCTAAGAGAGCTAAGAAAGGGGAATCCTCCGCCTTCATCACATTCGACCAACCCATTTCTCTTTCACCTTCATCCTCCTCTTCTACACATTCACCACCATCTTCTCCTTCATTCTCGACAACATATTCTCCCACTCGTCTGATCCAAATAGCTTTCTAGGTTGTTGCTTCCCAAGGGATAGACGTTGCCTTCCAACCCAACACTATCTCACTTCCGAGAGTTGTTCCATTAGCCGCCACTACCCCTTTGCAGTCATAATTCAATCTAGCGTAGCCATCTTCACCGCCCCCTCAGATGGTGTGGTTGGGAAAAAATCCATCTCCTTTGGCCTTCAACCTCTATCATGACATGCCAAAGAACCCTAAGAGATTTTGCTCGAAGTTCAACCCCAGAGATCCGCAAAGTACAATAGAGGAGAATGTCAAAAAATGACTATGTAGGTCATACATGAGGATGTGGCTTGCCGAATCTTTCCCTAATCCTTGGGGGAGGAGGCCTTCTATTGGTACATCAAATTTCTAGTAGGAACTATCAACATGTGGGACCTTCTGAAGAAGTTCAAAACTCCAATCAACCCTGCAGAGTTGTACCGACATTTTACATCGGTTCAAAGAGAGGTCAATGAATCGATCAAATAATTTAATAATTGATTCCAAAGAGCATATAATCGACTGTAAGATCCATACGTGTTCAATGATGCTGCTATTTTACTTGTCTATTATGCAACATCGGATAATCTTACTGCAACATTAGTAAAGAGGATGCGACCACCGCGTGCTAGATTGGTAGATGCGTACATGGAGGCCATCATTTCTAGCATGGACTTGGGACAAAAAATTTCTGGTCCACTACCCTCTTTGGGGTAGGTTGCTCATCCTTCATAGATTAAAGGGCTTACTCAAGCTTTGCAACATCAGACGTGCCTCATGAATCTGGTACCACAGACAACCAATGAATCAAACACCTCTGGTTCCTCACTATATTCTACCCCAATAGCAGCAAGTCAATTATTAGCCACCCCAAGTTCCAACATATCTTTAAGCATTCAAATTTCCACCCAACCACAAAAATCAGCTAGTGGCTAAGCCGATGTTTCTCCAAAATGCAACTCCACAACTGAACAACACAGAAAAGGATTGAGTCGATGAACTCATGAAAATGATCAAGAAAATATTTACGAAGATGAAACACTTGAGGAATCAAAACAATCAGCTACATGCCTCATAGAAAAGCATGCAAGCTAACCTTAACCATGACAATCAGGACATCTGTTTGAACTGGGATAACTGTGATGCCAACACATTGTTCAGACATAGTTATGATAGGAATCAAAATTCAAGGTAGAAATTAGATAGAAGGCCTTTCCAGAGGTAGAATCAGACATGGAATACAAGTCCCAACAATGGTGGTGTCCCCACACCTCTCGATTAATGAAGCAACAATGAAAATACTACAAGTGGAGTCTACCTAGTTGCGGCTTCTTTATCTGGTTGGTTTTGCATACAAAAAACGAGTCAACATTATGAATTGGATTGTTTAGAATTCCAGATGGCTGCTAAAAAATTTCAGGTTGAAGTCCATAATGTTGTGGATAGCTTGGGAAGTAGAGACATCATTCCTTCCAAACCATATGACTCCTCATGTCGATGGTCAATCAATCTCCTTTCCCGAGGGCTGAGTGCAACATGCTGGAGTAGGAAAGTGCCACTACAAACAACCATGACAGGGCATAAGAGGTAAGTTCTAAAATTCCTTTGGCTCAACTTTTTGATTTAGTAGATAATGGTCCTAAGGATGAGGAAGAGCCTAGGGATGATGAAGTCCAAATATTTCACCAAAGGACTACCCCTTATGACCTTAGGAATAGACAAGACGATGGTTAATTTAGTGGTCCTTTTACGACATCCACTCCGCCTACAATTTTTAGCACCCCTCCTGACCCAAATGCTAGAAACAATCCAGGATATCCCCATGTACCTACAAGATGATTCAACAAGAATAGACAACATAACCAAAACCAAAAATTAGACTACTAGCTCCTTCCAAAATACCACTAGCTCCTCCCAAAATATCGCTTATGATGAAGAAGTTGAACAAATGGGGGAGTATATTGCAGAAGAATTTAAGAAGGTTAAGGTAAGTGTGCCTAGCTTTAAGCTACTCAAGGTCCTAGTTTTGAGAAATGCCTTCTTTAGAATGGTAAATGGGACTCCATCAACCAAGTTAACTCAAGAAGCACCTTCAAGGAGGGTTTCCTTTGAGGATCAATGAAGTGAACCAGTTGTGCGACAAATTTTCAATCAGGAGGTTGATCCACCTGCAAATCAGTAGCTGGATAAGCAACCCACCAAAGAAGCAGATCCAACACAAACCCAAAACAAGGGTAACGATAAGGATAAGGGTCAAGTTTTCCAAGTCGATGTTTCCAAAGGATTATTTTAGGAAAATTTGAAACTCCTTCCTTGTTGACCACTATTAGAGTGTTTGGGAAGAATATCCATAATTTCTTGTTGGACTCGAGAACTTCTACCAATGTCATGTCCCTAAGCATGTGCAAAGCTTTGGGAGTAGTCCCAACTCCCTCCCGACGTAAAGTGATGTAGCTTGACAAAACTGAGATCAACATAGTGGGTGAGATTAACAAAATACCCATTCAGATTGTTGTTGATCCCAAAATTCAAAAAACCATTGACATCCAAGTTGCTGATATCCTAGAAACCTATGGCATAATTTGAGGAAGGGATTTCACAAAGGGATTGAATGGATATGTTTCCACTGACTACTCTCATTTGTGGTTTCCATGGAAAGGGATGCCAAATCAGATTCAAATTGATCGTGAGCCACACATGAGGCTCATGATCACAAAATACAACAACATGAATGAAGTGTTGTTTGATGTAATAGAATTGGGGAATTATTCTCTGGTGTCATATTCAAATGAACAAGAATGCTTTGGAGAAGAAGAAATGAGGTAGGTCCTTCTTGTATTGTTTAGTCCAGCCACTAACTTAGCTTGTACCCCTCTAAGCATGGAAATGATGATAGAGTCTGATGGTGAAGAATCATGCGAGGATGATAATCTTGGATTGCTGGATGGTTTCCAAGATTTTATGAAAAAATGTGTACAAGACCAGCTCATTTTGGGAACTAGAATGAGTTTTCAGGAACTCTTGCTGCTTAGTTGGTGCAAGGTACATAATGTTTCCCATTCAGAATTTGAGTGTTTATTTATGTTAAACAACAATTGAGCATATCCAAAGACAAATCACTCCAAAGGAGGAAGCTCGGTCAAAACCGCTAGAAAAGACAAATTCAACCCCTACACCTCCTCAAAGGGTCAATGAAATGACGTCCCCATCAAAATAAAAAATTAGGATTACCAATTCTAAGGTCAAGGACTCTCTTGGGTTCTGGACACTATGTTTTGATGGGTCCAAATCCAGGCATGGGGTTGGAGCTAGCTTCAAACTAATCAATCCCAGAGGTAAGTCATAATTCACTGCTCATAGGATTTAATTTTATTACACTAATAATTTAGCGGAATAAGAGGCATTGGTCTTGGGGCTCCTCATGGCATTGAGGAAAGGTGTTAAAGTGTTGTAAGTCTTTGAGGATTCAAAGTTGGTCATAAAGCAAGTAAGAGATCTCTATTCTTGTATCAAAAGACAAATCACTCCAAAGGAGGAAGCTCGATCAACACCGCCAGAAAAGACATATTCAACCCCTACACCTCCTCAAAGGGTCAATGAAATGAAGTCCCCATCAAAATAAAAAATTAGGATTACCAATTCTAAGGTCAAGGAATCTCTGGGGTTCTAGACGCTATGCTTTGACGGGTCCAAATCTAGGCATGGGGTTGGAGCTAGCTTCAAACTAATCAGTCCTAGAGGTAAGTCGTACTTCACTGCTCATAGGATTTAATTTTATTACACTAATAATTTAGCGGAATAAGAGGCATTGGTCTTGGGGCTCCTCATGGAATTGAGGAGAGGTGTTAAAGTGTTGCAAGTCTTTGAGGATTCAGAGTTGGTCATAAAGCAAGTAAGAAATCTCTATTCTTGTTATGACTAGAGACTTAATAATTATATGCATAGGGTATGGGATTTGTTAGAAGGGCTGGACACTTTTAATATCTAGTTGATCCCCTACTCTCAAAATCACACCGCTAATGCCTTAGCCCAGGCAGCTAATACCTTGCAGCCATTATCATTATCTAGCCTCAAAAGGTTTATAATTGAGCTCACCTCCATTCCATCTACACCAAATAATGTAGCCATTTTTCAGGTGTTTAATGATGACAAACACATCCTGGATTTCATTACCAACTCCGATGTGTTTGCTACATAGATAATAGATGAAATGTAACCCAAGGAATCCAAGCTAGATATAAAAGGGGTCATCAATCTCAAGACCAAAACTATCCCAAGAGGGATGGTCCAACTCGAATGCATATTTGATCTATACCAAATTAGAGGACATGATCAACAGACGAAGAGGGATTCCATCAATGACTAATGTGATACCTATAACCTCAAAATGGTTGAGGATGCTAGGAATGTGTTTATTGGAAAGGTGTGCACACCAGAAGAAAATAAGGGCATAGTGGATGCTTTGTGGAAGTACCATGATGTCATTGCTTTGAGCTACAAAGACCTCAAAACGTATGATACATTAATCATCACCCATACCATCCCTCTCAGACCGGATGCGAGACCATTTCAACAACAATAACACCTTGTCAATGCTCTATTGGAACCAATTATATACAAGTACAAAAATTGCCATCCGCTAGGATTATCTTCCCGGTTAGGCACTCCACCTGGGTGGCCAATTTGGTTCCTATAAAAAAAAGATCGAAGAAATCTGATTGTGCATGGATTTCCACAATCCGAATAGAGATTTAGAAAATTACAACTATCTTGTGCCATCATTGGATGAGGTACTACAAATAGTGAATGGTTCTCAGATGATGTCCTTCTTGGATGGGTATTCAGGGTACAACCAATTTATGGTGTAGTACAAAGACCGACATAAAATGAAATTCACCACCAAGCGGGGCACCTTTTCCTACAGATGAATGCCATTTGGACTCATCAACACCGATGCCACCTTTCAACGCAACATGAAAATTTCTTTTAAGGATCTGATTGGAAAGTTCATAATCATCTACATGGATGATTTGATAGTTTTCTCAAAACAACGAGGTGATCATGTTGCTAATTTATGCAAAGTTTTTTGAAGGTGTCGCGAATTTGGGGTTTCTCTCAATCCGAAGAAATGCATCTTCGAGGTGACTAAGGGAAAGTTGTTGGGGTATGTATTATTTGAAAAGGTGATCTCCATTGATCCCAAGCATATTTAAATCATCATGAAGATTCAACTATCGGGCAACAAGAAGGAATTAAAATCTTTTTTTGGAAAGATCAACTTTGTCCATAAATTTATAACAGGCTTTGCTGAAATCGTCAAACCGCTCAATGCTATGTTAAAGCAAGATGCCAAGATTGATTTGACTCTTGAGGTGAAGAAAGCCTTTAGAGAATTTATAGAAGAAATTGCTAAAGCACTGGTGCTGGTCAATACAGACTACCTGAAACCCTTCTACATCTATTTGTTCTCTTCAGATCATTCTTGTGCCAACATCCTAACTCAAAAGGATGATGAGGGGCACAAGCATCCAATCACCTTCATGAGTACCCCTTTGAAAGATGCTGAGCTACATTACCACAACATAGATAAACAATCCTATGCCCTTGTTAAATGAGTAAATAAGTTCAGGCATTATATCTTACGCAACAAAGTGTTTTCCATAGTTCCTGACCCTATAGTGAAGTCATTGCTTATGTAGATATAGCTATTCGAACGAAGGGAAAAATGGATTACATTGTTTTAGGAATACGATATGTAAATCCAACCAATGAGATTGGTAAGAGGGTAGGGACTTACTAGAATGATGGCAGAAGCAGCTATTGAGGTTGGACCTGAACTCACGATGTAACAATACCAGCTAGAAGATGTCTTTCCAGGAGAATGGTACAATGACATAGTGTATTATCTATTGAATCTTAAATGTCCACCCCATTTGTAGGGAGTCCAAAAGCATGCACTTAGATTGAAAAGCAGTATTTACATGTTTCAAAGGGCCATATTGTACAAGAGGAATCATGAAGGAATATATCTGAGGTGCCTTGGCAAGGAAGAAGCAGATCATGTCTTGAAAGAGTTTCATGACAAATTTGGCACGAGCCATGGTTCTGGCCTTTCTATTGCACATAAAATATTGAGAGTAGAATATTATTGGCCTGTGATCTTCAAGGATGCCCATAGCCACGTCCATACCTGCCACATCTGCCAAACCACAACTAATAGAGAAAGAAATGCCATTGTCCCGTTGCAACCAGTTCTGGAGTTAAGACCATTCACGCAATGGGGTCTTGACTTTACTGGTTTGGTAAGCCCTCCATCATCTATAGGACACAGGTATATTCTAACCACTTCTGATTATTGCACTAGATGGACAAAAGCAATCACATGTAGGCAATGCATGACAAAGGTAGTTACAAATTTTCCGAAAAGCTTTATTTTAAATCGTTTTGGTTGACCTTATGCGTTAGTATATGATAATGGTCCCACCTTTGCATCACTAAAATATGCTAGTTGGGCCTTTGATTATGGAATCACACTCAAATTTTCCTCCAATTACTATCCCCAGGGTAATGGCCTTGCTGAATCTAGCAACAAGATCCTGATTACCGTGATTAAAAAATTGCTTGATAGGAATCCCAAGGACTGGCATACCCAACTCTATTTCGCCCTGTGGGCGGATCACACCCATCATAAGGTTGCCCTCAAAGATTCCCCTTAACACCTCGTCTATGGCTTAGAGCCTATCTTGCCGAAACACTTGAAAATTCCTACCCTCCAATTCATCAATGATTTTTATTAAGGAGGGGATCACAGAGAAGCTCGCCTGACTGAAATATTACATTTAGAAGAATTACATGACTGTGTAATAGAAAACTTCACAAAACATCAAGGCTTAGTCAAAAAATGGTTCGACCACTGAGCCAAAATCAAGGCCTTTTGAATTTTTCATCTAGTCCTATATTGGGACAAGGCCCACGAAAGGAAATGGTGACACAACAAATTTGACAAGCTTTGACTCTTTCAAATTACTAAAATTATTGGGGATAATGATTTTTTCTTAAAGACCTTAACAGGTGAGGACTTCTCATTTCCTATCAACAAGAAGCACCTTAAGCATTATTTCCAATTTTGAGCTCTTTTCGAGTTTGAAGTCCTCTAGAATAAATACTTGTATATAGGTTAGGGTAGGTTTCCTTGCTTTGCTTGCTTTGCATAGTTTTTGTTTTGATGAGAGTGTCTCCTTGTTTCTGCTATGGTGGCCATGCTTGGCTTGATGAAATGGTTCACTCATTCTTCCCACTCTTGTTTTTGTTCTCCAGATAAGCCTTCATTCCCCACTATCGGCAATCTTTTGAAAGCTCGAAGCATTGGTTTCCTCTTTTGATACTCTGGACTAATCTAGGATTGCATCCTTGTTTGAATCTCCTAAAATTATCATGGATCATACATGAAATTCACTTTAAAATTTTCTAAATAATTGTGTGGTAGTTGTTGGGAAGGCTTGACAAGTGAAAAATCTAAAGTCTGCTCCAGTGACCACTATGATTTCCAAACCCATAGTGAGCTTCAGTGCTTACAAGGTTGAGCAAAAGGAGGAAAGTACTTCAAAGCAATATCAAAAAGAGAGAAAATAAAAGAAAATAAAAAATTATGCAACTGTATGGGTGTACAAATATATCTATCGAGGCTATGGACACCTGGATGATAGTAGAGCTATATTCGTGGGGTCACAGCTACAACTCCATTGAGGCTATGGATGCTTGACTAACAGCGAAGAAATGTCTAGGTTACTTTAGGGGTTAGACAAGTTACGTAGCTTGTCCCTCCCAATTAGTAGTTGTCCACATGGTTTTTAAGGAAAGGAATGAACTCACCATGCACAAACCTCCATGATGACACCGTGGTGTGATTCAATCTCGGCTCCCATCCTTAAGTTGTTCTTATTTCAGCCCTAGAAACTGACTTCTGGACTAGGAGACCAGAGGTTTTGGGTTTAGAATGAATATTTATCTTTAGAATGCTAGGAGCGTTCTCCTAGTAGAGTCACCATTTGTTGTGCCTATAGCACACATGCCTCATTCGGAATGGGGATCCTCTTTCTTTCACCCTGTCAGGTCATTTTGTTGTTGCCTCATTTTGTGTGCCCTCATTTTGGTCTCCTAGATGGTCAATGTGTCTGTCAAGTCTCATCTTAGGTTGACCATGTATTAACCCTCAAAAATTTCTAATTCTTGGGTCTTGTCGGGGTTCCTTTGTTACTTTGCCCTTTTTTGGCATCCGTGGAACCTTTCGGGCCTAGTTCATCAAGTTTCCCTTCTCGAGTTTCCCTATTGTGTTTTCTCTTACAACCAGCCTCTAATTTGACATCTTTCCGATTCTCGAAGCCTGTCTTCATGTTTTCCGTTTGGTAACTTGTGCAAAATCTAGCCTTCCACTGCATTCTTCAGGCCTAGCCCTTCAGGTTTCCCTTCCCAAGTTTCCCTCATGTTTTTTCCATTTTGAATGGCCATCGGCCAATTTCCTTCCAAAATTCAAACCCCGGTGCCTACTTCATTGTCAGCTTCTCACTAGGAAAATTTCAAATGGTCGTGCCCCCACATCATTCCGACCTTCGAGTTACGGTCCTCCCACCACCGTCCTTAATTTTAAATGAACCAACCTCACTAGCCATCATACTTGCATTTATTAAGGGAATTATTTGTGCTTAGGGTAATGAATATTGGCTTTGACCTATCATTTTCACATGTCAAGAACAACAAATAAGTGCAACACCTTCCCAGCCTTCGCACTCGAGCCTCTACTTAATCTTTCTTTGTGAATTTAGTGTCTATCTTCATTGGGTCTTCGAGGTATGCTCATCACCTGACATCATACCTCATTTTTAATGATTTCATGCTTGAGTGATGAGTGATAGGGGATAAAGTGATATGCATGTGATAGAGGGAAGATCATGGCACAAAATCGATGTGTTAAAATCTACAAAACATCCCCTAAAAACTTGGAAATTGAACTCAGAATGTGTTCCTCCCATCATCGTTCTTCGGGGTAGGTGACAATGCCCTCTGGGCCTAGGGCTTCTTGCTGCCTTGGATTTTTTTAACCAAATTTGAAAACTTACCTTGACAAAAGATCTCCTCGTAGGTTTCGGACTTCATAAATCTTCCTCTGGATTTTCGCTTCCTCTATGCAGTTCTGGAACGACGATTTCACCTCGTCCATCCCGACCTCAGACTCTGGATTACCATCTAATGTAGGAATTACCAAGAAAATGAATGATGCCTCCAAGCACTCATTGGGTCCCGGTCTATGGACTTCTGTCCATGTGCCGTAGTTTCCCTTTGCGTCATTTTAGATGACCATCAAATGATTTCCTTTTGGCTTCCAGGTCCCGAGTGCCTCCCTGCCGCCGGATTTCAAGATCTACCGTCGGGATTCTATCTTATCATGGCCATCCTAAACATCGAGCTCAAGTCGTCCTTCTGGCCTTCAGAGCCCAACATCCTAATTTCCACAAAATTTTAATAGCAGAGTGCAAACCGAAACCTCTCTTTGGGTCTGGTCCACCGGGTTGCAAGTTCTGAACTTCTCTCCCTACTTTTTTGTCTCATATGACTATCCTTCAACCACTTCCTGACCTTCACAGTCTGAGGACTCAAATGACTAAAAAATTTACAAGGATTTGACGCATGTCCTTTTTCCTTCCGTGTTCCAGACTCTAGATATCCACCTCTTTAATTTCATTTCTCCAAAGCTATTTCAAGAAGCTAACCTTTGGAAGCCTTCCCTCAGTTTGATTCTGGATGCCCTAATGATGATCTAAATGACTTCCAATCTAAAAATGAATGATGACCCACATGCTAAAATGTGACCTTCTTCCACATAGACACTTCATTATCCAAATCCAAGATCACGAGAAATAATCTAGGTCTCCCTATGCGGTTTGCCCTTTGAAACAACATTCTAACAGGGGAGGTTGGACCTTTGGGGCCCGAGTAATCCAAGTTCGCTCTGGTGAACCTTCAATGAAAAATTTGACTAAGTGTTAAATGTTTTGAATGATAAATTATTCAATCTCACCATGTGTTGTAGGGATTTGGCTAACCATTTGTATCATCATGCGTGTGTGTACTAAACCTCACCTCTATATGTAGGATATATGGAATTAGGTGCAGAGGCCTCGAGGGCAGTCAAAGACAAAGGAAAGATAACCGCCAAGGATCCTCAGGGCAAGGAAGATAAAGACCAAACGAAATATTGATTCCAAGGAGCACCATTACATTCTAGAATCACCACTAGATAGAAAGATATCTTTGATACCAATATCGAGCATGTCAATATTGATGAGTTCATAAAGAGGGTCAAAATCAACCCAAAAATAGACAATGCAAAATTAATCAGAAGCAACAACATAGCTAAGGTTTCCGGTTTCCCTCTCACTTTGGTTGCCCCTTTGGTTGCCCCAGAACTAGTAATGGCTTGTAGAGAGGCATATTAGCTAGAAACAAGAACTATTGTTGACAGAGATGGGAACATTTTGGTTGATATGTCAACTTTGGGAATTACAAAGACCTTCCATATTCCTATCTTTGGGGAAATGGAATTTCCCACTATCAAGGAGTGCAAGGAAATGTCGGAAAAAGACCCCATGAGATGCAAAAAACTGATAAAGCAATACTGGCTCAAGGAAAAAAGGGGTAGCACTGCAAAATTTCTTTAGGAGATCTTTTGTAGTGATTTCTTTGAAGACTACCACGATCTAGTCACCCTACTGATAAGAGTAATGGGCCTCCCCAGGGTGGCCTATTTTCAAGAATGGATGGTATACTTCGTTGAGAAAATTATTCAAGGAGAGGACACCACATTCTACTAGGGAGGGATTATTAGTGATTGTTTTCATGAGAAATTCATGAATGTTAAGAAGAAATCCAAGTTATATATGACTTCTTACTTGGTCTATTCACTGGATGATCAAAGACACTACAAGGGATTATTCAAAGCTTCAAATGAAGAGCCTGGTAGAGAACTCAAGGCTTATGAAAAGTACCTTCAACTAGAATTTAGGAACTTCAAGAAGGATTATTGCAGGGAAAATGATGCCTTCATTTCTTATATCATCAGGCTACTCGGGGGTGATTTTGAGAGAAGAGTCCCCCATAGTGCTCAAGATTTTCTAAAAAAATATGCTTTCCTATTCATCCAATATCCTAAGTTCACCTACATCTGTGCCCAAGGGTTTTCAGAAAGACCAAACAAACTACCCTAGTACCCTAATGATTGGATAGTATTACTAGAACTCTCTTGGTAGCTGCAACATATTCACACCCTCCTAAGTAACAAGCATCTAGCGGGGATCCCTTATCCCCTTACACTCAGCCAGATGATGCATGAGCTCTAGACTTCCCAATGTGCCCACAATTCAGAAAAATAGGTAGCAAAATATCTTTTCAAGCCCCACATGACCAGGCCACGGATGGATCCATACGACCATATCAGGAAGGAAATTGGACAGGAGTATTACCACCTCCACAATGTGCCAATTGCAAGGATGACTTTGAGATGCGAATTAGGCGCTATATGCAGATGACCACATACTTTGTAAAGTGGGTGAACTTGTTCCTGGTGCCTGATCATTTGGAGGAAGATGAAGACACCATAATTGACCCCAGGTACAATGCCATTGCAAACCTACCACTACCAATGATTGATTGGGATGAGCAAGAGGTTGATGAACTCAATGTTCTTACCAAGCCTATCGAGGCTTGAACAAAGGCATGGATTGATGAGCGATTTTCTCAATTGAAGCAACAAGGGGTCATCCTGACATACAAGGGGCTCGCGAGTGAGACAAGTGGATTTGAGGATGTGACAACTACATCAACTAGAGAAACATGAAAATCCCCTCCATCCGTTTGATCAAGAAAGAGAAATGAGATGGAAAAGTAGATGCCCAACCCAAGGGTATATGCTAAAAAGGACTCGGGTGGTGAGCCTCCCAAGAAACATAAGCGAATAGGTAGCATCATCAAAATGCTAGTAATCCAAGAAGACCCACTCCAAAAGGGAGAGGAGATGGAGGCCTATGAGCCAAAGTCTCCACCTATTTCATCTATTTCCACAACCACTATTGTTGGTGCCACCACTCTACCTATCCCGCACACAGTAGTTACATCCTCTCTGCCTGTGGTGGAAATCTCTATCCATATTTATTCTACTTCTCCCATCATGCAGATCATATCGATGGATTCATCCTCCACCACTACATCACCAATTTCTTCATCTTCCATGTCTCCTTCTTTTTCTCTTCTAGCTATCACTTCTGCAACCGCAATGCCCACCCTTTCCCTCTTAGAGTCTTTCATGAAATATATGAAAAATGTGCCCTCCGAGCTCTCAGGAATGTTTGCAAACCTGGCAGACTAGGATACAATTTCCCAAGCAATGATCAACACTCCCATTCCTCCTCCTCCTACTAAGCCACCCAATATGCAAGCCACAATGCAAATTTCTGAGGAATTGGAAAGACAATAGTTGGAGGCATCCAAGAGGTTTCAAGAGGCAGGTGACTATCGTGAGCAACCCATTTATGAGCATTGAGAAATTGATGAGGTTGTCTATGAGTCTTCCAGTGATGATGGTGAGGATCTAGACACAAAGACAATTAAAGAAATATCTGATCCAGAGCTTGATTCTGAGCTAGTCAAGCAACTCAAGGAAATTGAGGACACGGAGGTTGAAAGACAACCTATTAGTGAAGAAAGGGTTATTGTCATAGAGACGAAGGATGATAAGTCTCTAGTGGAAGAATGTGACCATGCCCCTAGACATGATGAAGAGGTATTCCCTCATGAGGAGCGAGAAGATAAAGAATAAGATAAGCCTAAAGAAGAGGCCAAGAATTATAAGAATATAGAGATTGAGTAGCCCAGGGAGCACAGGCATGATGAAGAAAGAGAAGAAAAGGTTGTTGAAAGGGAAAGCAACCTCAATGAATGCTTGCCCACAAAATCCCTTATAAAATCCATAGTGTTCATCCAAGACTTTGATGAGGAAAATGAGGATATGAAGACTAAGTAGGAGGCTCTCAATGATAAAGTAATTGAAGTTAGGGAAGAAGAAAAGGGGGATCAACGAGACTCACCTAAGAAAAATTCCTCAATGCCTAATTGGTTGGAGAGACAACTGGAAAAGAGGGCTCCCACTCCAAAGGATCCAAAGGCAAGGCTAGAGGCTATATTAGCCCGAGCTTATATTAGCACCAAGAAGGAGAAAAAACCAAAAATCAGATCAAAGGTAAAGATGGATGCCTCTGGCTCCAGAGCAATTAAAAGCTATGTTGGTGGTGGGAGAACAAGGAATAAGTTACAACATATCCACCATCAACTTAGGAGTGACCACCAAGGAGCAAAAGGTTGATCACCTCCAAGAATCCGTCACCATGGTGGTGCATCTCATTCAATAGGAGAAAGTTTCCAAAGAGGAGCTTAAGGCATAGGTGGCCGATTTGACAGCCTACATCTAGCAGTGGTTTTCCATGGAAGAACAACCAACCAAATCCTCAGCCCCGCCTCAATTGTTGTCTAGAGAATAGATTGAAAAATTAGAAAAAAGAAAGAACTTGGACAATACCATGAAAAAATGGTTCTGGCAGGTCTTCGATATCAAAAACACGGGCATTAATCATGTTGTTTGGACAACAAACAAATTCTTGGAAGTCCAAAAGTACCTTGAAGGTACAAACAAAATCTACATTGAGTTCTCGGTGAAATATGAGTTTTCTTACCCAAATATTGAGGCTATCCTCAAATTTCCAAGCGAGATCTGGGAGACTGAATTTACATTCAAAGAAGAGGATCACTAGCTCATGGATATCTAGAAGCAAGACTTTGATCATCAGAAGAAGAGGATAGAATAGGTACTTGAAAAGGTAAATTTGGATATTGAATGGGCCAAAGAAGTCAAAGAGGATTGCCTATGATATATGAAGCTAATGATAGGATATGAAATGCTTGTTGTCCAAATCAATCAATAAAATATAAATCCTCACTTCGAAAAGAGGATGGAAGATGGGATGTCAGCTGAAATTACTACAGATTTCATGAGCTTTGCTTCCTGAGCCTTCACCCAATCTGATTTGTTCAAGGATCATGCTGCCAAATATGAGGAGGATTGGGGGAAGCTCGTCGACAATTCCAAGGAGTGGAGCTACCAATTGCTAAGATCAACATCATAGAGGTTGATAAGCTTCAACTGGTGATCCTAAAATTCATGAAATATGTAGCTTTGAAGAAGTGGGAAGGCAACCCTATTATTGATGAAGAATTTCTAAAGGAGTATTTGCAACAAAGAGAAATCAGAAAAGGGACAAAATTCTACAGTGCTACCACTAAAAGATAAAAGAGGGATATGGACAAAATGTATTTTAAAATGTGATATATTGGGGGGTAGGTAGAACCCTAGGTTACAATGAATTGTGGCCACACAAATGTAAATCATTCTTGGCCACATATTCTACTTTTGGGACACCATAAATAGGGGACTTCCTCTCATTTTCAAGGAGAGTTGAGTTGTTGTAAAGGCATGCTATAGAAATTGCAATAGAAAGACATTGACTTTGGTGCATTTCTAGGTTTCTTCTCATGTTTCATGATTCATGTCTTATAGTTAGATGATTTAGTTAAATTTACTTTGTTTTTTTAGTTTCCTTTTAGTTAACTTTGGTAGATTTAGTAATGCTATTCCACAGTTGTGAAGATATATGTTGTGTAGATGCCTTATTTTTCCATACTTTTGGTTGTTTGTTGCTGGTAGATGGTTGTGTAAAGTTAGTCTGGACTTAAATTCGAAGCTACCTTTAATCTTTATCTTTGTTCATGCATATATCTGGTGAATGAATGCTAAAACATTCACAGTCCTTAGAAGATAGCAAAAAATTCATGACACTGTGAAATTTCTAGTTAAGTGAAGATTTGTTTTAAGGAAGATGTCCATAGTAGAGAACTCCATGATCATTGTTCATTGGTAGTTGCAGGTCTAGGAACCTTCTCTCTTCCCTGCCTTTTTTTTTCTTGTTTTTTAAGAAGTAACCTATTCTAAGGTTCATTGCACATTGTAAAGCCAAATCTTAAAACATAAATGGAGTTCATTATTTTTGTTTGAACCTACAATAAATGTACATTAACTTCCCCACCTTAGAAACTCTATTTGTAGATTTGATTCCCTTCCATCCTAACTCATGTAAATTTTCCCTTGTGATTACCAGAAAGATCACATCAAACATCAATTGAGATATTATATGCAAGTAATGACCTGACACCTGAGATACCTTGGGGTAATTTTCAATGACTTGCTGGACATTTTCTTTCAAGAGAGGTGATACACCCATGCATCACCTGTGTTGAGAAAGTGCACAAAACACCCATCAACACATGGGAGTCATGAAGAGTCCTTATAATGAAATTGTCAATTATTAATTTTCATCGTCACATCTTTCCACCCAATAATTTGGTCCAACAAGAGAAAAATCCTTTCAAAGAAAGAGATCAAATCATTGAAAATAAATAATTAAAAATTCAAAGTGGACACATGAAGTTAAAATGGACCTGAAAGAAAACTAAAGAAAATAATCCATACCAATTTCCATTAGTTAATGAAACTATGTGGAAACATATAAAAGTGATTTCCATCCATCAAAGGTGTCCACCAATCCAAAATAAGTCTTCAACATCGACACACAAAGTGTATGAACAATTTGGTCCTAAATCCACTCAAAATTCCATATCCACCTTCTATAACTCATCATCCCAAGTTTGGAAAATTAAAGATCCACAATTCAAATTGATGAGTCCAATTAATGGCTCGATTTTGATAGGGTTTATCATATTTTTGTTTATGATACTATAGAATTTGGAACTTAGTTATTGGCATCCTCTATGTTATTTCCCTAGATTTGAGAACCTTGAGCATAAAATTATCCTTGTGACTTTTGATAATATTAACGTGTTACGTGGATCATCTATGTTGATTTTACATGTGGTTGAATGGATGTTATTTTAAGGTAATTATGGATATGTAGTTTTTTGTGCATGCTAATGTTATTATGCAGATTCACATTAAGATGCTAATATAAATGAAACCTACAAAGTAGAACAAGTTCCTTCCAGTTGCTCGGTTGCCAAGGAAGTCAAAAAGGTGATTATTAAAATGTCAATGGAGGGAAAACTCTCAATTGAGGAAAATTCCTAACTCGAATGAAAGGTTGTAACTTCCCTTTAAATTATCATATTTGTTAGTTGAGCGAATATAGTAGGTGTTTTTATGCTTGATCTGCATTCAAGCAAGACTAGATTGACCAAATTCTTGCATGCATAACCTCCTTTCCTCTTTTCATGCTTTCAATAAGTTGCATCCTCCTAATTTATTGGATTTGACTACCTTGTTTGTTTGTTAGTTAGTAGCTTTATTCCTATAAATAATAATCAAATGATCCTTCTCAAAAGCTTGAATGTTCTGATGTTGTACTTGCATTCCTAGTTTTTAAGAAATACAGTTATGTTGTTGCTCCATTGTAATCATGCTTTCAATGAATAAACGATATTATAAGTTTACTGTATCTGAGTTAGTTTCAAGGGAAACTCACCCAAGGGGGGCCCACTTGGTGAGATTTTCATCCTTTCAAATCAGCCATTACTTTTTTGTTCAACAATAGTTACAATTCTGGCAACTATATGTTCCTATAGCCACCAGAATTCTATTCCATTTGTTCCTACAACCAAAGCAGATAGAGTAGATTCTTCTCTGTTTGCTAAGATTTCTACTTTTGTCATGCATTTTAGTTTAGTATAGTTGCTATTTTATGCTTAGTGTTTATGTTACTTCCTTTCAAGAAATTTAATTTCAACATCATGTCTTTTCTAGTTATAGAATGAATATGGCTAAAATAGAAACCTAGTGAACACATAGTGTTGACCTATTTCAAGTTCACATTCCTGGGTTGAAAATTAAATAAACCTCCACGATGAGCAATATAGCTATTCGATATAGATGTCCAATCTCTGACTTACAACTTTAAGGGCTTAGTTGTTGAATCATTAGAGGAGGCCAATATTTTTAGCATTGTTGTTGGGGATGGTGTCAAACTAGGAAGTTCTTCAGAGTCATTTTTAGTTTCTTTCTTGTTTTTGGTATCTCTAAAGTTTTTTTTCAACATAGAATTCATTAGAATAAGTAATGAATTGCCATTCTTTAACCGAATTCTTTGTGTGAGTTGGTTGATACTAAGTAATACTGCATGCATAGGGGTAGGAGAAGAGATACTTTAGGGAGATTCCTTCCTAATGACCCTAACCCTGATAACCAACAAATTGAGTTTCAAATTGCCAGAAGAAGAAGAAGAGGAAGTAAACCCTTTTTTTGATACATTTCCTAATTTGGCCAGTTCTGAAACTTCCTCTAAAGAGAAAGCTACCAAAAACCTTATAGAAAACCCCCAATTTCTTTGATAATCCATCAAGGAAATTTGGCTGCCCCAATTAGGCATAACTAGCCAACCTTTCATTTCCCTATCCCTCAACAAATTGATGTTGATAACCTCAAGAACATTCATGCTTCAGTTCTTCCTAAATTCTATGGGCTTGTAATAGAGGACCCAAACATTTTCTTTTTTGAATATGATATCCTGTACAAAAGCTATGATTACACTATTGATGCTCATAGGCTTAAGTTGTTTACTGCTACTTTGAAAGAAGTTGCATTAAGATGGTTTATGATCTTAGGAAGGAATACTATAAATAGTTGGGATGAGATAAAGGAAATTTTTTTGAGAAGTATAAATAATATTGTAGAGGTAGTGATATGAGAGGAGGTGATATCTTCAGGATGTAGTAGAAGGAGGATGAAAGTTTGGAGGACTATCTATCAAGGTTCAAGTTTAGTCTTAAGAAGTCTTCACACCATGCACTCAATGAAGAGTCTCAAAATTTTCTCTTCTTTAGAGGAATTAGTGAGAGTTGTGTTGATGATCTGGATTTGATAGAAGGAGGTATCACCCAAGTGCCCTACGATTCTATTAAGAAGATATGTCAAAATTACTCTAGAGCAGCTATAAAGAAAGGGAGAGTTTACCAATCTTCTATGGGTAAATCTTCCTTTAATCGATTTTCAAGGATGGAAACCACTCTTACTGTCAGAATTCAAGTAGGACATCATAAATAATATGGAAAATCAACTAGATACACTTCAAGCAAAGAAGAAACATGAGGAGGCAAAGGCAATGTTGGCAAAATATTGTCCCCATTGTGAACAAAAGAAGAAGGATTGCAAATGTAAAATGGTGGCCAATATTGAAATAAAACACATTCCACTTGAATTCAAACCAATTGAGGGTGATAAAGATCAATTTTTCTATGTTACATAAAGAAGGCCATGTGCTCCAAGACAAGGTATGCCACTAGACCCAATATATTTTAATGGACCCTACATGAATTCTTATGCATCTGGTAATCAATGGAAACCCCCATATCCATCAAAATTTGGAGTCTATCCACCTCAGACTTGGAATAACCCTCCAAGTACTTGGCCCAATTACCAAAAAAATCCCCCTTAGTGGTAGCAACCTCAAGGAAACTAGCAACAAACATCCCAATGGAGGGGAGGGTAGGAATGGCCAAACCAGACAACTGGTTACATGTAGCCACCTCCATGGCCTCAAAAACCATCCCTAATGCCTCCCCCTAGTTCAAACACTAGCACACCTAGACCTACTCAGTTACTAGCTCAACCCACACCCAACCCAAATAACAAACCATAACAAAAACTAATCTATTATGTAGATCCAAACCAACATCCTACCTATGTTGTGAGTTTGAGTAATATTCATCTACGTTCAAGAACCACTTTTCCATCACCTTTCACTCCTATTATTATAGAGCTTCTTATGGAAGAGGAGGACCATCAAAATTTACCTCATGTCCCTGCTTAGACAAGTGTGCCCAAGAATCCTGAACCAGTTCAACAGACAGATATTGAACCACCATTTCCTCAAAGGTTAGAAGTTGCTAAGCAAAAGGAGGAAGAAAACTTTGATATTTTGGATCAGATAAAACACATATGTGTCAAGATACCTCTATTCCAGGGCATAAAACATGTTCCCATATATGGTAAGGCAATAAAAGAAGCATGCCTTAAAAATCATGGGAGGAAAAAGAAAGACCCCACCACTATCCATGTAGTAGGGCAGTTGGCAGATATCATGCTTGGGAAAGTCATTGTTCATAAATACACTAACCCAAGCATTCCTATAGTTGAAGTCATCATAAATGGGATCCAAGTAAAGAATTATCTAATAGAATTGGGAGTAGCTATTGATTTGATGGCTAGGGATATCCTGCAATAATTGAATGTTACAAATATGAGACCTACTCCTACTATCCTATAGTTTGTTGACATTGTTGGAATGCACAAGACAACTGAGAGGGGATGGTGAATTATTTGTATCAAATCAATTTACTTATAAAATTAATCTTTTCACTTTAATTTCAATTTGTTATTAAGTGTGAACAAGAAATGTTGATAACAAAAAGAAAACACCAGAGACACTAGATTTATGTGGAAAAACCAATGAGGGAAAAACCATGACGAGGATTAACTCACAATATATTTGTAATGCAATACCAGATGCAAAGGATCACTGCTAGAGGGATCATTTGCCTTGATACAAAGGCTCACTGCCAACAAAGGAATCAATATCTAAAAGGAGGCTCACTGCCTACAAAAAAGAAAAGATATTTGAAGATCCATCACTAGGGTTCCACACATTCACAACTTGATCAGAAGATTGTAGACACCATCATCTCACTGCTTTTAGGAATCTAGCACCTTAAAATATAATTGCCTCAATTCAGTCTTCCACACTCCACTTAATTGCTCGAATCGTGGATGGATGGATATAAAATTTTCTACAACTTGATTTGATTTTATACAATCTTAACCCTAGAAACATTCTCCAAGGTTGGCTCTACAATTTCATTTACATATTCAAACTAGGTCAGATACTCAACATTCCCATGGTGGATAAGAATGAGAGAGGAACAATTACATATTTAATTTAGGACCCAAACAACATCTTGGATCAATCACATGCTTCCTCAAATTAAAGAAAAATATTAATGTAACATGTAGACACCAAGTCAACCAAACCTAATGAAAGCACCATTGATCTTTGAAGTACATGCATCTCCAACAAGATGATCACACATGGATCACTCAACATGTTTCACCAAAAAATTTCCATCTTTGAGAATACCTTAGCTACATCCACATCAAATACAACAAACTTCATCCATAGCAAACTCTTCAATAGTCCAACCAGACCAACCAACAAAACATAGGAGCTCTGGAGCAGGTCTATCAGAGAGCCAAATCACAAGCAAGTTTTTTAGAACATAGAAACCATCAAAAAGAGTTATCTCCTAGAGCTGCAGGATCTGAAACCAAATATTAGAAGATTGCGGAGCCAAAAAAATTTTCCCAGTCCACAACCAAATAGTTCTTCCAAACCAGTTCACACATAGGTGAACATATATTTTATTCTTCATCAATCCAGAAGCTAAAACTCATGATATATTATCTATTGAAGCTCATGAACACACTCATATATCCACAGAGGTATAGGATCAACACACACAAAAAGTGCAGAGAACAATACCAGAGCACACTTAGAACACACACTTCAACAATGCCTTCATTATTTCTCAAAATTTCTCAAAAGAACTTGGAAAAAACACAACTACAACTTCATAAATATAGCTCCATGTACTCTAAGAACTTCCACAATATCTCAACTATACAAGTACCATAAAAAACCAACCTGAATTATGTTGACATCAATGAAAAAATTAATGACAACACCATCACACACATCCATAATTGCAACAAGTTCCATTGCCAAAACTAATGGTGTAGTCAAAGACCTCATTGTTATTTTAGAGTCTTAGGAATATCCAATAAATTTCACGACCCTTTCCCCTAAAGGTACATTAGGAGGGTATCCCATTATTTTGGGAAGCCCATGGTTGGCAACAACAGATACCTACATTGGATGTCAGGCAAGGGACATGACTATTGTTTATGGAAAAATTACTAAAAAGCTTTCCCTTTATCCTCTTGCTCAGCCATCCCATGATATGGATAACCCTTCCTAGCCACATGTTGGTGAAGAAGTTGAGGAGATCAATTCAGTAGTACAACTCATGAAGGTAATAATAAGTCCTTTTGTGCAGCTACAAGAAGATGATGAAATATTCTTCCATATAATTTAGAACAGTTATGAAATGCATGAAGAATCGCCTGCTCTCGAGCCTGGTTTTGCTAGTCCACTGTAGACACTTATGCTTGCTCTTCCTACACACAAAATTCCTGCAACAACATGTATGTCTCATACATTATTTCCACATGAACTAAAAATACCAAGCATGAGTGAAATAACCATGATTGAGTTGACCACACAAGTGTAAATTTTAGAAGGGAAACATTTGAACATCAATAACAAGCCTACTCGGGAGTAGTAGTTGTCCCTAAAAAAATTTTTAAATAAGCATCAACCTAAATTTGAATGGGATTACCATGAAATGGAAGGTTAGATACTAAAACTTGTACTCATATGATCTATATTAGAGATGACTGCACACCAGTAAGGTAGCCACAAAGGAGAATTAATCCTGCATTAAGGGAGATTGTCAAAGGAGAACTATAGAAGTTATTGGATGCAAGATTCATCTACCCTATCTCAGACATCCAATGGGTGTCTCCTTTGGTGATTGTGCCTAAAAAGGGAGGTAATTGGAGAGCTTGTATTGACTATAGAGAATTAAATTCTGCCACCAAAAAGGATCATTTTACTCTTCCTTTCATAGACCGAGTATTGGATTCACTTACAGGAAAGAAGTATTTTTCCTTCTTAAATGGGTTCAATGACTATAATCAAATAAAAATTGCACCTAAGGACCAAAAAAAGACAAATTTTACTTGTCCTTGGGGCACTTATCCCTATTTAGTGCTTCCATTTGACCTCTATAATGTACCTACAACTTTCCAGAGAGTAGTCATTAGTATCTTCATAGATATTTCACATGAGTGCATGGACATATACATGGATTATTTCACCACTTATGCTGGTGATTTTGACGGAGCATTAGAAAACCGAAGGAAGGTTCTGCAAATATGTGAAGAACATAATCTAAAAAGTGAGAAATTCTTCATGATGATGCAAGAAAGAGTAGTCCTTGGCCATTATATCTCTCATAAAGGAATTCAAGTGGATTCAGTCAAGATTGAGGTAATTACCAATATCTCTATTCCTGCAAAAATAATTATTTTAGTAGTTTCTTGGGTCATGCAAGCTATTATTGACATTTCATAAAGGATTTCAGTAAAATGGCAGCACCACTCTATAGTATTTTGACTAAAGATGTTGAGTTCTAGTGGAAAAAATATTGTGACAAAGCATTCTCTGCCTTGAAAGAAGCCTTAACCTATGCTTCTATGCTCAAAGGTCCTAATTGGGAACCCCCTTTCCATATTCATATAGATGCATTTGATTATGCTATAGGAGTTATCTTGGGAAAAAAAGAGTGAACCATTGAGAATGCAATCTACTTTGTCAACAAAAACCTACAAGGAGTAGAGTTTAACTACATTGTGACAAAAAAGGAGATGTTGGAAGTCATTTATGCCCTCAATAAGTTTAGACATTATATCACTGGATATCAGATCTTTTTCCATACATACCACATGCAACCATAAAACATTTGATGAATAAGCCCTTAATTACAGGAAGATTAGCAAGATGGTTGTTGCTCATGCAGGAATTTGATATTACCATTGTTGATAAATCAAGTAAGGAAAATGTTGTAGAAAAATTTCTCTCAATATTGACTACATTTGAGGACACTCAAGTCATTGATGACTCCTTCCCTGATGAACATTTATTTTCCATCAGTATCCACACACCTTGGTATGAAAATATAGGCAATTATTTGGTTATAGGGAGAGTTCCTCCTCATTTCTCTCCAAAAGAGAGAAGGGTTCTTATTGAGAAAAATTTTCCTTTCTCATGGATTGCAGGATGTTTATTCTATAGTGGACCAATCATGTGATGAGGGTATATGTAAGAGAGGATGAGACATATGATATATTGCATGCATGCCACAATGAACCCCGTGGAGGGAATTTTTCAGCTAAGAGGACAATAATGAAGATTCTTAATATAGGATATTATTGGACCACAGTTGAAAAAAATGCATGCAAGTATACTAGGAAGTGTGATAGATGTCAAAGGATGGACCAACCAACTAAATATGATGAGATGCCTCTATACCCCCAAGTAGTCATCAGACCGTTTGATAAATGGGGACTTGAGTTTTTGGGTCCAATTGATCCACCATCAAATGGAAATCCTACATCTTGGTCTGCATTGACTATGTGACCAAGTGGGTTGAGGTTAAAGCTATGAAACATGCCAGAGATAACAAGGTTGCATAATTCCTATATGAAGAAATCTTTGCACATTATAGGGTTCCTAGAGAGATAGTGACATATCAAGGGGCTCAATTTACATCAACTCTTTTGACAAAATTGGTCAATGAATATAATATAAGGCATAGGAAATCTACCCCCTATCACCCTCAAGCCAATGGGCAGTTTGAGGTGATCAATAGGGAAATAGAGGCTATTTTGACCGAAACAGTGGCTATTCACAAGAAAGATTGGCAAATAGGCTGCCAGAAGTTTTATGGGCCTATAAAACTAGTTGGAAGACAACCACCAGTTTCACTCCTTTTGAATTACTGTATGAAAAGATAGCTATGATTCCCATAGATTTTGAGCATAAAAATCTTAGAACTGCAATTGATATTGGGATAAGCATATCCAAAGCACATAAGGACAAAATCATGTAGCTAAATGCCTTGGATGAAATGAGAAAGGCAACCCTTCATCATACTAAGATAGTGAAAAATTAGAGAATCAAATGGCATGAAAAATTCATAAAGGACAAGAAGTTCCAGCCAAGTGATTGGGCACTCCTTTATGATTCCAGGTATCAAGATAATGCAGACAAGTAGTAGAATAGGTGGTTGGGAGCATATGAAGTTGTTGAAGTCTTCTCCAATGGTACTATTCAACTTACAACCATTGACCTTGTTAGATTCAAGCTACTTATCAACGGTCACTACCTCAGGTTATATCATAAACTAGTTCCAAGGAAGAATTCTTGTAACAATTTTTTCAACACCAAGCCCCCAAACTTCCTATAGCCAAAGGAAGTGGACCTAGTGTCCCTCCTTCTTCCTAGTTTAGGTATGTGTCACATCATAATAAATATTTCCACTTTTGTGGGATTCAACTTCTCCATCAATCCATCCACCCATTCATCTCCACATTTCTCTCTTCCATAATTCCACCATCACTTTATCCATCACCATTTCAATTAATTTCTCAACGGTACTTTCTATGTAAATTTTACTTCTTTCCACATTTTTTACAATCGACATTCCAAATTTTTAGGTGTGTGTGTTACAATTTATTATCTTAAATGCATTTATTTAATTACTATACATTAATGTTGATTTTTCACATAGCACATATCTATACTCTGCCCTAGAAAATCATTATTATATCCTAGTCTATGAGGACACACACTCTAATTTAGGTTGGGGGGGAATTCAAACCTACACATCCCCATGTCATACATGTTAACAAATTTGAATTTGAAATGACGGCTTGCACATGTGATAAGACATTGAACTATCACCATTTTTCTTGTTCATACCATTCATTTATGTTTCTATGTTGCCTTAGTCATAATTTTAATAGCGCCATAAAAGGTAAATTGAAAAGTTACATAACATTGGTGTTAGCACTGAAGAAGAGTTGCAGGAACTTGAAGAAATTGGGTTTTTAGAGTGGGATTGCAGGAAAATAAATTTTGCAAAGGTGTTTACCTGATTGTGGATAGAAACAATGGGAGGCCAGCTGATTATAAATGAACCTATAGTTCATTTCTTGTTATTTCAGGATGCACTCTCTCTAGTCGAATTCAATTTTTTTGGATGGTTGGACTATTTTTAGAAACTAGACAGTTTCAATGAGGGCATTGCTCTAGAATTCACTCACACTTTTTGATGGTAAGGCAATGGTAAAAGGGATAGAAGTTATAGACACTGAGGAGAGAATTGTGAAGGTAATGAGATTGGCTGCCGATGGAGAACCATACCCTACTTCCAGGGATGAGAGGTTAGCTAGGGTAGAGTTCACTGAACCTAGTGATCCCTCACCAATTGTAGATAAGCAAGGAACAAGGAGAACTTATCTATTAGAACCATGGAAACAAGTTACTCTCCATATTGTCAAATATATCATCTATGAAGGCTGAAAATAATGCCTCCATTCTATGTATTTTAAGCTCATGAACCATATGAGGCATGGAAGAAAGATGAACGTACCCAATTTATTGTACAAATTCCTTACAATTATGGCGGACAAAACACAAAAAGGTAAGGACAATTTTGTTTCTCATCATTGTTTGATAAAATAGTTAGTTGAAAAATCTTTGCAAGTAGTATCTAGTATGTCATGGGAATAATTTGTAAGCATTGATCAATTCAGATTGGAAGATGTAAACCCTAGAGGTCAACCCTTAACTCATAGGGTTAGTAAAGGTGGGAGGGTTATCCTAGAGCCTCAACTTCTAGAGCAACATCTAGTGCAAACCCTCTTGTAGCCGAAGTCATTTCTTTTGAATTTGAACACAAAGATGATGAGAGTTTATCTTCAGACCCTGACATTAATATTCCTCCTAAAATTACACCACACACTAGAGCTAATGCTAGGAAAGAGAAAGAAAAAAAGAGTGAAGCAGAGAGTAGAAAAGAAAAGGCTAAGAAGGAAGAGCCTATGAAAATAAACCCTAGCCCTAAGAAGCAAAAAATTATGGAAGTTGAAGTTCCTGTAGTCGCAGGGGAAAAAAAAAGTCCACCCAATAAATCAAGATTAACCAATTCTACTACTAATGAGACTCCAAGAAGGAGCCAAAGACTCAATAAAGTACCTAAGAAAAATGCAGAGACTCCTAGAGTGCAAGAAAGATAGATTTGACAGAGACACCTAGGGAGAAATTTGATATTGGGTTGGAAAAACTTGTTGTTGCAAAACAAGTCGAACAACAAGAATGAGTGATAGGGCTAGGTGGTGTTGAACACTAGGTTGTAAGGCAAGCTGAATGTTTGGTTGATGAGCAACAAGAACTGTTGCTCACTACTGATACAAAGCTAGATGAATATGAGAAATTAACACTCAGAAAAATAATTGTTGGAATGCATAGGCCTACTTCTTCATGGGCATCTGTAGCTCTAAATTTGTGGAAAGAGATGCAAGAAAAAGAAAGAGAATGGAGAAGAGAAAAATGCAAGTTACAAAAAGAAGTTAAAAAGAAAGATGTAGAAATTGAGGAGAAAAATGAAGAGATTGTTGCATTGAAGGATAAGGTATATAATGTGGTAGCTTTAGTGCCACAAATGATGGTATGAAAAACTCCTCTAAGAGTATATACACTGCATTTGGAGGAGCACCATCTTTTATTCAAATTGTCAAGGATTATTTCAGGTTTGAGTCCTTCTATTGCAACTCCACATGAGTTTTTCTTAGCCTATCAATCTTTTCCCATTGAAGTTAAAAATTTGTTGTGTAAATTATACTTACATAATTATGTTGTGCCTAATGATCATAACTAGAACCCACTGCTATATATTGGAGATGTCCATTTGAAGGCATTCATGTATTGGATCCAAAATGAAATTAGTTGGGGACAACAGTTTAGAACATACATGGAAAGAGAGCTTCACACCCCTTTGTCTCTCAGACCTGAATCTAGTGATCCTTCAAATATTTAGTTTACATGGCACATAATATTTATCAACTAGGCTACAAAAGCAAGATCATGCCTATTAGGGATAAAGTATACCAAGAATAGGACCAAATAGATGATACTATAGGGAAAATAATGCTGGGGTACCTATCACAAAGATGAAATAGTTTGACAGAATAGTTGAAGCAAGTTGAACCCCTTTTCTTGCAGAATTATCTTACATCGTGTAAAAGGATTCCTAGGTACATAAAAATTGTAGGAATGAAACAATACTATTGGCTTCCATTGACATTCCAACCACCTATTTTATTGTGGCCAGTGCCAGATCACAGAGACTATTAGTATGATATAGCTACAAAATGACCAAGGTGGACTAGATTGAAAAAAAAAACATGGATTTTAATGGGATTCCAATTCAGATACTATAGAGTCTAATGTAGGACAAATGTGAGTTAGTGACTTCAAAGATTTGACAAGGCACATGAATAGAGCTCCCTTTGTTGGAGGACCATTATTAGGTTGGAGGAGATGATGAGTCCAATTAATGGATCAATTTTGATAGGGTTTATCATATATCTTTTGATGATACTATAGACTTTGGAACCTAGTTATTAGCATCCTCTATGTTATTTCCCTAGATTTGAGAACCTTGGGCATAAACTTATACTTGTGAATTTTGATAATATTAATGTGTTATGTGGATTATCTATGTTGATTTTACATGTGGTTTAATGAATGCTACTTTAAGGTAATTATGGATATGCAATTTTTTGTGCATGCTAATGTTATTATGCATGTTCACATTAAGATGCTGATATAAATGAAGCCTACAAAGTAGAAGAAGCTCTTGCTAGCCGGTCGATTGTTAAGGAAGTCAAAAAGGTGATTATTAAAAGGTCAATGGAGGGAAAACTCTCAATGGGGGAAATTTCTAACTCGAATGAAAGATTGTAATTGCCTTTTAAATGATCATATTTGTTAGTTGAATGAATGTAGGTGTTGTTATGCTAAATCTACGTTCAATCAAGATTGGCTTGATGAAATTCTATGCATGCATAACCTCCTTTCCTCTTTTCGTGCTTTCAATAAGTGGCATCCTCCTAATTTTTTGGAGTTGACTACCTTATTTGTTAGTTAGTTAGTAGCTTTCTTCCTATAAATAATAATTAGATGCTCCTTCTCAGAAGGTTGAATGTTCTGATGTTGTACTTGCATTCCTAGTTTTTAAGAAATAAAGTTATGTTGTTGCTCCATTGTAATCATGCTTTCAACAAATAAAATAATATTATAATTTTGTTGCATCTGAGTTAGTTTCAAAGGAAACTCACCCAAGGGGCCCCACTTGGTGATAATTCCATCCTTTTAGCTCATTCATTACTTTTTTGTTTAGCAATAGTTACAATTCTAACAACTATCTGTTCCTGCAGCCACTAGAATTCTATTATGTGACTGTTCCTATAGCCAAAGAAAATAGAGTAGTTTCTTGTATGTTTGCTAAGATTTATATTTCTGTCATGTATTTCAATTTAGTATAGCTGTTGGTTTATGCTTAGTGTTTATGTTACTTCATTTGAAATTTAATTTCAACATCATGTCTTTTCTAGTTATAAAATGAATATGGCTACAATAGAAACCTAGTTCACATATAGTGCTAACCCATTTCAAGTTCATATCCCTAGGTTGATAATTAAATGAACCTTCATGATGAGAAATATAGCTAGTCAGTACATATGTCTAATCTTTGAGTTAAAATTTTAAGGGTGTAGTTGTTGAATCATTAGAAAAGGCAAACAAAAACTATCAAATAAGTCATGCACATCTCATATATTCCATCAAAATTCACCATCCAACAAAATATTGAAATCCCACATTAACCATGTTCTGGAAAAAACTCTTTATTATAAGGATTTTAATGACACTTTATTGTGATGTGCACATTTAGATAAGGTGAACTCTGGTATCGACAACTTGATCATAAGAAAATCCAAGGGTTACATACAAGCTCATGTATCTTAGAAAAGTAGCTCCTCCAAATAGGATATCATTGGCACATCATGAAAATGAAATCCACATCAACACTACCAAGTGGTTCCACAGAGTCAATAATCATTCTGAAAAAAATTCAAAAAACTTAAAAAAAAATCAATAAAAAAATAGTAAAGATAAAAAAATCATCCTCTAGTGAAAACCAATTAAATGGTGCTTTAGGCAAGTACCATGATGAAAACTTGGAAAACATGCATCATGTGTAAAATCATACATCTATGTGCACCATTCTATATGGAAGCATCTTATCTTATCCATAATAAATCTCGTATTTCATTCATTTCATCCAAATAAATCTACATTTTCCTCCAATCCATTTCCATCCCTCTTCCATACACACTTGATCTTGATAAATACTAGGGGTATATACTTCAAAATTGATTTGAAAAACAAAAATAAAATTGACATGGTCATTTTATTATGATCATATTTCATCCCATATAGTACCATCATTTACATCTAACACTATCCAAACAAGTTATCCCATCATGGGATAGTTCTTGGTATCCTTCACATTTTCATTTATCATACTCATCCATTTTTAGCATTCCATACATTGCTAGACACTGGGGGTAGGTAACATATTGCTTTAGAATAAATCTTGATATATGTCTTCTAGCTCACATAGTGATCTAGACATCTTCGAAAAATCCAAAAGAATCCAAATAGTTCAAACATCCAAAAAACATCCAAATAGTTAAAAAATACAAAAACATCCAAATAGTTAAAAAATTCAAAAAAAATCCAAATAGTTCAAAAAATCAAAAAAAATTCAAATAGCTCCTTATCCAAAAAAAATTAAATAGCTCAAAATCCAAAAACATCCAAATAGCTCAAAATCTAAAAACATCTAAATAGTTTCAAAATCCAAAAGTAGCCTCAAAACATTTGAAAAATCTAAAAACGAACTCAAATATTTCAAAAGAACAAAAAACAACCTCTAAAATTTTCAAAAATCTAAAAAACATTCAAAACATTTTCCAAAAAAGGAAACATCACCAATCACCTATGTGAAATAACTTTCCCATCTATAATAACCTATCATCCCACTCATTGTAATGCCCCGCCTCGCAACCCTAGAGGAGGTTGCAATTAACTACTCAAACGAACTAATTTTATTTTTTTTAGTACAATTAACATGCAAGTTCACTACCCATTGCAAACAAGCCCTAAGGTTACGAGACTGAGTTTACTTAAAGACCCAAACAAAAAAAATGAATTAAAACCATAACATTTATTTGCTTAAGAAATTAAGAACACATATATCCCATACATAATAAATTACATCATAAAAGTGAGAGATACCATAGATTACAAATAACAATAATTAAATAAGGAGATTACATCTCTCATTCCCTGAATAAGGTAAATCCAATAATCACGATTACATATTACATCTTCCACCTCGATTAGAAATGAGGGGTAATAAATTACAAGATACAACTAATCAAAATAAAAACATAAAGAGTAACTAGATCCCACAAGCTCTCCAACTGGAAATCTCATCCACACGAACAAGAAGAAAGCCCAATGGAGTAAGGTGCATGTTCCACCCAACCAAGTGGTACCCGAAGGCCCATCCCCCATGCTAGGAGATAGTAACAAGGATTCCTGGCCAAGACCATCCACCTCTAGACACATGCTAAAACACAACTGAACTTAATCAAATACAAACACATCACTAACACCATGGTTACATTGCTTCTAGAGTTAATTAAACAATTGCATCACTGATACATACATACTGCTGACTTAGGAGAAGTGTCATCACAATGTTACATGGGTTATCTTGGTAAGTCTTCCTAGGTCCCGACACCCTTCTCGAGATATCTTAGAAACCTCTAACGACTTTCGGCCCCTCATGCAACCCATTATGGAATCAGTTATCTTTCGTAAAGATGAGATAATGATCTTGCCACTCAAGGCCTTCTCGTCTCATCCCAAGTCTATTAAAGCCCTTGCGTCCATAAGCGAGGCACAATTATCTTTGTTAAGTGTTTGATACTACCCATTCCTCTGATAAGTTTATTGATGTTATCACTGGATTAACTAACTCATAATGAGTTATCCTGGCACCACTTTGTGTGTCGGCCCTGATTGCAAGCCACTCCTCTAAGACAACACGTGGAACAACTCCACAACCCAAGGGTACACAAGTACAACCTAAGGATATTAAATCCATATGCACAACATAAGGTCAACACATCCCCATTCATGATAACTAGGTAATTAACTGGATACATTTAGATGCACTACCCAAGGCAATCCAAAGGTTGACTAACATAATAAGACAACCCATATAACTAAAAACCCCATCTAGAAGACTTATTAACCCCTACCACACAATTTCCCCCAATCGAAAACGGAAGGAGTTTACAATTAACACGAGGAATTAAATATGAATTAAATCTACTTTGGATTTACTAAATCCACTTCCTATATTAACATTCAGTAATTTATTGCCTTAACAAAACTGATTTAATAACTTCTCTTTCAGACATAATCATTAAAAAAAACAATTAACTCCTCTCAATAAACATATTATTTAAAAAAATCAAATATATTGTTCCATCAAATAGCTTATTGTAAAATAAAATAAATAATTTGACTAAGAACACAATATTTTAATTCTCTCAATTATGTTTAAATCATGCCATCATTTTAATCATCCATTTTAATATATATATATATATATATTAAACTTATATTCACAAATATATATATATATATATATAACATAATATACATACATATATACATATAATATATAACCTCGTATTATATATATATACATATATGTATATTATTTATATATTATATAAATAAATTTTATAAACTATAAAAAATAATAATCTAATATTATATACATATAATATAAAATATAATGTATATATATATATTAATATTTTAATATTATATATAAATAATATTATAAATTTAAAAAAAATATATTTTATTTTATTTTTATTAAAAAAAAGTCAAACTGAGGCGAAGTTTAGGGCGTCAGTTTTTTGGGAACCGTGCACATTTTTTGGAGGGTGGGGCGGCGACTGTGTGCATAGCCGACCCCATTTTGGGCGGCAATTGTGTTATGCACAACTGACCACCATTGATGGTGGTGCAGTTGTGCTTAGCACAATCGACCACCATTGATGGTGGTGCGGTTCTGCTTAGCACAACCGACCACCATTAATGGTGGCAGTTTTGTTAGCAACCGCATGGGGGTGCACTGGGCACAACTGCCCCCACAACACCTCCCATGGGGGGGTAGTTGTGGAGTGAACCCCCAATCCCCCACAATTTCATTTTTTTTTTTTAAATTATAAAAGAAAACTTCAATAAAACCTTGCGGATTTAATCCACCATTTCAACAGGGTTTAATAATTTTTAACAACACATGCCCCAATTAAATTTATAAAAAAAATATGTATATATGTATGTATATATATATATATACATATATATATGTATATATACATATATATATATATATATATATATATATATGTATATTCAATTTTATTCAAAAATAAAAATCTCGTAGAGCAACGAATTTTTAAAAAAAATGATCATTTATAGCAAGTAAGGCATTTTTTTTATTTTTGAAGAAAAATCTTTTGTAAACAGAGGTTTCAGAGTTTTGAACATGGGTTTATTTTGCAAATCAAACAGAGTTTATATATTTTCAAACACCATGATAAAAATTGCGAAACCTTTCAAAATGAAAACTAATTTAATAGGAAAAAAACCTGGTTTCCAAAGGCTTTAGAGGTTGATAAATTAGTGCAAAGCCTTCTCCTCAGATGCAAGCTCCTTCCTAGCAAACAAACTGAGTTTTTCCAAGAATCCAAATCCAAACCCATAAAAAAATAATTATTTTCTTCCTTCCCTTCCTTATTTTCAATTTTTCATCCTCCCAAAAACTTCATGAAAATCCATAATAATAAAAAAAATCAAAATATCTCATCAACCATCCTCATAAATTTTCAAAAACAGAATAGGAAATATCTTAATTTTCATTTTTTGCATTGAAAATTTTCAAAAAGTGAAATTTAAAACCTTTTTAAATTTTTCAACTTAATATTTTCAATTTCAAACAAAATATCTTTTAATTTCAAAATGAATATCTTAATTCAATTCAAGACAATTAATTTAATTAATCAATAAAATAAATCTAATCCAAGATTAAATTATTTTATTAATTAAATTAAATTAATTAATAAATTAGATAACATTTCTAACATTATAGCCAAATTAATTTAATCAACAACTTAACTACATAAGCCATTTATTTACCTTTATAACATGCAATTAAATAATAACAAGGTAAATTGAACAATATTAAAACAACTAAACTAGACTACAACCCGATGACACACTATGACCAGGGTGATGACTTGGCACAGAAAACCTAGCTACTATCTCCCAATCGAATACTATTGGGCAATGGACACACTCAGACCTGTGAAACCAGGTGGAGTTGATGTCTTGTACCTGTTAACCTGCGAACACAGAGTATATCGAAGATGCATATATATAACATAATAATACACACCATGAAGAGGAAATCACGGAATCACAGGGTGCTCGCAAGTGAGTGGTGCAATCTTGTCCCCTTCACAAATACATTGTTACTAACTGACGAATCTAACATCAATAATTAAATCAAAAGCATAAAGCATCATTAATTCAATTATCTACAAAGCTAGTCCAAAACATGCCATAATGATAACATCAGAATAAAATACCATCACATCAAAATATAACATGCAAATCACTTTACAGATAGCGATCAAATAGTAACCAAGTACCATAGTCAAAGTACTAACAAAAAATAAGGCATAACAAAAAAAAAATAGTTCAATCAAAAGAGAAAAATGGAGGGGTATTACACTCATCTTAGACAAAGTAAACAAAAGAAAATGTGGTAATCATCAAAACACAAACATTCATTAAAAAATGGCAAGCGTCGATCATTGAAAAAACACACCAACTACCTACCTACATATCAACAACTAATAATAGAGAAGAATATAAATTATTCCCTGGGGAATAGTTATTAACAATATGACATTGTTATAATGAGTGATGGGTGAGCGGGAAAGAGGATTTGAATTTTCTCTTGGTCAACAACGGGTTTCTGGTTCGAAGGCAACTAGTTCTGCACTGGGGGGAGGGTTTTCTGTAGATGTAGCAAGGGAGGTGGCAGGTGAGGAGAAAGGGGGAGTGTTTTTGGAGGACTAGGGCCTGGGGAAGTGGGGGCACCTAGGTGATAGGAGGGACCCTGGAGTTAAGACTTTATTTTGTCCTACTTCAAATGGAGGGGTTTGTGGGACCAAATTTTTGGGAAACCAGGAAACGGTGAAGGAGGTGGGAGACCAAGCTCAAGAGGACTAAAAAATAATATGGTCTTCCATGTTTGGCACCAAGCTTGTTGGTAAGTCTTCCTTCTCTTCGGTAAGCAATATTTCGGTCCCTTCAAGTGGGACATATGTTATTCTTGTTCTTAACCCAATGATAGATCATAACGTCTCTTTGATGGCTTCCTCGGTGGTGGGAAAATTTATGGGTCCAAGGACAAATATTGAAGTGGTGAGGGAATTTGTTAGGAAGAAGTGGAGAGCTAAAGGTCAAATTGAGGTTGCGGCCTTGCCCAAGGGTTTTTTCTCCTTTACTTTCTCTCGTGAAGAAGATAAGATTGTTCTTTGTGTTGCCCCTTGGGTCATTGGTAAGTCATCCTTGGCTATTAAAAAATGGTCCACAAAAATGGACTATTCAGATACTTCTTTTGAAGTAGTACCTGTGTGGGTTCACTTACCAGGCCTACCTATGGAGTTTTGGAATGAGGATGACTTTAGGGGAATTGCAATTTCTTTTGGGGAACTGCTATCTATAGATGCCATGACTTTGGCTAGGAAGAGGTTGGATTTTGCTAGGATCTATGTGGGAATTACTTAGACTACTGATTTTCCACCATCTATAGAAATTATGTCTAAGCTTGGAAAGTGGGTCAAGACAATAGATTTTGAGACTCTCCCTTTTGTGTGTTTTAATTGCACAAAAGCTGGGCATTGGGCTAGGGAATTCCCAAACAATATGTCAAAACTAGAAGCAAAGTCGAGCATCAAGGAGACTAAAATTTGGAAGGCTAAAATGTCAAAGAAACCCTTGGAGAATGGGAATAAGGGAGAATTGAATAACTCTGTGGATGGTCAGGATACGAATGGGGAGGGTTAGAACTCCAGTTTGGAAGGTAAAAATGTTGAAGTGCCTACGAACGTGAATATTTTAGTCAATGTTGTTAGTGGTCAAAATAAAGAAGATGTAGATTCGAGCACCAAGAGGTTCTAGGGTGAGGACAGAAAGGAAGATGGAGGAAGCATTGGAAAATTTGATGAAAGCTTGAAGTTAGAAAAGAGGGTTCCGAACACTTTGTCTGAAAACTTGGAGGATACATCTTGTTGTGGTCAAGAGGCAGGAAGTAAATCAATTGTTGAAAAGGATTCTATGACGATTGAGGAGAATACTTCTCTCTCATCTCTCTAGGATGGCTCTCAATGCTCCCCAGTGGTTGTAAAGGATACTTTTGAGAACTCAAAGGATACAAGTAAGGGGGGGAATAGCTTGGGGCATTACTTGGTCATTAACGAGGTTGTAGGAGATGAATTTATGGATGGGAAATATTTCATGGGTCTTGAGGATCTGAATTTTGAAGGAGATAGTTCATATACAAAGGTTGAAAAGAAGAAGAGTGAAAAATGGAGCAATATATTGGGAGTTTCTACAAGAAATAGTTCGAAAGCAGATTGTGGAAACCAAAGAAGTTCGAGTAGAAAATAAAAAATATGGCATAGAGAGCAAGAATATAACCAAAATATTGCTGACATGATCCAAAGAACCATCCCAGAGATCCGTCGGAGTAGCACCCCATCAAAGAAATGAAGTTGATGTCATGGAATATTTGGGGGCTAAACAGTTCCCATAAACAAGAAATTTTGCACAATTTTTCTACGGACCATAAGCTTGATATTTTAGTTATTCAAGAATCCAAAATGCTTAAGGAAAGGGTGGAAAGAATATTTTTTTTCAAGAATAATGGTGTTCAGGGTAGGATTTCGGAGGGGGATTCGAGAGGTCTTGTGAATTTTTGGAACCAAGATAATATCCAAGGTACCCTGGTTTGGGAGGATGCCAACCATGTGGCTACTAGATTCAGGCACATTAGAGATGGCTTCAGCTAGATCTTGTCTAATATTTATGCCCCTAACAATAGGTCTATGAGAAGGCTTTTTTGGAAAATACTTGAGTTTTTCAGGCTAAGCTTCCTTGATGAGAACTAGATCATTTTGGGAGATTTTAACACTCCTTTGCTTGAATCAGAAAAAAATGGATGTTCTCAAATACAAATGGATAGTAAATTGGACTTGATGGATTTTATCAATTCTCAATATTTGAATGATGTGGACTTAAAGGGATCTATGTTCACATGGTCCAACAAGAGGGCTAGGAATGATATTATTCAAGTATGGCTTGACAGGGCTTTAATTTGAAATAATTGCTTGAAGGACTACTTTTGATCTCTAACCACTCTCTCCAGAATTAGTTTAGATCACTATCCCATAAGTTGTGGCTGACTCCATTTTAGGTAAGAGAAATTTCCCTTTTAGATTTGAAATAATGTTGTTATCTCATCCTAAAATTTTAAGCTATATTCAAGAATGGTGGAGCATAAAGGTAAGTGGCATTGCCATGTTTCGAGAGGCCAAAAAGCTTAGTGAGGTCAAAACTAATGTTAGACATTCAAATAAAAAAGTTTTTGGTGACATTTTTGCTTCTAAGTCTGCTATCTAGATGGAGTTAAAGGATATTCAGGATAGAATTTAGAAAGATGGTTATGTGGGAGATCTCCTATCCAAAGAGAATGAAATCCTTACAAATTATCATGCCATTATCTCTAAGGAGGAATTTTTTTGGAAATAGAGATCCATATCAGTTTGGTTGTCTTCTGGGGATAAGAATAGTAGATTCTTCCACATGAATACCATGAAACATAGGGCTTCTAATCATATCACTCATATCATGAAGAATGGAATAAGAGTTGAGAAATAGGATGACATAAGGAGTGAGGCTAATCAGTTCTTTGCTAATCTTTTATCTGTTAATGGGAGGCTAGATGTGAATGTTCAACAATCTCTAATTAATGTTATTCCCAATATTCTGAATGAGGATCATAATAAATATTTGACCACTATCCCTTTAATGGAAGAGGTCAAAAAGGATGTCTTCTCTTTTGAGGGAAATAAGGCCCTTGGGCCTGGCGGTTTTCCTATGTTCTTTTTCCAAGTCTTCTGGGACATTGTGACTAAAGATGTGGCTAATGTTGTAAAAGATTTTTTTGGATCCATAAAACTATTGAGGAGCTTAACTCTACTTTTATTGTTCTTATCCCAAAGCTCCTTGGCGTGGATGCTTTTGAGTATTTCCTCCTTATCAATCTATGCAAATCCTTTTATAAAATCATCTCTAAGTGGTTAGTATTACACTGGTGGGTGTTAACCCGCTTCTCATCTCTCCTCAGTAGAATGGTTTCATCCCTAGAAGATAGATTTTGGACTTTATCATTAATGTTCATGAGTATATTCATTATTTATAGGTGTCTAAGAGTCAAGGCTTCTTACTCAAGTTGGATATGTCTAAGGCCTATGATAGACTGGACTAGGAATTTTCACTAATTTTTTTAAGAGATTTTGGGTTTTTTGAAAGATTTGTGAAATTGATAAAGGAAATGATAACTACTACCAGCATTGCTATTATTATCAATGGGTCCCCTTCCCATTTTTTAAAGTTACTAGAGGTGTGAGACAAGGAGACCCTATTTCACCTATCCTCTTTACTCTTATGGTTGAAAGTCTTGGAAAGATTTTGCACAAAAAGGTGGAGGAAGGTAGTTTGAAAGGGTTAAGACTGTCTTTAGCTAATCTTGTGTGCTCTCATAAACAATTTGTTGATGACACTATACACATGGGAAGTGCAACTATTGGAGAAGCCAAAGTTTTGAATAATTCCCTTTTGCTTTATGAGGATGCTTATGGCTAGAGAATCAATAGGGGGAAAATCTCTCTCTTATTTTTTAACACTCTTGAACGAAGGCAAATGAAGATTGCTAAAATCATTGATCATGATATTAATTCTCTTCCTTCCATTTATTTGGGTCTTCCTTTGGGATCTAAACCAACTGAATCTTTCTGGATTTCTCTAGTGGATCTATTTAATCACAATTTGGCGGGATAGAAAGGGGCCCTCCTCAGTCAGTCTGGAAAAGTGTTGCTGCTCAAATCCTCTTTAAAAAATTGTTGGTCTATGCTTTAAGTCTGCTCAAGATTCCTTCCAAATATGCTGAAATTATTGAAAAAATACAAAAATGCTTTCTTTGGTCTAGAGTTGAGGAAAAGAAGCGTGTTCCTTTGGTTGCCTGGGAGAGTGAGTGCAAGCCCAAGAAGTATGGGGGTCTTGGATTGTGATGCTTAAGAGTGTTTAATAAATCCCTTTTGGCTAAGAAGGTGTGGAAAATATTTTTTAAATTTCGTGAGTGGAATTCTATTTAGCACAGTAAATATTTATGGGGTGTTGTTTCTTTCAAAGATTTCCTTTTTTCCCAATCCCTTCCTTCGGGTTCTTCTCTTTTGAATAATGTTATTAAGGCTAGGGATCTTGTTGGGAAAGGAGTGATGTGGAAGCTTGGATATGGGAAAAAAATCTTGTTCTGGGAAGACAAGTGGGTTGGGAATGAATCTCTTTGTGATATCCCTGCCTTTAGGATTCATATGGAGGAGTGTAAAGTCAGATTTGGTATCCATGTTGGGGACTATTGGAAAAATGATCAATGGGCCTGTATCTCATAAATAAGTTTAGACCTCTCCCCCTGCAGTCTTTTCTTAATTCTATTGTGCTAAATACGAGGGGCCAGGAGGACCATTTGGTGTGGAAATTATTTCCTTCTAGGATATTTTTTGTCTCTTCAGTTGTTGCCTCTTGCCACCATATTTATCCTACCCTTGTTTGGGTGAAGACCTAGGTACATAACCTTATACCCAAAATCAATATTTTTCTTTGGATTCTTCTCTAGAATAAAATATTGACTAATGATAATCTTTGTAAGTGTGGTTTTTCTTTTCCTAATAGATGCTACCTTTGTTATGCGGATGCTAAAAGTGTTTCACATATTTTTCTTCTTTGTCCTCGTGTCTATAAAATTTGGTGCAAGATTTTGTAGTTGTGGAATCTCAATTGGGTTTTTCCTAGATCTATTTGGGAATTCTACTATCAGTGGAAGGCTCCTTCAAATAATTAGGTGTTGAATCTACTATGGAGATATATTTTTCCACACCTTGCATGGGGAAAATGGAAAGAGTGCAATAATCTTCAAGGATTGTTCTCTCTCAGAGGATGTGGTCTTTGAGAAAATCATCAAAGCGGCGAGAGAGAAATTCAATATGCTATACTGTAATTTGAAGGCTAAAGGGAAGATCAGATGCCAAGACTATGATCTCAAAGTTGTTGAGGCATGGTTGATCAAGGCTGATGTTTCCTATGCTCTCATACCTACTAAGGGTCCTAGGGATGGTATCCACTGGAATCTCCCTCCCCCTGGATGGGTGAAAATCAACTTTGATGGGGAAGCCAAGGGTATTCCTAGGACAACTGGGTGTGGAGGAGTGATAAGGGATGAGAATGGAAATTTTATTTCAGCAATGGTGCTCCCCTTGGGTACCCACACCAGCCACATCATTGAAGCCATAGGGGCTTACCAAATCCTTAATCTTTCCTATCAATTTAATATAAAAAATGTATGGATTGAAGGGGATTATAATAATATTATTCAATGTATTAAAGGTCTTCAAAGGCCATCTTGGACTATAGAGAATTGGATTAATTTATCTAAGGAAATTATTAGCTCTTTTGAGAATCACTTCGTAACCCATGTCTATAGAGAGATTAATATGGTGGCGGATTTCTTTGCCAATAAGGGGGTTCAAGACAAGAGTAAGATGATGTGGCAGAGGAGTAATGGTTTAGAGGATGATGTCATTTCCTTACTAATGTATGATCACACCCATGGGAAGGTCCAATTTCCCCTACCAAACAATGATTAATGAGAAAACGTGCATTTTTATGCAGTCTTTGAATTGTTGCCTTATCATTTTTCTTCATGGGATGGATTACCCTAGTATTAACTACCCCATTGATATTTTGTGTTTCGCATGCTTTTTGGGCATTTTGGTGATCAGTTTTAGTGGCCTTCTGGAGTCTTCGTAGAAGGGTTGCACCATTGACAACATGGGAGGTGAATGTTGTAGGTTGGAACCGATGAAATGCAAGAAGCTGAAGAGAAATGAGAAAGTGTGGTGAGTGCTAGAGAGGGGTGGCATCATGAGTTACATGGAAAAAATTCATGGAAAGGATTAGGAGATCACTAGGTTTTTTGCGAAAGAATGGAACAATGGTAGGATAAAAATCTTTGGGAGAAAAGTGGTGATTGATGAACAACTAATTTCTAATGTCACTAGGATGTCCATGGAGGGGCTTAAGTTCTATAGGGACTGAAGGCTCTCCGACCAGGAAGTTAAGAATTTTCCTAAGTCTAATAAGGAGAAGGAGGATTTGTTGAGAGCTACCAAAAGTAGCTATGACTCCACCAAAATTAAATTGCTTTGGTTGGAGGTCTTGAGAGTGATTATGGAATATATTACTTTGGATTATAGATATTCTAGGGTTTTCTTCTATCACTTTGTATCCTAATCATTTTCGACACTAGGTCAAGGTATCCCCCCTTTTTATCTCTCTACTTCTTTGAATGCTAGTCTTTAGGACCATAATTCAAACTTGTTTAGGTACCCCATTCTTCACGAGGGTTTGCTTGTTCTCATTTATGAAAATTTAAAGCAATGTTGGCCATTACCCATCAAACCCCTTCTCCACACTCTATTTTTGATAAGGAGGAATTGAGTGCTAGCTATACAGATAAGGGTGAGTGGGATACTGATATGGAGGAGGAGGAAGAGCATCCCTTGAATGATAAAATGAAGGGCATGAGAAAAATAAGTCTAAAGTATGTGTCATTCCTAAACCTATTGCTATGACCTCTACTGGCAGGGCAAAATTCATCTTCCCGCGGTCTGATGTTACTAAAACAAATTCGAAAGGTAAACCCATTGTTTCTCCTAAGGGGAAGGGTAAGAGGAAGATTGTGGAGGACCCCTCCTATGATACCAACCAAGAGGAGTCTCAACATACCAATTCATTTGAGTATTCTAGCTATCCACCTACAGATAGTGAGGACAGACCTCGGTACCCCAGTGACCTTAAGAAGGATGACCACTACTTTAAAGTTGATCATGAGTATCCTAATGATATCATTTCTATTTCCCGCATTGGGTTCATGGATTTTTTCAAATGATTTGATGGGTTTTCTTTGAGATTAAGGAGATAAAGTTGAATCAAAGGGCCTTTAATAAAAAGTTGGAAAAGAATGAAATGATGGTTAATAATAATAAGGATAGAGATAAAGCCAAGGATTTGTGGATGAAAGATGAATAGAGATACATGGTTGATTTCCTTAAGAAAATTGTGGAGGATTTGTAGAAATTCAAGAGAAATCATGACGACAAGCTTTCATAAATGGAGGAAAAGCTAAAGAATGTCAAAGAGTCAATTCAAAAGTTTCTAGAAATGATCCACAAGATCTTGAAGTCCATTGCAAGTACTATAAATATGATGGTTGAGAATTTGGAAAGGGTGCATCAGGTAAGAACTATTGTGGATGTGGAGGAAGACAAAGATCAAAGCTAGGTGGAGGGTGTAAGAGAGAGCAAACAAACTAGAGCCAACTTGAAAAATGAAGGTGGATAAGACCCCTACAGATATCTAAGAGATTAAGAAAGAAATAATTATTATGAACAATTTGGAAAAGGAAGTGACTAATAACCTGAACAATTTGGCTTAGCGTTTTGATTTTTGTTGGACTCCTATTGGCTTTTTGTTGTGCTATATCTGTGTTGTTCTTTGTGTTTATCTTTGTGGGTAGCTTCTTATCTTATATGCTGAACTTTTTTATGCTTTATATTTACTATCTTTATTGTTAAAGGGTTTTGGGGTCCCTTCACAACCAACTTTTACCTTAATAAAAAAAAACTTAAAGCATATAACTCAACATCCAACACTGTCACCTTAATAGATATATCTTTTCTACAATAGGAAAAAATCATGGATCAACAATTACAAACTCTCAAGAAAGAGATAAGATGAAATTGATATGTTTTATCAGTCGATATTTTCTTTTAGTTTTATCTTTTGTCTCATTCCATCACTTTCTTGAAGCCACCTTGATCTTGAATATCTTGGTGTGTCTAGAGGGGTATGTAATGGGGCATAGTCATTTCTTGGGTCTATTGTAATTGTGGGATGTTCTTGTAATATGAACATGGTGAGTACTTGCCTTGTGTGTGTAGGGACAATCTCAAGTAATACAATGACTCATGCATATTAGGTTATTTATACATTTTGTGTATTGGTCTACTTGCTCTGATGACTTCATTCTATCACATGATAAAATAAGGTTTTTGTATGTTAGGTATGAACAATGATACTCCTATATGTTTTTAGGTTCAAATTATATGAAATAGATATAATGCTACCCTAGATCCGTATACCTTCATGCATAATATATAATTTCAATATCAAAATAAGGATTTCTCTACATTCTTTAACATAAACTAAAGCAAAAGAAAAACCATTTATCCTATCTCATCATATATCAAATAAAATATTGAATCTATCTAATAATAATAGATTTTTTGGTATTTGATCAATATCATTCATCCATGTCATTCTATTCTATCTATTCAATCATCCATTCTTCTATTTCTTCTCATTATATTAAAATTTCTATCCAAGTATCATGATATACAAAAAAAAATCCATTGCACCTTGCCTCTATGAATCATCAATAGCATCACATATCATCTATCTTACATATTCATCATATATAGCATAAAAAATTTACTAAAAGAGAATCATGTCCATACATCATGATATCATATCATACATCCTAAATGCTTAGATCATTAGAAACATCATAAGAATACATCATCATATATAATCGTATCATGAAAATACTAAAAACATTCATCACAATATCATATGCATCCATAACCATCCATACATCACATATAAACATCACCAAAAAAGGTATGCCATGATACAATTATCTCATCAAAATGTGTGATACATAAAACATATATACAAAAGCCTATCAAAAGCCAATGAATGTGTATACATCAAAATATCTATCTACATTGAAATATTAATACAATGATATTAAAAAATGCATTGATATAGAACTCCCCCTCTCCTCCAACCTAGGGAAGAAAGTTGAGGAGGTACAACCTATGCAGGAGGAGGACTTTGCTGGTGCTCCCCCTAAGAACCATGTGATCCTAAGGGCCCTACTAGTGGTGGTACCAATGAAGGTCTCCCTATTGAGCCCCCATCTTATCTCTAAGATCCTCCTGTTGCACTCCTAGTAGAGAATTTGGTTGCCTCTGATGTACAAGCATGCCCACCTCATATATAGTCCAATTATTTTTCACCCCATGCTTGAAGACATGGATATCTTGCATATATTGTCTCATGGGAATAACTTGGCCCTATTCTAAAACCTCAAGCCTTTGTCACTGGCCCCTCTCTATATATCTCTTTTGTAAGACCCGCATTAGCTATGCCTCCACTTGTTATCGGTGAATGATCTCAGTATTTGACTTGATTGTCCTCTGATCACACTCCGCTATGTGTTGGGAAAGTTGTATTATGAGACTATCTCTTAGTATGATATCCATAAAAATCTTGTTGTGCTTGATCCCACGCCTATAGAGTGACCCAAAGCCTCACATCATTAGGATCCCCATGCCCTCTTTTCTCGACCTATTCTACAAACACTATTTATACTAGTATCTCTAGTTGTTCATATCCACGGTCCTCAATAATTGGTAAATCTACCTCTACACACTATCTTTTTCATAAAGCTCTACTTGTCTCAACTTCCCTACATCTTTGACCTCCTATACCCAGCCACTAGGGTGGGTAAAAATTAATGGCATCCTCAAAATCCACCAAGCATCGTAATCAATTGACACCACTTGATCATCCTATCCATTAGCCCAGATCCACTACAACTGTCCAAGTTGTCCAAGATTTGTAATGTCTTCTTGTGTGGATGGAATAGGTACCCACTTTGTGATCTCTTGTGTATTCTGAAAAAATATTGTGTGATAATCATTTTTAGGAACATCCTATGGCTCCCCAAACTATTGAAAAACCCTATAAGGAAGTTAGCACTCAAGGATGTACTATCTGCAACCAATGAGCCACCTAGTTTGGTAGTAGAATGGAAGGGTGTCATCATCATCATCCCATGGATTGATCCTCAACCACAACCTCCATCTAAACCTATCATCTCATCAATGCGACACCTCTAGAAGTCTAAATCACCCAACTTACACTGACTGAGAATGGTTTCATTCCTTCAAACCATTAGGTATCCTACCTCTCGAACTAACTACCCAATAGGCCTAAGCACAATAATGTTGTCCCAAGCCAAAAATTTAGGAGAGTCACCTATGCAAATAGAATAGTGGTTAATTGTAAACCATCTGATGCATGCCATGGTATACGTTTGTGAGAATGCATGGTCCCTAAGAAAAAATGTGATCCTCCTCCATAATCATCTCCAGGACTTCACCCCATCTAACTAAAAATATCCATGATTTCCTATTAGGAATAATATTCCCATAGATTAATCCGACCACTACAATCATAGAGTCACTGATTATGTCGATCTACTAACATAAGTCAATCTAGCCATTGCCATTTTCTAGGTCATCATTTCCAAACACTCTCTCCAGAACCTCAACACCATGATTAGGATCATAGACCACCAACTCTCCAAAAATAGGGACCTTCAATACGCGTCATACATCCTCAAGTGTGAGTAGCCTCCCCAATTGGTAGCATAAATGAAGATGTCTTTGAGTACCATCTCTTGACCAAGGTAATCATGAAGGCTCTATGATCCCTAATCTCTGACATAAATGCAATGTAGTATAGACCCACAACTCCAAGCAACTCCACCTCAACCTTCGTGAAGAGTGTCATCCTATCAAGAACCTATGGCTTCCACTCTCACGATAGAATAGGGTCTATTACAACCTACAAGTATAGTGTCCATGATGTCAATTTTTTCAAAATTTGTAAAAAATCTTAGTCTGATTAGCCTTAGAATAAAATTGATCTTTTTCACAAAAGTGTCACTTTATCACAATCATAAGCAATCATTTTCTCAAAATAATTGCTTTAACATTTTAAAAGCGTGCATTTTCTAAGATGTGTCACAAAATACAAGTATAAGAAATAAAAAATTTCCAACCCAAATTTTTTTATGAGAGTGTGATGTGTTTGTCAAAGCGTCACATCAATGTTTGTATGCATCACGTCGAGTATCATAAGCATCGATCCTAGGTTGAATCTTTTGTTCCTCTATATTTGGCTATCAATTTTCACACCTAGAAAAATGCATAAAGAAAAAAATGGTTAAACACATATCGAGGGGATTTCTTTGGTAGGCCATTGGAACTGACAGACTGCATCTACACAGTGTGAGGTGCGAACTATGTGTTTCATACCAATCAGGTCTCTAAACAACAAAATCTCTCATAGTTCCTAAATTTTCAAACTCAAATGATTAAATTGAGTTGGGAGTGAACTTAAATGATTATATATAGCCCCCAAACCATAGGGTTTCATCCTCCACCACCCTTCAACCTATTCTTCATCTTTCACCTTTTCTCTGGATCAACTTTTAGGCCTCCTAGGACCCGATCTTTCTTCCTTTGCTTCAAAAAATTTATAACGTCATCCTATCACTAGCCCAATATGAAGCTTTTTTTTTTGGACGACCTCTTGAAGGGGTAGCCTATCATCCTTCCTTCATTTTTTGGAGCACAATGGGACATCAAAACTAAAATCCAATCAACATGTCTTTGAAACAATGTAACAGGTACATTATCTCAAAGAGGGGCAAAATGCATACACCTAAAATTGTCTAAGTGTGTCACACATTTATATTCACCCAATTAAGATCATTTTCCTCATTATCTCCTAATTCCTCTATTAATTAAATAATTAATTTTATTTGACTAATTCACCAAAACCTTGACTAAATAATATTCCAATTATTTAATTAATGATTAATTTTCCCTCTCACACATGGTTAAATAATCTTGAGTTATTTAATTAAATATTGATTTCCTCTCACCTCACAATTAAATAAACAATTTAATTATTTAACTAATGATTTTCCACCAACTTATACAACACATATTTCCTTCCAAAGGAATATCCATAGTTCAAATTTGAAAATATCTTCTTCCCACCAAAATATTTTTAACCAATTTCGTTGAAATTAAGGATATTTTGGGATCTCATGAATCCTCCACCCTTGATCTCCCTGATTCACTCACAACCATTGATCTTCATCTTCAATCTCCACCATTGATCAAATATTTGCATTTCTTTAAAATAATGCATAATCTTCATCAAAATCACTCACAATCTTCATGAGCCTGAGAATTCATCATTCTTGAGTGATTTGAGAATTAATTATGAGTCAAATTCATTAATAAAAGCTTTTTCTACATGGAATATGCATAATTTGATCAATACACATCATAAATTATCATAATTCCACCAATGGTATTGTAAGGTTTGCATGTTTCAATTGTTTATTTTTCTTTGAAACGGTTTTCATAGCTTTTAGTCTGAACCTTTGAAGTATTTTTTTCTAATTTTAAACTGAGTATGGGTGTAATTTATCTTTATTGCTTGAGTTTTTAGTGTTTACTAACCCTAATTGCTTTGATTATTATTTCTAACGATTGGCCATTATTCCCCTATTACAATGCACTACTTGTTCTGATGAATATGATGTCTTGGAAAGTGATATCTAAAAACTATCTTCTTCAGGTCTTGAATATTCTTATTCTTTATTTATTTACATTTTTATATTAGAACTAAATTATTAATTTTATGCTCTTACACTCTCACCTTTTATTTATGTCATGTTTCTTGAGTTTCTCTAGTTATTATTTTACCTTCTATATTGTGTGTTGATATGATTGGTTTTTTCCACTTGGGTGCACCTTCCTTATAGTTTTTGTATGTTTTCATAGCTCATATATTATATTATTATTGTTACGCCCCATCATGTGACCCTAGAGGACAATGCAAACACAATGGAAGCGTAACATTTTTTTCTTGAAAGTATAAGTAACAATAAGTAAAGTGAACTACACTTAACACATACAATAAGTAAATTGGAAGATCCTACTATCACATACATGAAGTGGAAACCCAATAGTGTAAGGTGCACATTCCACCCAACCAAGTGGTACCTGAAGGCCCACCCCCTGTGCTAGGAGATAGTAAAAGGGCTTCCTAGGGAAAACCAACAACCCATAGACATAGGCAACCACAAGACTAAACTATACTAGTACCATACAATAAATGAAGGTTACATTGCTTCCAGAGTAAAAGAATCAAGTAAATCATCTTAACAAGAAAAAATATTATCATAGGAGGAGTGTCATCATAAAGTAGCATGGGTTATCTTGGCAAATCTTCCTAGGCCCTAACGCCCATCTTGGGTTACCCTAGTAGCCTCTCACAATCCCCGACCCCACATGCAAACCAATGAAAAATAAAATATATTTCAAAGGGAAAAGATAATGATCTTTCCATTCTAGGCCTTCTCGTCTCATCCCAAGTCTAAACAAGCCCTTGAGCCCATGAGTGAGGCACAATTAACAAGTTATATGTTTAAGTGGTGCAGGGGCACCATTAAAATAGAGTCGATTATGATGAGGGTGCAACCCGAGACACAAAAAAAATCACACAGAAAAACTAACAAATCTTATTATTTTCAAAGTATGAAATTCCTACATGCAGAGGATCTCAAATCCTCCAGTTTTGCAATACATGCAAATTACAGAAAGAAACTACAGAAATTCCCCTATTCGCAGCATGCGATCTTCTTTCCCCAAAAACTGCCTAAAAGAAACAGTAACTCGCCCATAAATAGCCCGTTTCTTTGTTTGGAGCCAAAAACGGGATTCAAATTATGCACCAACTTTCGGAAGCCCTAACTCAAGATCTAACCGTCAGATCTTCAATGATAATACCTTTTCGGAAAGCTCTCGCGAAGATCTCTTGCCGAAAAGTGGGGCCTAAAGGCTAACCACTTTCGTATTCCGCCAATTTTTCAGGCCCATCCGGAGCCTCTAAGTACCTCAAAATTAGCTCCGAAGATTTCATAAGGCAAAAAGCAGAAATTGAAACTTGAATAACTTTTGAACCGGAAATGCTCTTGATCTGATTCTTTCACCAAAGTGTTTATTATTATGTCCTGAAGCTTCCCTTAAATTTTTGTCTCCTCATGCCTTCAAATTCATACCTGCTAAAAATAGCAGTTGAGCAGAAAAAGCAGAAAAGCAGTTCTGAAAGTTGGGAATTCTTCTTCGACGAAAAGGGTATCCAGAAATGCAAAAACATCTACAAAAAAAATCTAAATGAAAGTAAATATATTTTTGGGTGATGCAGGATTGCCCTTACACCACTGGATGCTCCTGCATCAGACACCCAGGGTAATTTGAAAAGTGACTCCGTCACTTCTCAGATGGTTGAGGAAAACCCAAATGGTCAACCTCTGCCTTGGACAACCAGGATGAATCTTCCACAGACCTTCCTTTCCACTTCACCAGATATTCTTCATATTGCCTATTTCTGGTACTCCTTCCTACACGGCTATCCAAGATTTCTTCAATCTCCTCCTTTTCTGAAGTAGGTGCTGGAATACCGCACTGTTCCATTGCTGGTACTTCCTCTGCGCCACCCTCATGATATTCTATCAAATCTGCAATGTTGAACACAGGGGAAATGTTGAATCCATCTGGCAACTCTACCTCATATGCGTTCCCTGAATCATGCCTCTTCAAAATTTTACAGGGACCGAACTTCTTCATCTTCAATTTGTTATAGGTTCCTACTGAAAACCTTTCTTTCCTCAAGTGGACCATGACTTCATCACCAATCTGAAACTCCTTATACCTCCTCTTTTGATCTGCCTTAGCCTTATACTGCATATTCATCTTGTTAATGTGTTCTTTTACCTTCTCATGCATATTCTTGATGTGTTCTGCAAAGTCTTCAGCTTCAGCACTTGTCTTCTTCTCTTGGTCCATCTTCCTCAATTCTGGAGCAGTCCTAGGACTACTTCCATACACAATCTGGAACGGTGATCTACCAGTGCTTCTATTGACAGAATTGTTGTAAGCGAATTCTGCCTGGGGTAAGATCAAATCCCATCCCTTTGGTTTATCTCCTACCAAGCATCTTAGTAGGTTACCCAAACTCCTGTTCACAACTTCAGTCTGCCCATCAGTCTGGGGATGGTGTGCAGAACTAAACTTCAACTCTGTTTTCAACTTCTTCCACAAGGTCCTCCAAAAGTATCCAACAAATTTTGTATCACGATCTGAGACTATACTCTTTGGAAAACCATGTAGCCTCACCACCTCTTTGAAGAACAAGTCAGCAATGTGGACTGCATCATGGGTCTTCTGGCATGGGATGAAATGTGCCATCTTCGAAAACCTATCAACCACCACAAATATTGAATCATTCCCTCTTTGTGTCCTTGGCAAACCAAGAACAAAGTCCATACTTATATCCTCCCACGACCTCTCTGGTACAGGTAAGGGCTGATACAACCCTGTATTCTGACTCACTCCTTTAGCCATTTGACATACCCTACAACTCTGCACAAACTTCTTCACATCTTGTGATAACTGAGGCCAATAATAATGCTCACTGATAATGGAAATGGTCTTATCCCAACCAAAATGTCCTGCCATTCCTCCACTGTGCTTCTCCTTTATCAGATTCTCCCTCATGGAACTCCTCGGAATACATAATTGACTTCCCTTAAACAACATGCCTTCTTGAATTAGGAAATCCAACCACTTTGTCCTGTCAACTGTAACAGGTTCCTTGCAAGCTTTCCAAGCCTCTACAAAATCAGGATCATTCGGGTACAATGTCTTGAGTTCACTGAACCCAACCACCTCAATCTGCATTTCTATCAACAATGTATGCCTCCTACTTAAGGCATCTGCAACCCTATTTGACTTCCCACTCCTATGCTTTAAAACAAATGTATAACTCTGCAAAAATTCTACCCATTTCATATGCCTCTGATTTAATTTTCCCTGACTACTTAGGTACTGCAATGCTTGATGATCAGTATACATAACAAATTCTTTCGGCAACAAATAATGCCTCCATTTCTTTAATGCTTGAACTATTGCATAAAATTCTTGGTCATATACAGAGTACTTTCTCTTTGCATCATTTAACTTTTCACTGAAATAGGCAATGGGCTTACCTTCCTGGCTTAACACTGCTCCAATGGCACAACCACTGGCATCACAATCCACTTGAAACACCTTATTGAAATCCGGGAGAGCCAAAACAGGTTGTTCTGTCACCTTCTGCTTCAATAGATCAAAACTCCTTGCTGCTCCAGTGCTCCACTTGAACTCTTTTCTATCCCCTCTCATTGTTTCAGTTAGGGGTGCACAAATACTACTGAAGTTTCTAATAAACTTTCTGTAAAAACTGGCCAAACCATGGAAAGACCTCACCTCAGTAGTAGTTCTTGGGGTAGGCCATTCTAGAATAGCCTTCACCTTCTCTGGGTCCATCTTGAGACCTTCTGTCGAGACAACAAACCCCAAGTACACTAACTCCTTCTTCACAAAACTACACTTCTTTAGATTAATCAGCAATTTCTCTTCTCTTAACTTCTCAAAGACTCTACCAATATGCATTATATGCTCATCTAGTGACTTACTGAATATCAAAATATCATCTAAATACACAATAACAAAACTTCCTAGGAACTCTTTCAGTACCTCGTTCATGAGCCGCATGAATGTGCTCGGTGCATTGGTTAGCCCAAAAGGCATGACTAACCACTCGTACAGGCCCTCTTTGGTCTTGAAGGCGGTCTTCCATTCATCTCCCTCTCGAATCCGATCTGGTGATATCCACTCTTCAGATCAATCTTTGTGAAGTACTGAGCTCCACTCAAACAGTCCATCAGGTCATCCATCCTTGGTAGGGGAAATCTATACTTGATTGTTATCTTGTTTATGGCCCGAGAGTCTGTACACATCCTCCACTCCCCATCCTTCTTTGGTGCTAGTACTGCAGGTACTGCACATGGACTCAAACTCTCTCGAATCAAACCCTTTCTCAACAACTCCTCAACTTGTCTGTTTAACTCCTCATTTTCTGCAGGAGTCATTCTATGAGCTGCCTTATTCGGCAAACTGGCTCCTGGGATCAAGTCAATCTGATGACTGATCTTCCTCATTGGTGGTAAACCCTCAGGTACATTATCAGAAACAATATCCTGAAACTCATTCAATAACCCAGAAACTTCTACTGGAACCTTCTCACTACCCTCCTTATCCATTTTAGGAATCAATGCATAACACACACGCTCATGTTTTATGCCTTCTAAAAATTTCCTTCCATCGACATAACAAATTCTAGCACTACTGCATACCTTTTCTTCGGCCTTCTTCAGGGGTTTCAACTTATGGCGGACTCCACCCTTCATCAGGGAATAAGTGTTTGCATGGCCATCATGTACAGCTCGCCTGTCAAACTGCCACGGCCTTCCCAACAACATGTGACATGCATCCATGGGGATGATATCACAGAGTACCTCATCACGATAGCTTCCAATCTTGAACTTCACCAGGCACTGCTCATTGACTAGAACTTTGTGGTCTTTCTGCAACCAGGCAATCCGATATGGATGTGGATGCCTTTCCCTCTTCAACTTCAACTTTGTAACCATTTCTTCTGACACTAGATTATCAGTGCTCCCACCATCAATAATGACATCACAACATTTGTCTTCACACTTGCACCTTGTGCGAAACAAATTCTTCCTCTGTTCTGGCTCCTTCTCTTCAGTCACCAAGGCTCTTCTAACCACTAGGGCTTCTCCCCTTTCAGCATCATCTGAATGCTCAGATTGAGCCTCCTCATCTACATGCACAACTCTTGCACGACCTTCTGGCCTTTTGTCTGTCCTTCCTTGGTATTGTGGACATTCATAGGCTCGATGCCCTTCTTCACCACATCGGAAACAAGTTCCTCTGAAACCACCTCTTCCAGGTCCTTGCCCAAATCTTCCTCGTCCTCTACCTCTTTGATCACCACCATTCTGATCACGTGGGCGGTAGAAGTTATCATTCCTCTGGCTTCGACTGGTACCCACATCTTCATTTTTCTTCTCATCCTCATTTCGGCTTCCAAAAGATCTTCCGCTACCCCTTCCGCTTTGACCTCCTCGTCCTTTTTGCTTGCTATCAAATCTCTTGTTCAGCTTCTCTTCAACTCTCAGCGAAAATTGGTAAGCATCCTCAATGGTGGCCATTCTGACCAGGCTTAACTCCTCTTGAATGCTCGGCCGTAACCCATTAAGATAACGGGCTACCTTCTCCTTGTTGGCCTCTGCATGTCCCGTTCTGATGATCATCTTGTGAAAATCTTCTGTGTATTCTTTCACAGATCTACTTCCTTGCTTCAACCCTTGCAATTTCTTCAATAGATCTAACTCATAGTCCATTGGCATGAACTGCTTCTTCAGTTTCTCCACCATGCGATCCCATCTGGTGATCTTTCCCTTTTCTCTCTTATTTCTTTCTAGTTGGACCTCTTTCCACCAGATACTGGCGTGGCCCTTTAGCTTCGTTTTTGCAAACTTAACCCGATCTGGGTCCTCTACTTCTTCATACTCGAAATACTCTTCCAACTCATTGATCCAATCAATCAACTCTTCTGGGTCTAGACTTCCGGAAAAACTGGGAACTTCTACTCTAGGTCTTTTTCCGATCTTCGAAATGGCCCTTATCAGCCGCATTTGATCTTGATCAATAGCTTCTTCTTCCTCTTCTACATCTGAATCTTCCACCTCTTCTTCATCCTCACTTTCTTCTCCCCTTCTCGGGTTTACCCCTCTTCTTAACTCTCTTTGTAATGCATTTATTTGTCTTTGGAGGGCTCTGAAACCCTCAGCCGCTAATGGATCTCTTCCACCAGCATTTCTGGCACCACCTCGCCTACCACGCGCCACTCTTGGAGGCATCTTGAATATCTTGAACCCACAACCACAGTCCTGGTGCGAACTGCCTCACGATCGGCGATCTGTCCACACGCTCAAGAAAACCCGCTCTGATACCACTTGATGAGGGTGCAACCCGAGACACAAAAAAAATCACACAGAAAAACTAACAAATCTTATTATTTTCAAAGTATGAAATTCCTACATGCAGAGGATCTCAAATCCTCCAGTTTTGCAATACATGCAAATTACAGAAAGAAACTACAGAAATTCCCCTATTCGCAGCATGCGATCTTCTTTCCCCAAAAACTGCCTAAAAGAAACAGTAACTCGCCCATAAATAGCCCGTTTCTTTGTTTGGAGCCAAAAACGGGATTCAAATTATGCACCAACTTTCGGAGCCCTAACTCAAGATCTAACCGTCAGATCTTCAATGATAATACCTTTTCAGAAAGCTCTCGCGAAGATCTCTTGCCGGAAAGTGGGGCCTAAAGGCTAACCACTTTCGTATTCCGCCAATTTTTCAGGCCCATCCGGAGCCTCTAAGTACCTCAAAATTAGCTCCGAATATTTCATAAGGCAAAAAGCAGAAATTGAAACTTGAATAACTTTTGAACCGGAAATGCTCTTGATCTGATTCTTTCACCAAAGAGTTTATTATTATGTCCTGAAGCTTCCCTTAAATTTTTGTCTCCTCACGCCTTCAAATTCATACCTGCTAAAAATAGCAGTTGAGCAAAAAAAGCAGAAAAGCAGTTCTGAAAGTTGGGAATTCTTCTTCGACGAAAAGGGTATCCAGAAATGCAAAAAAATCTACAAAAAAAAATCTAAATGAAAGTAAATATATTTTTGGGTGATGCAGGATTGCCCTTACACCACTGGATGCTCCTGCATCAGATTAAGCTTAGGTTTTTGGGTGAAATGAGGTCCATGAGACCATTCATGTTGTAATAAGGTTCACATGATCCATTTAATGTAGTTTTTAGTCTTTAGAAGGAACTTTGGGAGTCTAAGTTGCAAATATTGGAAAAAAATGTGAAATTGTCAAATAATGCATAATTAGCAATGTAGATGGTTAACAACCTTTTAATAAAGATGGTTAGGTAGTTATAGGTGTTGGAGGAGGTTATTGAATCTCTATTTATTTTATTCCATCATTGTAAAGATAGACTTGAAGATTTTGGGAAAAAAATAGTTTTGAATTGAGTTTACACATTTCCCTTGCATTTTCTAAATTTGGTTTGGCTGGAATAGTCTGTACAACTTCATATTTTGTTTGAAGGTTGGAATGGCATGGTAGGGAATTGAGTCCACTTTCAAATTATTCAATTTTTATTGAAAATAATTACGTTAGGCATGAGATATCTCTTTTTTTTTTTGAAACTGCTTTGTTTTGGTCCAAGTTGGTGGTTTGAGAGTATAAAAATGATTTTTTAGGGATTTCCACCTATTGTAGTCATTTTAACTCAGTGTAATGAACCCTATTGATGTATTATAGGTTTTAAAATGTTGTGGAGGTTTGAGGGAGTGTGTATGTGGGTCTTGGGTGTTTCCCTAGGTTGAATTTGAGTGTTTTTCCTTATAAAAGTGAGTAACTAAAGTGTGTTTTATGATTTTTGTGGAGGGAATAACCTATGCAATGAAATTTTAAGCTTTTTCAGGCATAATTAAGAGTGTTTGAATAGGTGGGAAGGTTTGGGGAGGCATGGAGTTATGATTTGTAATAAGCCCTCCTTTTGAGGGCCTAAAATCAAGGGTTTCATAGTTTGCTATGCTAGAAGAGTCATCTCTAGAAAATAATTGTGGAATTACTGGTTTGAGGGCATGGGAAATTCTTTCCAAAAGTTTTATTTGTTTGTGATAAGTCTAAAGATGGGTTGCTTTGTAATTTAGGCATAATTAGCCTAATAAGGACAATGTAGGAGTTGGAGTTTCAGGAGTTTGGTCCAAAGGAATTGTGTTTGATCCTAAGATATGTTGTGTAATTTCAAATAATGTGTTTCAATAAATTATTTTTTTGTGGATTCATTTGGAAATTTTTGGAGTTAAGGGCCTAAAACTGGGTTTGCACTACTACTAGGGTTGTAGGGGTGAAAGTGGGGGAAATTCTACTTCTATTCATTTTTAAACTTTGGGAGTTGTTTGGAATGGTCTAATAGGTCCTTTTAATCTTGTTAGATTCCTATTGAAGGAAGTTTGACATCTTGAGTGGTTTTAGGTCCCCTACCTCTGCATCAAAGTGGTATCAAAGCTAGCAAGTAGATCTATTGCAAGTTAAAATTTGAAAAGTGGAAGAGGCCACTATACAATCAATGAAGGAGGTTGAAAAAATCCAAGCAAGGCATGTAGAAATGAAGCAAAGAAAATGCATATTCCAAACCGAATGTAAATGTAGAGGTAAGGTGTGTAAAGTAATGATTGGTTCAAGTTCCTTGGATAATGTTGTTTTAGAGGAAATGGTTGAAAATTTACATTCGACAAGGATAATCCATGAATCACCTCACAAGGCATATTGGGTAAATGATAGTCAACATATTGTGGTTAGTGAGCAAGCATTTGTAGATTTTCAAATTGGTCCTTACAAAGATGTTGTACTATGTGATATTATGCCTATAAGAGATTGTCACATGATACTAGGTAGAGCTTGGCAATATGATAGGTTTTCTATATATGATGGAAGACTTAATTTATATAAAATTGAAAAGGATGGGAAAAGGTATACCTTGAGTTGTTTGCAAGATGAAGGGACACAAAGGAGGATAGGCATGTGTGGAAAAAGAGAGCTTTTAGAGCAAAAGGAACAATGGGACAAGGAAGAAACAAAGGAGCATAGCATAGATGCTATGGATAGAGTAAAGCACCATGAAGAAGCATTGAGGAAAATAAAGTAGATTGAAGACACAAGGGAAACAAAGAAAGTGAAGGTCAGAGGTGAAAAGACCTTGAAGGCACAAGATGAGGATGTAGAATGTGATGAAGAAAAAGTTGCAACCACCACATGTGGAAAGATTACTAAGACAATAAGAGTAGAGGAAGATTCAAATTTGAAGCAAGTAAAGGATGATGAGAAAGAAAGGGCTAGGAGTTAAATGACCTTGAAAGAGGAAGGTAAGATTAAATGTTGTGTCAAAGATAAAGGATAGGTAGAAGTTTGTTCATTGAAGGTTAATGGTGTTCTAGGGTAGACACCCATGAAAAGTATAGTGGTACATGAAGTTGAGACAAAGTATTGTGAGAAGAAGGTACTTGGGACAAAGATCCTAAGAAGAGAAGATGATATCATGAAGAATGAAGGTGAGTTACTTGAAAAAAAGAAACTTGGGAATAATGGAGCCACGAGGGAAGAAGAGTCGTGTCCACTATTTGGGCAAGAGCATAAGGTGTAATGAAAGGTTGAAGGTGAGGATGGAAGACCTAAGGAAAAAGAGGTCTTGAAAACTGAGAAAATGAAGGAGGAAGTGTATAAAGAGAAAGATGATGAGAGGGTTGTAGAAAGCCATGAAAGGCTTGTAGGTGATGAGAAGATCATATTTGGGGCAGTTTTGTGTCCTTTAAAGATGAGTGAAGATAAAAGGCAGTCAAGCACTGCAAATATAGTGAGTTGTAACACTGAAGAAACAGAGGTAGAAGATGAAGATAAGTTGAAGATGAATGGGGATGAGTGCCAAAGGAAATGGTAAGTAATGAAGAGAAATTTGGTTGAGGTAAATTAGTGTGAGAGCATAGTAATCAGAGGAGATGAAGGACAAATGGATTGTGTTTCTAAAGTTGATAGGACCAAGGTCCTTGGAATGAAATATTACCGGTCTAAGGTAGATAGTCAAGAAGGTAATGAGTTTGAGAATATAGTATAATCCAGGAAGACAGAGGATACAATGATGGTAGAAGCTAAGGGTCTAATATAAGACCTAAGAATAGGTGATGAAAAGGCTATGAAAGTCAAGGAAAAGATAGTAAGCCATGAAGAATGGCAGGAAATAGTGAAAGAAACTATGGAAGAGTTTGCAAAGTTTGAGAAAAGTGTATAGAAGTTGAGCAAAGGTTGGAATGTGTAGTCACCATGAGAGGTGAAGGAAAGATGGTAAAGGTTTTGCATAGGGTTTCAATGAGGAAATAGACTAAGACTGAAAATTTGATAGTGTTGGGCTAGGGCATGGCTAAGAGAAAATAGTGTGTGTGGTCTCCAAATGAGATGGAGAAGAGAGGAAAGTCTAAGATTGGGACAGTGAGTTGTTGTTGGTTGATAATTTCAGTAATGGGGTAGTTGTATACAATTAAGATAGGGGTTCCAAGCATAGTGAACCTAAGAATGGATGTGAAGAGGGAGATTGAGAGGCAAAGTATAAAGGAAGTCATTCTATTCATGAAGGTCAAGCCAAGAGTTAGATGAAGGAGGACAATCAAAGTATGAGTTGTTCATGCATGAAGATAGTTGACAAGGAAAGAATGAAGATCAAAGAGATGGAAAAATAAAAGCCCAAGGTTAAGATGAAGCAGTTGCAAGGACAAGAAGGAACATTTCACCATGTTTGTTTTGCAGGTTCAAGGGTTCTAAGGGACTTGGAACATTTTCAAGTTGGGGTGTATGGTGCAGGGGCACCATTAAAACATAGTTGATTAAGCTTAGGTTTTTGGGTGAAATGAGGTCCATGAGACCATTCATGTTTTAATAAGTTTCACATGAGCCATTTAATGTAGTTTTGAGTCTTTAGAAGGAACTTTGGGAGTCTAGGTTGCAAATATTGGAAAAAATGTGAAATTATCAAATAATGCATAATTACCAATGCAAAGGGTTAATAGCCTTTTAAAAAAAGGTGGTTAGGTAGTTATAGGTGTTGGAGGAGGTTATTGAAGCTCTATTTAGTTTATTCCATTGTTGTAAAGACAAAATTGAAGATTTTGGAAAAAAAATAGTTTTGAATTGAGTTTACACATTTCCCTTGCATATTCTGAATTTTGTTTGGTTGGAACAGTCCGTACAACTTCAGATTTTGTTTGAAGTTTGGAATTTCATGGTAGGGAATTGAGTATACTTTCAAATTCTTCATTTTTTATTGAGAATCATTAAGTTAGGCATGAGATATCTCTATTTTTTTTAAACTGCTTTATTTTGGTGCAAGTTGGTGGTTTGAGAGTATAAACATGAGTTTTTAGGGAATTCCACCTACTGTATCCATTTTCACTCAGTGGAATGACCCATATTGATGTATTATAGGTTTTCAAATGTTGTGGACATTGAGGGAGTTTGTATGTGGGTTTTGGGCATTGCCCTATGTTGAATTTGAGTGATTTTCCTTATGAAAGTGAGTAACTAAAGGGTGGTTTATGAGTTTTGTGGAGGGAATAACCTATGTAATGAAATTTTAAAATTTTTTAGGAAAAATTAAGAGTGTTTGAATAGGTGGCAAGGTTTGGGGAGGCCTGGAGGTATGATTTGCAATAAACCCTCCTTTTGAGGGCCTAAAATAAAGGGTTTCATAGTTTTCTATGTTAAAAGAGTCATCTCTAGAAAATAATTATGGATTTAGTGGTTTGAGGGCATGGAAAATGCTTCCCCAAAGTTTTAGTTGTCTGTGATAAGTCTAAAGATGGGATGCTTTGTAATTTAGGCATAATTAGCCTAATTAGGACATTGTATGAGTGGGAGTTTCAAGAGTTTGGTACAAAGGAATTGTGTTTGATCCTAAGATATTTTGTGTAATTTAAAATAATTTTTTTGAATCAATAATTTTTTTGTGGAGTCATTTGGAAAGTTTTGGAGTTAAGGGCCTAGAACCCGGTTTGCACTACTACTAGGGTTGCAAGGGTGAAAGTGGGGAAAATTCTACTATTTTTTTAAAACTTTGGGAGTTGTTTGGCATGGTCTAATAGGCCCTTTTAATCTTGTTAGATACATATTGAAGGAAATTTGACATCTTGAATGGTTTTGGGTCCCCTGCCTCTACATAATTAAGGCTAGACTTTTTCGTAATACTTTTATTTAATTTCAACTTAATTAACTAACTCTCACATGAGTTACCATGGCACCACTTTCTGCACCAACCCCCATTGAGAGCCACTCCCTACTGAAAACACAAGGATATAATCCTTAAACCAAGGGTAAACAAAGTGTACAAACTTGGATAATAAATCCCAACCATAATACAAGAGGCAACACATCACGTTCGTAGTAACTGGGTGTTTAAACTGAATTACAACCAAGTGCACTACCCAAGGAAAAAAAGGGATGAACCATAAATCACAATAACCCCCAATAATAATATGACATTTGGAAGACTTACAAAATCACAACTAACATATTTCTCCAACTTACGTGAACAAAAGAAATCATAATTAAATAAGTAATTTAGGTAAGTAATATGAACTATCATTAGGATTTACTAAATCCAATTTCCATTGCAAGAAATCCAATAATACATTGCTCCAAATAATCTAACTTAATGCAATTTCATTTATAAACAATAAGGAAATTAAATCTAATTGTTTAAATCAATTTCCCAATTTATATCAATATAAAAATAAATTTCCTCTTATAAAATAATTTCATTTTAAATCATGTAACTTGTGCAATTACATGCACCCATTATAAAATATTCATTTAAATATATATATATATATATATATATATATATATATATATATATATATATATATATATGAATATATACACAATTATATATATTTATTTATATATACATAAATATACATATAAATATGTACTTAAATATATATATTAAATTTTTCAACTTTAAAACCATATAAAAAGTCAAATCACCAAATCAAAACTCATATGGTAGATGAATATTTGCATTGTACCTAGCTTCGTTCAACTGAGTCCTCATATGGGAGGGCACAACCTGTGAAGGTAGTGCCCAACGCTGCCTCCACAACGCCAACTCCCCATATGGGCGGTTGTGGGGGTAGGCCAAGCACCTCCCCCAAACAAATTTATCACTTGCAAATTTGTTTGAAATTAAAACATGCAAATTATTTAATTTTTCCGTTTGTTTTTCTACAGGGATTTCCCAAAATAAATTTCATAGGAAATTTTACAATAATATATATATATATATATGTATATGTATATATATCAATATATATTGTAATGCCCCTCCACGTAACCCTAGAGGATGACACAAACACAACGAAAATGCAACAATTTTTTTTTAAGTATAATTAACAACAAGTAAAGTGAACTACACTTAACGCGTATATCTTCTAGGGTACACGACAACACTTACATTCAAATCCCATAACATACATAAGTAACTAATCCATAGAATATAAAATAATACTCATCAAATAAAGAACATACATCCAAGAACATTAAACAAATTCCATTAAATAATCATCCATAGATTGCATTCATTGAAAATAGTAGTTACAAAGCTCATTTCCAAAAGGAGGCAAATCATACAATAATGTTACAATTACAATAATACAAAGATCCTCCTCTAATACAAATGAGTAGTACATATATGAAGATATCCAACTGATCCAATAGAATATAAGAGATGGTAAAAATCAATTGGAACAAGCGAGCTCTCCAATCTGGAAGATCCCGCCATCACAAACATGAAGTGGAAACCCAATGGTGTAAGGTGCACATTCCACCCAACCAAGTGGTACTCGAAGGTCCAACCCCATGCTAGGATATAGTAAAAGGGCTTCCTAGACATAACCAACAACCTCTAGACATAGGTAAAAACAAGACTAAACCATACAAATACAATACTTAACATAAAGGTTACATTGCTTCCAGAGTAAAAGAATCAAGTATACCAATTGAACAATACAAACTACTGTCATAGGAGGAGTGTCATCACAAAGTTGCATGGGTTACCCTGGTAGATCTTCCTAGGCCCCCCAACCCCCATCTTGGGTTACCCTAGTAGCCTCTCATGATTCCCAACCCCAAATGCAAATCGATGCGAAATCAAATATATTTTAAAGTGATAAGATAATGATCTTTGCATTCCATGCCTTCTCGTCTCATCCCAAATCTAAATTATCCCTTGACCCAATGAGTGAGGCACAATTATCTAGTTAAGTGTTTATAGCTACCCTTTCCCCTAATACATTTATTTAATTTCCATTGAATTAACTAACTCTTAGATGAGTTATCCTAGCACCACTTTGTGCACTGGCTCCCATTGAGAGCCACTCTCCTACTGACAACAGAAGGATCTAATCCAATACCCAAGGGTAGACAAGTGCCCAAAAACAGATAATAAATCCCAACCATAATACAAAAGGCAACACATCCCGTTCATAGTAATCGGGTGTTTAAACTGAATCACAACCAAGTGCACTACCCAAGGGAAAACAAAGGGCTGAACTATAAATCACAACCCCCTCATCAAATTACCACATATAGAAGGCTTACAAAATCACAACTAACATATTTCCCCAACAATGTGAACATAAGAAATCATAAATTTAAATAAGCAATTCAAGCATAGTAATTGATACTATCATTAGGATTTCCTAAATCTAATTTCCAATGCAAGAGGTCTAATAATATATTGCTCCAAATAATTCTAACTCAATGAAATTTAATTTACAAACAATAAAGAAATTAAATCTAATTGTTTAAATCAATTTCCCAATTACGTCAATATAAAAATCAATTTGCTCTTTCATAATCATTTCATTTTAAAATATCTAACTTATGCAATTACATGCACCTGTGATAAAATTTCATTTAAATATGTATAAATATATAATTATATATGAATTTATATATAATTATACATATATATATATATATATATTATTCAAATATTCTAAAAATTAAATTACAATTTCAAACAATATTAATTAAATATATAAATATATTTATGTATATTTATGTATATATATGTATGCATATATATAAATGTGCATAATATATATATTACATATTGAATACCAAACAAAAAGCGAAATTAAACCAAGGTGGATGAAATATTTTGTTGGCCATTGTTAATGGCTTCACCAGCTATATTCATAGCCGTCTCCCTATTTGGCGAGTCTGCGGCCTGTGAAGGCAACAACACTGCCTTCACAGCCTGCCTCCCCTTTGGGGCAGTGATTGTGAAGGCAGCCCCAACCTCCCCATACATATATTCCAATTGTTAAATTTTCAAAACCCTAAGATTTATTTAAAAATCACGTACATAAATTTCTTCAAGGTTTTCATAGTATATTTAATCTGGAATTTTTATCAAACAAATATGTATATATATTGATATATATATATATATATATATATATGCATGTGTATATATTAATATTTATCAAAAGATTGCTCCTGAAGAGCAAGTTTTCGCAAAAGCTTTCTACAGTGGAAATATTTATAAAATTTTATTGAGGTTTTCAATTTCCCAGCCAAACAAATCTAATTGGGAAAACAAAACAAAACAATAATCTTCTAGAGGAAGAACTTTTCCAATACAAACAAGATTTTCCATAATTTTTTATAGGAAGATTTTAAATCCATTTCTACAAAGATTTTCCAAATCTTATATTGTTTTCCTTATGGGATTTCTATTGTTTAAAAACAATTTCCTACAAAGGCTCTAAAGCTTTTATGACAATTTCCGATTCCAAACAAATCAAAGCTTAAAATATTTTCTACAGAAGTTCTAAGCTTTCATGACAATTTTCCAAACATGACAATCTTTCATATTTTCAAAAATATATTAAAGCTTCTAAACAAATTAAAGCTTCTTCTTTATATAGGTAATCTTTCCAATTTGCATATAAATAAATAAAATTAAAGAACCTATTTTGGATGTTTGAAGAAACGAAGATTGAAGTAGAGCCTCACCTTCAATTTCCATTACTATCCAAAGCTTCTTTCAAAAACCCTCTTTCAAGAAAGTTGAAAAATAAAAACCAAAGCCAAAAAATTTCCAAGAGCTTCTTCCCTAAATTTTCAACCTCTTTCAATTTACAACAACATCTTCCAATTTTTAACCACCACCCAAAATATCTTTTCTCATTGTTGTGAAGTAGCCTCTTTCCTCTTTTAGTTAATGCAATTATTCTCTTCGAGAATTAATTCTCAACAATAGTGTTTAATTTACACATGTCACAAATAAAATATCTTTCCAACCAAATCACAAATATTTCCTCTAAAACATTTAAAAGATATTTGTGCATTTAATAATTCAAAATCACATGTTAACTTCTAACTAAATTTAATCTAATTAATTTAATCACTTTATAAAATAAATTAAATCTCAAAGATTAAATCACTTTACAAAATAGATTAAATTTAATTAATTGAATCAAATATAATGCTTCTAACAACATTAAACAAGATTAATTAAATAATCACTTATAAACATTTTAAGCATTAATTTCCCACAGAGCATACCTTGCAAAATAATTAAACAACAAGGCAAACGGGGACAACATGAAAATACAACATGAACAAAACAAAGGCTGATGACACACAGTGACTAGGGTTGTGGTTTGACAAGGAAACCTTGTTACTATCTCCCAATCAACTACACTGTTAGGAAATGGACATGCTCAAACCTGTGAATCTAGGTGGAGTCGATGTCCTATACCTGCAAACGTGCAATCAAAAAATATGTCATACATGTATATATATCATAATCAATCACACCATAAAGAGAAAATTGCGGAATTGCAAGGCATTTGCAAGCGAGTGATGCAATCTTGTTCCCTTCACCAATACAGTGTCACATCAAAACTGACGAAACTAGAACATCAAATAAATATAGATGAGCATATATCAATATCAATTCAAATAATCAACTATGCTAACCAAAAAACATGTCATAAAAAATAATCATCCATAAAGTGTACCATCACATCATAATATAAAAACCATCATTGCTCCAATGTCAATGATCAAATAACAGCATAGTATCATAGTCTATCAAAGTAAAAGTACTATCTGAAAACATAAGCAAATCGAAGGGGTGCTGCATATATATATGCGTATATTAATATATTAATATATATATAGTTCAAAATGATTACTATAGTTGGGCTAATTTTCACAAAATTTTCTACAGAGGATATTTTCAAAATTTACTTGAGGTTTTCATTTCCCAAATCAAATAAATAAATTTGAAGAAAAACAAAAATCTTCTACAAGAAGATCTTTTCCTATACAAACAAGATTTTTTACAAATTTTGGGTAGTAAGATTTTAAATCCTTTCCTATTGAGGTTTCCAAATTTTAAGCTCTAAAGCTTTCACGACAAAATTTCCAATTTTCAAAACGTAAAGAATCTTTAAAACAAATAATTTTTCTTCATTGTACGGACAATATTTTCTAAAATAATAACTAATTCTAATAGCCTTTTCCAATTTCTAAATGAATAAAAGCAATTAAAGAACCTGTTTCTAGATGTATGAAGCAATGAAGATTGAAGTAGAGCCTCTCCTTCAAATTCCAAAATTACCCAAGCCTTTTCCAAATATTCCTCTTTCGAGAAAGATGAAAACAAAACCAGAGCCAATTTTTCCCAAGAACTTCTTCCCCAATTTTCAACCACCTCCAAAATATCCTTTCATTCTTGTGAAATAGCCTCTTTCCTCTTTCAGTTAATGCAATTATTCTCTCCAAGAATTAATTCCCATTACTAGATATTAATTTCTAACTCATGTCACAATTAAAATATCTTTCCAACCAAAACACAGATATTTCCTCCAGATATTTTCTTAAGATACTTGTTTAACTAATAATTTAAAATCAAATATATTAATCTTAATTATCCTTTCAAATAAATTCTCAAATCTATTCAATTAATTTAAATAATTAATCAACGAAAGCTTTGATATTCTAACAATTTAATATCCAATTTAATCTAATTAATTTAATCACTTTATAAAATAAATTTAATTTCAAAGATTAAATTACTTTACAAAATAAATTTAATTTAATTAACTAAATCAAATATAAAGCTTCTAACAAAATTAATCAAGAATAATTAAATAATCACTTTAAAATACTATAAGCATTAATTAACATTAATTTCCCATAGAGAATACCTCACAAAATGAATAAACGACAAGGAAAATGAAAAACAACATGACAACAAAGCATGACCCAAAATAAGGACTGAGGACACACTGTGACTAAGGTTGTGGTTTGACAAGGAAACCTAGATACTATCTCCCAATCAACTATTCTGTCGGGCAATGGACATGCTCAAACCTGTGAATCTAGGTGGAGTTGATGTTTTGTACCTGCAATCCTGCAATCAAAACATATGTCATATATGTATATATATCATAAACAATCACACAATGAAGAGAAAATCATGAAATCGCAGGGCACTGGCAAGCAAGTGATGCAATCTCGTTCCCTTCATCAATACATCGTCACATCAAAATTGACAAAAATAAAACATGAATTAACTACAAATGAACATATATCAATATCAACTCACATAATCAACTATTCTGACCAGAAAGCATTTTATAATCAATAATCATCCATATAGTGTATCATCACATTTCAATATAAAAATCATCATCGCTATAATGTCAACGATCAAATAACAACAACATATTATCATAGTCTATCAAAGTAAAAGCATTGTTTGAAGACATAAGAAAATCAGAGGGGTGCTACATCCCCCCCCTAGGATTAGGCTTACTCCTAGAAACTTGCAAACAAATAGGGATAGAGCTCCCTCATCCTGGTTGCATCCTCCCAGGTAGCCGATGTATGATCTCTCATATCCCACTAGTCCCTCACTTACTCAATATCTAGACACTTGAGTGTGAGTCTCTTGTGTTGCATGATGGCCATAGGCTCCAAAGCCACTTGCCCATCCTCTACCTATAAGGCATTCCAATCAAGGATGTGAGATATATCAGGGTGTTAAGGCCTGAGTACTAAAACATGAAATATGTCATGTATATGTGAGAGACTGGGCGACAAAGTAAGACGATAAGCTACTAGTCCAATCTTCTCAAGAATCTCGAATGGCCCAACAAAATGAGGTGCAAGCTTAGAGACCTTTCCATATCAGATTGGACTCTTTCATGGATGCACTCATAAAAAGACTCGATCACCTACTACAAACTGGCGGTCCACTTGATGTGCATCTGCATATATTTTTGCCTATCATGTGCAACAACCAAATGTTCCTTGATCCTAATCACTTAGTGATCCATGTCCTGAAGCATCTTGGGACCCAATATAACTCTATCATCTAACTAGTCCCAACTTAAAGGATTCTGACATGGTCGTCCATACAATGCTTGGAAAGGAGGCATACCAATCGAAATTTGATAGCTGTTATTATAAGAAAAATCCACTAAATGGAGATAGTCCTCCCATCATGTCTGTTGGTCCATCAAATGCATGTGTAACATATCCTCGAGGATCTGGTTGACCCTCTTGGTCTATCCATCTGTCTCAGGGTGATACGTTGAAATAAAGTTCAACTTCGTCCCCATGGCATGTTGCAATGATGTCCAAAGAGCTGAGGAGAACACTGGATCCCTGTCAGAAATGATCCAACAAGGAATACCGTGCACCCTAAAAATATCTCCCATGAAAACTCTAGCAACATACGTAGTGTTATAGGATTTGTGAATAGGCAAGAAGTGGGATACCTTCATCAACCTATCCACCATCACCATAATGGCATCGTGCCATATGAAAGAATTAGGTAACCCAAGAATGAAATGCAATGAGATTATATCCCATTTCCAGTCTAGAACCAAATGTTCCTACAAAAGTTCTGCCAGATGTTGGTGTGTAGCCCTCACTCATTGAAAATCCAAACACCTCAACACAAAGCCAATGATGTCTCGCTTCATACCCACCCAAAAGTATAATTGTCGCAAATTGGCATGCATCTTCTTCACTCTCGGATGGGCTGAATAGGGTGCTCGATGTGCCTTTCCCATAACCAAGGTACAAAGATCTCTAGAAGATGGAACATAAATGCATCCCAAGTGTCTTAACAAACCATCTAACTCTAGAGAATAACCTAAGAATCTGCCCTCAAGAGTCCTGCTTGTCTCTATCTCTGATCTCACCTCCTGATACCAGCTATCTATAGGAAGTGTAGAAATAATTTGACTCCTCAAATCCACACCAAGAGTCACCTTTGACAACTCGTTTCTTCATCTATTGAGAGCATCAAAAAATGCGTTCTCCTTCCCTTGGATGAACTTCACCTTTAAGTCATACTCTCAAAGGAACTACATCCATCGCATTTGCCTGGCATTAAGATTAGGCTACGTGAAGATGTACTGTAGACTTTGGTCACTATGCAACTCAAATCTGTGCTCCAATAGGAAATGTCTCCATCTAGTCAAAGAATGTACTACTACTGCTAAATCAAGATCATGCATAGGGTAATTTAACTCATCATCCTTGAGTTTGTGAGACTCATACACAATAACTCAACCATCCTGCATCAAGACTTCTCCTAATCCCTCTAAAGATGCATCTGTACAAACGAAAAAATCTCCAGTAGGATCAGGTATCGTAAGAATCAGTGCATTGGTCAACCTCTCCTTTGGAGTCTGAAATGTTTCCTCACACTACTTTGTCCAGATGAATCTCTTCCCTTTCCTTTGAAGAGAAGAGATGGGATGTCCTATCCTTGAGAAACCTTGAACAAAGCATCTATAATAACCTGCTAATCCCATGAAATTGTGTATCTCTGCCACATTAGTGGGCATAGGCCAATCAATGATCACTTGGATCTTTGTAGGATCCACTGTAATACTCTCTCCTGATATCACATGTCCAAGGTACTTAACCTTTGTCTTAAATAACTCGCATTTGGATAGGTTAGTGTACAACTGATTATCTCTCAAATACTGCAAAACCTTCCTCAGATGCTCCTCATGCTCCTCTACTATCCTGGAATAGATCAATATGTCATCAAGGAATACCAATATAAATCTATCAAGATAAGTACAAAATACTATGTTCATCAAACTCATGAACATAGATGGTGCGTTCATCAACCCAAATGGTACCACTGTAAAGTCATAGTGACCGTAATGAGTACAAAAATTTGTCTTATGAATTTAAAAATCAAATATGCGTAGCTGATGTTACCCTCACTTAAGATTGATTTTTGAAAATACTGTAGCACCCTTAATTTGAGAAAACAAGTCATTGATCCTAGGTAAGGGATATCGATTCTTGATTGTCACTTTATTCAACTGACGGTAGTCTATGCACAATCAGAGTGATCCATCCTTCTTCAAAAAAATTGTTGGTGCTCCCCAAGGTGAAACACTAGGGTAGATGAAACCATTTACTAGCAACTCCTCCAACTACAAGAAAAGCTCCTTAAGCTCATGTGTAGTAATATGGTACAAAGTTTGTGAAATAGGCTCAGATCCAGGTAAAAGATCAATCTTGAAATTAATGCTACGCGTAGGTGGCATCCCTAGAATCTCATCGGGAAATACATCTACATACTATTGAAGTATGGGATGGATATCAAGTGAAAACTTCCCCTCACTATCTCCCAACTCCAAGTCATCTACTATCACTACAAACAACTGATAGTGGAATTGTACATCAGGGTTGTCAATGACAATATGGAGCTTCTGCTCCTCCAACCTCCACTAGGTAGATGCAAAGTCTCATAAGTAAATGATAGCACATTTTTCCTTGGTGTTGCTACCATAAGGGTGCATAGAAAAACACCGATTTAGGTCTATCAACCATGTCTCGACCTCTAGTTTGCTGCCAGAACCATTGAAAGTGGGCATATGAGCTCTAAGTAGGTCTCTCATATGAATTGTTGTGACCACTTTCGACTGTGTTGAAACCTCTCTCTCACCAATATCTCTTTGATCTCTATCCTATCCCAATCCAAGTAAAGCAAGAGCCTCCTCTAAAAATCGATGCAACTAAGCACCCTCAATCCCTGGTGGACCTTGATTCTAGTCACTACATCCCAGAGCATTCTGGGAAGCATGTTGGTCCTCATGATTAGAGTCATGGGAAACATGGAGAGTTAAATCCTACTGACTACCTCTGTGACTACCTCCTTATCCATGACCATGACCTCTATTGCAACCTCACCTAGGTGGCATGATCCTACACAGATACACCAAGGTATAAGACAATATAGCACAACTTAAATCGTACACAACTAATAGCTTAATGGATTCAATATTATCCTAGAGCACCCAGTGTTTAATTTTGGGCTCTGATACCATGTGTAACGCCTTGCCATGTAACCCTAGAGAATGCCACAAACACAATGAAAGTGTAACAATTGTTTTTTAAAGTGTAAGTAGCAATAAGTAAAGTTAACTACACTTAATGCATTCATCCTCTAAGGTATGCGACAACGCTTACATTCAAATCCTACAACATACAAAATTAAACTAATCCATATCATATAAAATAATACTCATGAAATAAAGAACATACATCCAATAACATTAAACTCATTTCATAAGATGCAATGTACATAATAAAATCATTCATATATTGAAATAATTCAATATATTAGTTACAAAGATAATTTCCAAAATGATATAGATCATAAAATAATGTTACAATTATAATGATACAAGGATCATCCTCAAACACAAATGAGAGGTAGTACATATACATAGATATCCAACTGATCCAATAGAACAAGAGAGATGGAACAAAGCAACTGGTACATGCGAGCTCTCCAAACTAGAAGATCCCACCATCACGTACATGAAGTGGAAACCCAATGGTGTAAGGTGCACATTCCACTTAACCAAGTTGTACCTGAAGGCCCACCCCTTATGCTAGGAGATAGTAAAAGGGCTTCCTAGGAAAAACCAACAACCTATAGACATAGAAAACCATAAGACTAAACTATACTAGTACCATACAATACATGAAGGTTACATTGCTTCTAGAGTAAAAGAATCAAGTAAATCAACTGAACAAGGCAAACTGTTATCATAGGAGGAGTGTCATCAAAAAGTAGCATGGGTTACCTTGGCAGATCTTCCTAGGCCTTGACCCCCATCTTGGGTTATCTTGGTAGCCTCTCACAATCCCCGACTCCACATGCAAAATGATGCAGAACCAAATAACTTTCAAAGGGACAAGATAATTATCTTGTCATTCCAGGCCTTCTCATTTCATCCCAAGTCTAAACAAGCCCTTGAGCCCATGAGCAAGGCACAATTAACAAGTTATATGTTTAATGCTACCCTTTCCCCCAATACTTTTTTTAAATTTCCACTGAATTAACTAACTCTCACATGAGTTACCTTGGCACCACTTTGTTCCCTAGCCCCCATTCAGGGCCACTCCCCTATTGACAACAGAAGGATCTAATCCTTAAACCAAGGGTAAATAAAGTGCACAAACTTGGATAATAAATCCCAACCATAATACAAGAGGCAAACACATTCCGTTCGTAGTAACTGAGTGTTTAAACTAAATTATAACCAAGTACACTACCCAAGGAAAACAAAGGTTTGAACCATAAATCACAACACCCCTCAATAATAATACGACATTTGGAAGACTTACAAAATCACAACTAATGTATTTCCCCAACTTACGTGAACAAAATAAATCATAATTAAATAAGAAATTCAGGGAAGTAATATGAACTATCATTAGGATTTTGATATAGAGTGGCAGGGGAAGCAACACCTTTTTCAAAAAGCTTCTCTCAATGCACACATCAACTTCACTATTCCTTCCAACAAGCAAATTGACCACTCAACTTGATTCACACAACCAAACATCTCAACAAGACTCAGGGATGATGTAAATACTCTTCACACAACACAAAATGACCAAACAAATAGACCTTGCACCCAAAAACATACATTCTTCCATCGCTCATACACAAGCCCATGCAACTTTGTAACATTCACCAATAGGACAGTCAAAATAAAATCTGATTAAAGGCATTAACTAGACCATAAAACATGGTTTTAGACTCCTAAAACCATCCTTCACAAGTTCCCAAAAGCACAAGATCAAACACCCAAAAAAAATGTATCAAAAGACTGATTTACAAGCCATAAACCAGGCTTAACTTGCCCTGTACAAGGAAGCTTTCAACTTGTCAAGGAAAACTCCAACACCCATAATTCCTTTAAAAGACTCAAACAGGTTCCCCAAGACCTGTTTCACATGTTTCATCCATTCTACTTATTTAAAATACTCAAAAATCAAAAGAAATGCTTTCAAATGATCATTTTCTAGACTGTTTAAAGGTAAAACCAGACCTAGGGCATCACATAACTTTTGCAAACATCCATTTTTCAATCTGAAACAAATTTTAGCATGTAAAGGAGTACTAAATCTACCAATCCACCAAGTTTCAGATTTTTCCCATGGTGAAAATGGGAGTTACATCCATTTTGGTGACCAAACCCTTGTTTTGGAAGGTTTCAAACCTACTTTCACTAAAATTGATGTAACTTACTCAATAATTGATGAAAACGAGCCAAATCACCACCAAAAGAAAGTAGACTATGCCCTATTTCAAACCATGCCAATTGGGAGCCTGTATAATGATGTACCAGACCGTACTAGGCATGGGAACAGTGAAAAATGCTGGAAAAAACAGAAAAACAGAGTTTCTTACTATATTTAATGCTTCAAAAATTCATCCAAAAGGAGGCTATTTAAAATTTTCCACATCATTATGAATGACCCTCAACTGATTTTTGAAGGAGGGAACTGTTGGAAAGTGTGATTACATCCTTAATAGTGAAATTACAATAAATGACAACATGACAATTTTTCACAATTTTACATTTTTTTGAAGCAACTTTGATCCCTATCACATAAGACCTCAAAAATCACTCAAGTGGCTTTAAAATAGCCTTATTACAAAATTAAAACATCAACCTTGCATATCCACATACAAATTCAAATATTTTGCCTTCAAAGGCTACATGACAACTTTTGAAGCAAGGTTGCAAGTTTACATATTTTGACTCCAAAACTTAAAGACTCATCCTAATTCATGCTTGATGGTCTTTTTAGACCTTATTAAAGAAAAAAGACCTCAAAATACTACTGCTTACCAACTGGCCACCCTACTAATCATTCAAATGATCAAAAAATGATATTATGGTGTAGGTGCTCCTACACCAGATTTCCTAAATCCAATTTCCATTGCAAGAAATCCAATAATACATTGCTCCAAATAATCTAACTTAATGCAATTTCATTTATAAACAATAAGGAAATTAAATCTAATTGTTTAAATCAATTTTCCAATTTATATCAATATAAAAATCAATTTCCTCTTATAAAATCATTTCATTTTAAATCATCTAATTTGTGCAATTTCATGCACCCATTATAAAATATTCATTTATATACATATATACATATACATATACATATATATATATATATACATACATATATATAAATATATATACATATAAATATATATAAGTATATACTTATATATATATAAATATATACTTATATATATTATATTTTACAACTTTAAAACCATATAAAAAGTCAAATCACCAAATTGAAACTCATATGGTGGATGGATATTTGCATTGTCCCCGACTATGTTCAACCGAGCCCTCATATTGGAGGGTGCGACATGTGAAGGTAGTGCCCAATGTTGCTCCACAACGTCGTCTCCCCATATGGGCAGTTGTGGGGGTGGGCCAAGTGCCTCCCCCAAATAAATTTATCACTTGCAAAAAAAATTGAAATTAAAACTTGCAAATTATTTAATTTCGCCGGTTGTTTTTCTACAAGGATTTCTAAAAATAAATTTCACAAAAAATTTTACAATAATATATATATATATATGTATATGTATATATATCAATATATATATATATATATATATATGTATATGTATATATATCAATATATTAATATATATATATATATATATGTATATGTATATATATCAATATTTATATATATATATATATATATTTATATTTTTATATATATATGTATATCAAAATGATTGCTACAGTTGGGCTAATTTTCAAAAAAAAATCTACAGAGGATATTTTCAAAATTTACCAAAGGTTTTCATTTCCCAAATCAAATAAATAAATTGGAAGAAAAACAACAATCTTCTAAAGGAAGATCTTTTCCCATACAAACAAGATTTTCCACAAATTTTGGATAGGAAGATTTTAAATCCTTTCCTAGAGAGGTTTCCAAAGTTTAAGCTCTAAAGCTTTCATGAAAAACTTTCCAATTTTCAAAACATAATGAAGCTTCTAAATAAATATTTTTTCTTCATAGTACAAGCAATCTTTTCCAAAACAATAACTAATTCTAATAGCCTTTTCCAATTTGTAAATGAATAAAAATAATTAAAGAACCTATTTCCAGATATATGAAGCAATGATGATTGAAGTAGAGCCTTGCCTTCAAATTCCAAAATTACCCAATCCTTTTCCAAATATTCCTCTTTCCAGAAAGATGAAAACAAAACCAAAACCAATTTTTCTTGAGATTTTCTTTCCGAATTTTCAACCACCTCCAAAATATCCGTTCATTCCCGTGAAATAGCATCTTTCCTCTTTCAGTTAATGCAATTATTCTCTCCAAGAATTAATTCCCAACACTAGATATTAATTTCTAACTCATGTCATAATTAAAATATCTTTCAAACCAAATCACAGATATTTCCTCCACATATTTTCTTAAGATATTTGTTTAACTAATAATTTAAAATCAAATATATTAATCTTAATTATCCTTTGAAATACATTCTCAACTCTAGTTTAAATAATTAATCAAACAAAGCTTTGATAATATAACAATTTAATATCCAATTTACTCTAATTAATTTAATCACTTTATAAAATAAATTTAATCTCAAAGATTAAATTACTTTACAAAATAAATTTAATTTAATTAATTAAATCAAATATAAAGCCTCTAACAACATTAATAAAGAATAATTAAATAATCACTTGAAAAAATTATAAGCATTAATTAACATTAATTTCCCACATAGCATACCTTGCAAAATAAATAAACGACAAGGCAAACAAAAAACATTACAACAAAGCATGACCCAAAACAAGGATTGACGACACACTGTGACTAGGGTTGTGGTTTGACAAGGAAACCCAGTTACTATCTCCCAATAAATTGTTCTGTTGGGCAATGGACATGCTCAAACCTGTGAATCCAGGTGGAGTCGATGTCCTATACCTACAATCCTGCAATCAAAACATATGTCGTACATGTATATAGATCATAAACAATTCAACGTGAAGAGAAAATCACAGAATCGTAGGGCACTCACAAGCAAGTGATGCAATCTCATTCCCTTCACCAATACAATGTCAAATCAAAAACGACGAAACTAAAACATTAATTAACTATATATGAGCATATATCAATATCAACTCACATAATCAACTATGCTAACCAGAAAACATTTCATAATCAATAATCATCTATATAGTGTACCATCACATCTCAATATAAAAAACCATCATTGCTATAATGTCAACAATCAAATAACAACATAATATCATAGTCTATCAAAATAAAATCATTGTCTAAAGACATAAGAACATCAGAGTGGTGCTACAATTATATCATTTAAGCTCTAAATTTATTCATATCACATTTTTATGATATCTATCCCCTATATTTTATTTTGTTCCTTTATTAGCTCAACTCTTATGCTTTCTTATGGTCTTTGTTTAGCTCCTATACTTTCTAATGTTCCCTCTTGATTAAATATGAGAAATTTAGATTGGAAAATATGATCACCTAAGAAAGTTCATCCATGTTTACCTAAAAGGAGAGTTGTGGAAATAGTAACACATTAAAAGAATTGGAAATGAAATATATACTCTATTAAAGAATCTAAAGGAAAAGAGGAGAGTATCAAGTAAGAAATATTAATATGTGTGCCTTATGAGAACACATATGTTTATTTCCTTTAGAAGAACAGAGAGAAAAGGTTAAAAAATCTACTTTAAATAAACACTTTTGACTAGGATTTAAAGTACGAGAATGGAAAATTTAGTCTAAGATAGAATAGATTGAAGAGAGGAACAAACAAATAAAATTAGTGTGTTGAACATAAGAGGAAGCTAGGAAAGAGGTTAATATATAGATGTCATTGTTATGTGATGCTACCATAAATTTGGTGGAGGATTCCCTTTTGTAGTTGAGACCTTTATGTAGGAAATATATAATAGTTTTGTGTAATAGTGCAAATAGATACAAAAAACCATGAAGAAATAAAGAGTGGTTCATATAATATCTATGAATCTATTAATAAAAAATATTGAAAAGATTAAACAATATTGAGGATACCAAATTAATGGGTTGTTTTTGGATTGAACTTGCAAGTAATTTGAGATAAGGATTTTCTTGGGACCATATGAGATTTTTCTAAGGTGCTCAACTACCTATATTATCCTTTTGACTTCAAAAAGTAGTTAATAGAAGGAGTGTGTAATCTTATCCTAGTTAAGAATACAATTAGGATTGCAATATTAATGATTGAATAGTAAAATAACACTACATAAGATCTAGTTATTCTACCTCTTTACTTATACACAAAGGGGGTTAAGGAAATGACAAACAACATTATGCTAATGAGAAGTAGGTAACAAATAATTCTAAGATGTTATTTTTTGAAAAGAGAAGTTGAAGAAGAGATCTTTGGATTGCTTGTGTTGTTGGGTCCAAGGAGAAACCATACAGGTGTATCCCACTTTTTGGCTTAAGTTGGATGCAATTTTTTATTTTTTTCTATTTTCTCTTTATTATAATAAGAAAATTGTAGTGAAATTGAAGATAATAAATACTAATTATTTGTGAAATTTTCTATTTAGATTATATTTTAATTCATATTTTAAATATTAATAATTTACTATTTATTACAATTTATAATATTTTAATTAGTAATATTTTCCATATCATACAAATTGAGTTAAAATAAAACCTCTTCCAAAAATTTTAAACATAGATTATCAACACCAATCTAGAGTATTAGAAGATTAAGGAGTTTTTTATTGATGCATTTTTTGGAAACATGAGCATATGGTATGAGCACAAGTTGTATAGTTATGTAGTTCGCTATTTTCATTAATGTCAACATTGTGATCCAATATGAAGACCATTGTGAAAATCACTTTGTATAGTTTGGAAATTTCTTAAGATGATTATCCAATGAGAATTTGCAAGAAATTTTGATCCGATAAAGATAGATGAAGGGAAAATTGACTAATTATCAATACACGTAATTTGGGTATACAAGACATCAAATTTTTGGGTCCACATTGGTCCATTGTATAAGATATTTCTCTACACTTTTGATATAATTTTGTTGGATGTTAGAGGAACCTAAATCCAAAATTTTATACTGTTTGGGCTCCTAGTGTTGAATTTATGAGTGACAACATATCAAATCTAGCAATAATAGGTTTCTTCTAGTTTAGGGCATATGTTTTGATGAATCTACACTTCTCTATGGATTGGAATTTGTCTTTCTAGTTTTGTGGAGATGTTGATAAGTGTTAGTAGAGTGTGTATTCCAAATATTATATATTTTTGAGGCTTGTGTGCCCAAGTGTGGTTGTACAGTTGGAAAATTTTGTTATTATGCCATTATTAGTACCGACCTAATGAGTTTTGTGTATTGAAAAGTTTGAATATGTATTGATCCATTATGTGGGTGTTGTTTTGGGTCTATGCTAACCTATTTTTATTTTTTATAAGTTTTGGATCTTGGCATGAAGCATGTATGTATGTATATTTTTACAACATGGTATAGTTGGTATGATACATCTATTTAGGTTGACCTAATTGATGTTATAAGTATTTGTTGATAAGGCAAATATATATGTAAGTTATTTTTTGGTGTTTTAGAGAGAGATGTAATGTGATGTACAATTGATGCAAATTATTTCAGTATAAGGTGAATGAAGAGAAGAGCGAAGAGTTAATTCAAATCAATATGAAGTGTGTAAATTTTGTATTCTAAGATTTATTGAAACTGTAATTCATGCATATGTTAGATGTGGTTTGTAATAGTTCAAACTAGGTTGTGAGTCACACTCTCTTCTATCTTTTCTTCTTTCAATGGGCAATGAGTCCACTTGGACAATGAGCCCACTTGTAGTGAGCACTTATGTAATATACTATAATTGGTTATAATATATTATGAGATAATAATCATTGTGGTTTTTCCCATTTTGGGTTTTCCATGTAAAAATATGGTGTTCATGTCTTATGTGCTTTGATGGTTGATTTCATACTTTCCTTTCCTACTACAAGTTTAATATATGCTATGTGAAATGAAAGTTTAAATGTTTAATTGGTTTAAAATTAGTTATTCACCCCCCTCTCAGTATTCTAGGTGTTCAAAAATTGGTATCAGAGCTTGATTCATTGGAATGAGCTTAACCACTTGGGGAATATCTTGGAGGTTGAACGCATGGATATTATAATATTTGCTACTCCTCCAAAAGGGATACTTGCTATTGGATTTATAGAAGAAGAGTGCATGGTTGACATTAATGGAGAACTCAAAATAACTCTTGAAGATCTGGAAAGGACGGAAAGTGAGAACAAAGATCTAAAGGAAAATTTCAAAGAAGTGGATGAATGCATCAAAAAGTTGAGAGAGAAAATCAAGAAGTTCAAAGAAAGATGTAAGGAAGTCAATGAATAGTTGAAGATAAAAATGAAATAATACTAGTCTGAAAGTGCAAGTTGAAGAGGGAAAAAGAGTTGAAGAATGTCCAAATGCCAAAGTGGAAAGAAAATATGAAGAATGCACAAAGCTTGAAGAAGAGGTTGTGACCTTGAGATCATATGTGGAGAAATAAAGGATTCGTGAAGACAAATTCAAGATGAGCTCTACAAAGCTTGATGAAATGATTTCAAATCATAAAGTATATAAAGAAAAAGGTGGATTAATTTTGAGATAGGAGAAAGCTCAAACATAGATCCAACACTAAATTAGGCTAAAAAGAAGACTAAAGAGAAGTAGAGAAATGGAATGATTTGGAATCAAAAGAATGTTGTCAAAAACCACCTCTCAAACAACCAAATGCACAAATGTACCCATCTTTTAATGGTTTCTATTATTCTTACAATAAGTTTGGACATAAGTCTATAAAATGTAGAAGCAAAATGAATTAGAATGTCCCATATTTTTCAGGTCAATGTTTTACATGAAATAGGTTTTGTCATAAGGCTAATGAATTTAGAAGTCAAATGATGAATGGCTATAACAATGGCATAAGGTTTCAATATTTTAATGGATACTATTATACATGGAATGAATTTGGGAATAAAGATAATTGATGAAAATATATAATGAATGCAGGTAAACCTATTCAAAATAATTTCATATGTTGCAATTTCAAAATACCTAGGCACATCTCTAAGTTTTGTAGAAGAAAAAATATGAAAGATAATTTGGTAAAGAAGAGTAATCTAGTATAAATAGTTGATCTAGTATAGATGAAGAAAGAAATGGACAAATTTTTGAAAAATAAGGAAGGGATAGCTTGAATAAGGGTGATTCTGTACTAGTATCTAGTATAGATGTTTCCTCCAAAAACTAAATTGAGAGCTTTGGCTCAAGGGGAGCTTTAATGGAAAATATTTCTTCCCCCATTAGAGAAATAGTGTTAATGTTTTAGAATGTGGATATGATGTGTGAATCAATATTCTCGATCTATTGGAGAAGATCTTAGTACAAAATTTCATGATGCGTCCATGTTTGTGGAGCATTTGAAGTTGACTATGCAAACAACTAGGGTTTTTACTAGATTTTCAGGTTTAGTATTCAATGCAAAATTAGGTTAAGTGGAAAAGGTTTATAAGTGATATCACTTAATAAAAATTCATTTTCAAACAATTAATCAAGAGAATAAGATCATACAAAGAGCATAGCAGTATGTTTGAAGCGATTCAGATTTGGTGCAAGAAAAACCCTACCCAAAAAGTGAATTAAAAGGTATTTATGGTCTCTACTTACCCTAGTTTTTTAGAAAGTATTTTGAAAATAATTGAAATGGCTACTCCAAGGGTTGTTGAGGTCACAAAATGACCCTGCCAAATTTCAAGAAGCATCCTAACAAATCTAAAAAAGTCAACCCAGATGGTGCTCTCTCAAGGGTACCCTATGGTGTCCTGCACACTCAGGATATAAGGATATACATTCATAGTAAATTGGAAGAATATGATCATTCAAAGCTTGTTGATGTGTGGATAAAATATGTCACCAATGATGACTTTGTATTGAAACCTAAAAATTATAATTTGGTTACAAAGAAGCTCAATGTTTGGTAAGTGTTCCCCAAATTGTTTCATCATGATACTTGGGTAAGGATTGCATTGAGCCATATCCATTAAAACTTTATATCGATGGATATGTCTGGCTTGATTACATATGAGGAAATTAGGGTTGTGACTGGTTTATGCTCAACCAAACCAATTTTGGTGCTTAAATCAATGAAGAATGAAGTTGTGATAGAGCTTATTGGTGCTCAATATGATAGGAGAGTGTTGAATATAAAGGACATCAATAATCTTGTGATGATGATTGGTTATAAAGTCTACTTCTCTAATAGAGAAAAAATTGTTTTAGCCACCACCATCAATATTGCTTATGAAATGGTAGATAAATGAGATTATCATGATTTGTGCAAGCTATTGAGACAACACTTGATGGAAAATTTGCAAAATATAAAGGATTCCAAGTATCCTTTCAAATATGAAACCTTGATTATATGCTTGTGTTTTTACTTGTTAAGAGAACTCCTAAGAACAAATAGTGTTGTATGGCTACAAGTTAGACCTATAGAACACCAAATTAGAGACTTCTTGAGAGGTAAGTGATATGCAAAGGCACATGATGAGGCTCTTGTGGTTATTTTAATAGTGTTTCAGAAGAGAATGCAAGAAAGGGAGAGGATTCCATGGAAGATGGTGGAGATATACACAAATGATATTAATTTTTTGGTTACTAAGGATGAATGCATTACACAGGCTATAGATCCTAGAATAGTATGGATTCCTGCTATGGGATATGAAGTCACTCAACAAGATATTGTAGGGTCTATGGACTACATGATAAGAAAACCAAAGGACACCTCTGAGGAGAGGTATGAAACTTATGAGGAGAAATCCATGAAGGTACACATGGATCAAAGGGAATCACAAATAAAGAGGTTCGTTGAAAAGATGACTACATAGTTTGTGGAGGCTATGGGTCTCACTAAGGAGCAGATTGAGGAAGCAAAGGCTAAGTTTGGTGCTCCAAGAGGTTCATCAAATGTAGATTTGGTAGAATAAATACCACTCCTCTGATTTTCCAGAAGTCCTTTAGGACTAAGCTAGTAACAAGAGAGAAGAGACAATAACCTATTAGTGCCCCAATGAAGGAAAATATCTCTCCAATCAAACAAAAAAAGAGGCCTGAAAAGGAAAAGGTTGCTACAATAGTACATCAAACTGGCCCAATGAAAAGGAGAGTGAAGACCAAGGCAATAAGGGAGCAATATTTGGGTGTGAACGTTGATGATGAATAAGAAGAAGAAGGACCATAATTCATCTGAAAAAGGAAAGATGAAGCTTCATAAGGTAAATAAAGCTCAAAGAAAGTAAGAATGGATATTATGGATATAGATGAAGAGGCTGAAGTAGAAAAATAAAAACAAGCCTTTGTGATCAACATGTGAGAGAAGAAAAAAGAACCCATCAAGAAGAAGATATCAAAAGAAAAGAAAAAACAAAAGAATGAGACTCCGTTAAGGACTCATAGTCCTATGAAATTGGATGCATTATTTAATGGGATTGTGCAAAATGGAATTCTAGAAGAAACTATTGCATTATATGTTGATAATGATGAGGTGGACAAGGCCACCATTAAAGAAGCTATTGTAAAATATATTATTATTTTTGAAGTAGATATGAGAAATATTGAAAAACAATTGCCTAGAAAACTTTGGAATGTATTGATTGAGAGAAGACAAAAGGCTATAAAGGAAGAAGCTAAGTTGAAAACCTATTCCTTCGAAAAGATTAGTGCTCTTATTTTTGAAGAGAATAAAGCCTTTTTGGCTATATTATAGGGTAAGGAATTTAGAACTAAGAAAAGGGTAACCACCCTCATGAGTAGAGATCAAAATGATCTCGAGAGGCTTTGAAAAAAGTCTATAGAGAAGGTTGCAGACTTAGCTCAAAGGTTGGGAATGACTCCTGAAAGCAAAGAATAAATGCAAGTTTAGATTCCTGCTATGGATATGAATGTTGAAGAATATGTACAACATGATGCTCAACATGAGCATGGATTTCAAGAAGGAAATTTACAAAATAATTTTCTTCTTGATGTGGAAGAAATGGCAGAGGGAAATATAGTTGTAGAAGAAACTATTAAAGGAGAAGAAGCTACACAAGAAGGCATTGCAAAGGAGGACACTTCCATTGATAATCAAACAACTACTTTGGTATTTGAAATAAATGTAGAGAACACTCAAGGAAAATTGGAAACAGGTACTCCTCCGAATAACACAAATCAAACTACTGGTGAGTATGTGCTTGAGAAGAATGTTGAAAAGAAGAGTGATGAAATAGAGGAGAAGGAAGCAAACACACTAGTTGATACTAATGATAGAGAAAAGGACTTGATGAAGAAGGTTGAAGAGGAGAATGTGAAGGCCACTGGTGAATCCTCTACTTCCTTTCAAGATCCTTTAAATAATTTACTAAGTATGCAGCTGTAATTCCAGCCTATAATATCTGCCAAAATGTTACAATTTCCTATGCAATAAGGGATTTTGGACATGGACAAGATCTCACCTCTTCAAAAGATTCAATTCGGAGATTCATTCCACATATCTACCAAAAATAGATAATAGAGACACATTAGAGGAGTGGAGAAATAATTGATGATGCTATGAAAGTTTTGTATGAGGCCATACCTGATGTTTTAATTGACAATTCCCTCTCCGATATGGAAATTTTGAAGGTTTTGATTGATTCTTTTAAAGAATATGCTATTAGTTTAATGGGGAAGTTAGAGAAAGAAGTAGAGAAAAAGATAAATGATAGAAACTTGATGGATGTCATGGAGAAGTGTGCTAGTGTACACAATAAATTTCAAGAAAATATTAAGGGTGCACAAGCTTTTGTGGTAGAAGAAAAATATTATTTCAATTCCATATGAAATGGCTCAGATTCACAAAAAGCACAAAGGATGAGATGGAATCTATTGAGTCCTATATTGATAAAGTTTTAAGTGCCTATGATCCGAAACATGATTTGGATGGAAGCACAAAGGAAAAAAAATGAGAATTTACATGAGTAGTTCTTCCAACAACAAGAGTAGAAAGAAAATATCATTATACAGTTTGATAATCTTAGGGGTTTGGGGAACTAAAATTTCATACATGTTTCCAGTGCCCTAATGAGTGTTGATTAAAATTCAAAGCTAAATCCAATACCCAACACTCTAGATGAAGGTGAAGAAATCTTAATGGATTTGGAAACATAAAGAAAAATGTTAGGAATTGCAAGAAGAATTGGGAGGATGGAAAAAAAGAATGGCAAGCCCATCTTGAAAAGCAACAAGAATCAAATTCCTCCTTTGGGTGAACATATTTATTTCCTTTTATGAATTTTAGTTTATTGTTCAGACTTCTATGTACATATAAGTGGATGGTATAAGGTAGACTTCCAGTATAATTTTTTCTTGGATAACACTCCTAGGGGAGTTAGTTAAGTTTTCAGTTGGTATATATGTACACATCTATCAGGGGGAGATTCAGTATATGAGAATATTGTTGGCATATGTATCCTTGATGTCAAAGGGGGAGAATAAGCATCACGAATAATTTTGGAAATAATTGAGGCATGCCGCCACCAATGAAAAAGGGGGAGATTGTTGGAAGATTAAGGAGTTTGTCATTGATACATTTTTTGGAAACATGAGCATGTCGAATGAGCATAAATTATACAATTATGCATTTTAGTTTTGTCATTGATGTCAACATTGTGATCCAGTATGAAGAACATTGTGCAGATTAGTTTGTATAGTTTGGACATATTTTGATATGGTTATCCACTGGGCATTTGCAAGAAGGTGTGATATAGTAAAGATAGTGTATGAGAGGGGGACCAACCACTTCAAGGCTCTAGGTCATGGAGAGCCGAGAGCAGAGGGTTTCCCTAACTTACCTCACTCTAAAGAGGCGTTTTAGATAGAGGTCAAGAATGATGAGGACTATAAGGTACTTTTGTCACTCTTTAGAACTAAAACCTAAGTTTAGTCTAGGCAAGCTGAATTTCAAAGTTGATATTGTACCTTAGACAACTCTTTATCCGAGGATGGTAGTGTAGTTCTAGGACAATAACACAACGTGGTGGAATCTCTTGGGCACACTGGTGTCCGTTCGATTAGAAAATAGAAAGAAAAATATAACAACCTAGCTAGTTATTCTTAAACGAACAAAATAGAACAATAAAGTTTGTGTTGTGCATATTTTGCACACATGCCCCACCATAGGAAGGGACCCTCTTTTTTTGCTCTCAACGGGCTTCTTTGCTCCTGCCTGATTTTGTGTGCCCCTCATTTTGGTGTCCTAGTTCATCAACGCGCCCTTCAAAGTCTCATTTT
>CM021106.1:526327460-526341125 GCA_007115665.2 Sequoiadendron giganteum
CAAGATCTCTCACATGAAGGAAGCCCCATGAAGTATGCACCTTACAGACCCACAGACTTGCAAGAAAGGTATGCCCCAAGATTCCCCCAAGATCTCTCACATGAAGGAAACCCAGAGGAAAAATCACCTTACAGGCCCACAGACCTGCAAGAAGGTATCCCCCAAGATCTCTCACATGAAGGAAACCCAGAGGAAAATGTGCCTTATAGGCCCACAAATATGCAAGAAGGTATCCCCCAAGATCTTTCACATGAAGGAAACCCAAATGAAAGCACCTTAAAGGCACGCCAACCTGCAAGGAGGCATCCCCCAAGATCTCTTTCAAGGAGGAGACTCAAAGGAGGGGACTCCGTAGAGTTGAATTAGAAAGTGGATTTATAGGTGTACCTGCAAAGTGACATGTTTACCCATAGATAAAACATGCCCAAAAACAAAGTGGCCACACAAGAAATCAAGTAGACACTCACATAGACCGTCAACAATTGAAAGTTTTTCAAAGGGGTCCCTTGGGAACCCGATGTGAAGAGGGGTCCACTCAAGGGATGCACCATTTGAAAGTGTAAAATTTACATTTTTTCTCAAATCTATTCATCATCAAGAAATCCTCCCGAAAGATGTTCACTTCATCAAGGAATTCGAAAGGAAGAAAATTTCCCCTCATGGGGGAAGGCCAAAGTTGCTTCCACCTTGGAAGAAAGTTCTCAAGTTATTTCTTTGTGAGATCATGATGAAGGAAACATGTTTTGTTAGGCGTCCTAGTTGTGAATACAATTTTTGAAAAATAAATGTTTGTGAGGATCTTCCAGAAAAGATTCATTGACGACGAATGCATTTTTAAAAAATTGATGTATCATAGAAATGGTTTTGTCACACATGAGAGGGGAAACTCAAGCAAAGAAGATAAAAGATAAGGAAAGATAAATAAAGGACACAAGAGGATCTGGTTTTGTGGGATCAGATCTGCTCATGCTTATATAAATAATAGGTAACTGCGGTGCAAGATGAAAGATCATCAATCCTTAATTAAATCAAGAACACACGAAAAGAAAAGTGAAAATAAAAAATCAGGTTAACATGGAAGGGGAGACTAAATTCCCCCAACACTTTGCATCATCCCCAATTTTATAAGAATCAAACATAAACATGGAAGAATGTTGATATAGATAGAAGAAGGTTTACGACACAAAAACCACTCCTGTATCCAAGCACCAACAAGGGTTACAACGGTCATCTAGGAATACGTAGCACAAGTACAGGGAAATACATCATAACACACACATCTGATCTAAAGATAAATAAGAGACCTCCCCTAACACTCATGGACCAAGAGTTCATCCACTTTCCACTCTAGATCATCATAAGGGGAAGGAGGACAAGCCTGTAGTGGTGGAATGTTAAGGGGAGGAGCTTCTGACCCTCCAACAATAAGGGCTAAGGAAGAAGGCCTTGTGAGGTCTTCTCCACCGGAATCTTATGGAGCTATGGTCAGCGATTTTACAAAGATCACTGGCAATTCATAAACTTCATCTAGAGAGTTAAACATACACTTCACAGGAGTGCCATGTGATGAGCCCAGTTTTTGGCATATTTAGATTCTGTTTTTAAAAAACTTTTCTACTTTTTATTATGCTGAGACAAACATTTAGTGGTAGTTATGGGAACAATCCTGGACTTTTAAGCTTAATACAATAAGTTTATTATGACAAGTATTTCAATGATTATTGCCTGAATGTTTTATTAGTTTGATAGAATAAGTATGTCTTGTGACTTTTTGTGATGACATGCCTTTCCTGCAATCTCTACTGTTGAACTTCCTATAGAAATATCTAAAATACTGTTTGCTCTGAATTAATGTTTAATGAATGTATAAATGAGGTGATGGATCATCTTAATGGTTGAATGTGTTGAGATAACTTTATGCCACATGAGTAGTTGTTAAGTTATTTCAGGTACCACGTCTTAAGAAGGAAATTCAGTTTCCACTTGATTACTGGAAGACTGATTCAATGAAGACTAATTCAACAACAAAGATTAAGGAGGCAACTTCAATTCATCCACCATGCAAGGAGAGTGTTCCAATAATACAACTTAGGCATCTTGATGGCGCATAAATCTAGGATGGTGGTGCTTTAAATCTTCAGAACTGATTTGACTCAATTCTTCCTTTTTGTATCTATCTCTTCACTTAGTTAGTTATGATGTAATAAAGACTTCCCATCTTATGAGGGAAGGGTTAGTTAGTCGTTAGATTAAATTTTTAATAAATAGCCTATTCTCCTTCAGAGAAAGGGTCGAAAGATTATTGTTGTAATACATTTCAGTTTTCAGAAATACAGTTGAAGGTTGTGAGTCATGTACTTGTTCATCTCAAATCAATAAAGGTGTTTATGAAGTTTACAGTCTAATATTTTGTTTATCTCTGGCACTACCTAAGGGGGGCCACTTAGGGAGTTGTCTATCTTTTTATTTTGCAAGTTAAAATAGTTGCACTTCCTTTTATAGAGCTTAGTGTGACTGTTCCTGCAGCTGGCAGAAATACAACTCTGCCAACTGTTCCTACAGCCACTAGATGCAAAATAGTTTTGTCTTTTAGTTTTCATTCCAAGAAAATTTAGTCAGTTAGAATTTGTTCCAGTAATTCCAATTCCAACATAGTGTTTTCAATAGATAATACATGTCTAAAATAGAAGATTAATGCATATACTTTGCAGACCCATTGCAAGTCTTACGTCTCTGGGTTGATAAATAAATGAGGTCCTTTAGCAAGTTATGAATGTCAGTTGTGATGTTCAATCCCTGAGTAGAGGAATTCATGTTCCTAGTTATTAAGATGATTAAAGGACACTACATTTTTTGCACCATTTTTGGGGATGGTGTCAAACTAAGAATCTGTTGCAGACATGCTAGTAGAAATTTTGAAATTTCATTCCTAGTATATAGCTTAAAATTCACCATTCCAACATTTTTTCCATAGTTTAGACTTACTTTTTGTTGTATGCTTAGAAGAAGAGACCAATTTGGAAGATTCCTTCCTAGAAGATTAAATATCCAAGAAATTGACCCAGAATTTGTCCCAAAAGAATCATATTTGGATGTTGGTCAAGACTTAGTTACCTTATCCTCTTCCTCAGAGATAAGTTTAAACTTGTTTGATGAGCCTGGCAACCTTGATCCACTTACCGAGTAGTTGAATAATCTGCACACTTCCAATGAACCAAGACCCACATAATAACCTGCTTGCCCTTGTAGTCTATCAACTAGGAGCTAACCCACAAACACCACCAAGGATGGAAAGACCTACTTTTCCATTCCCATTCCCTGAGTTCAATGACAATAATAACCTCAAGAATATCCTTGCCTCATTACTCCCAAAATTCTCTGGAATTATTACAGAGGACCCTCATACCTTCTTGTTTGAGTTTGACATCCTATGTAGGAGTTATGATTACACTACTGAAGCACATAAGATGAAATTGTTTCCCTCTACCTTAAAGGAGTCAGCCTTAAGATGGTTCATGGGATTATGAGGTAATGCAGCGACCACTTGGGATGAATTAAAGGAGTTATTATTGGGAAATTATAAATAATATTTTAGAGGGAATGATATGAGAGGAGATGACATCTTCAAGATGTCACAGAAAGAGGATGAAACCTTGGAAGACTATGTGTCTAGGTTTCTATTCAGTGTGCAGAAAAACACACAACATTAGTTGAATGAGGAGTCTAAAAAAATTCTCTTTCTAAGACGAGTTAATGATACTTGCATGGAAGCACTAGACCTCATGGCTGGAGGAGATATCACCAAAATTGATGGGGATGATATCAAGAAGATCTGTCTCAATTACTCTAGAGAAAATGTGAAGAAAGGTAGAGCATTCAGACCATCCATTGCAAGAGGAAGTGGTTCATGCGTGTTCAAGGGGGAGATTTCTAATCTCTTGTCTGACTTCAAGAAATATATTATCAATTATGTAGCTACTCAACTGGACACTGTGCAAGCTAGGAGGAAGAAAGATGAAGCTGAGGCAATGCTAGCTAAATATTGCCCCCACTACAGACAAAGGAAGAAGGATTGCAGATGTAATGCGGTGGCTAATTTGGAGGTGCAACATCTTCCCACTGAGTTTAAACCAATAGAAGGAGATGAAGAAGTGTTCTTTGTTTCTCAACACAGGCCTTGGGCCCCAAGACAAGGTATGCCTCAGGACCCTTTGCAAAATTTTGGTTCATACAATAATTAGTGGCAAAACCAGTACCCTCCAAATTATGGTCCATATTCCCAACCTCAGTGGAATAATTCTTGGCCAAATACTTAGCAAAACCATTGGTAACCCCCACAAGGGAATTGACAATCACGACAATAAAATCAGTGGTAGCCTCCACAAGGAAATCGACAATAGTCTAACCAGTGGAGAGGAGGCCAACAATGGTCAAATCAACTCGCTAGTTTCCTGCAGCAACCCTAGCAATAGTCAATCATGCCACCACTTGTAGCTAATCAGAGACAAAATCCTAAGCCAACCCAGTTACCTGCTCAAGAAACACCTAATCCCAATAATCAAACTCAACAACAACAACAAGTTTATTTCACTGATCCCAACCACCAGCTTGCATATGCTCTCAACTTGAACAATATTAACTTACGATCAGGAATAGTGTTCCCTACACCATCTCCTCCCATAATCTCATAATTTCCATCTAAGGAGAATGAGCAAGGAGATATTAATGGCCAAGTTCAATCCAATGAGCCCATGCAAAATCCATCATTACCTAAAGTATCCAATAAGCCCCCATCTCATTTTCCATAAAGGTTGGAAGGTGAAGTTGTTCAAAAGCAAGAAGAGCCCACCTTTGACATTCTTGACCAGCTAAAGCACATATGTGTAAAAACTCCTTTGTTCCAAGCAATTAAGGAAGTACCTATCTATAGAAAAGCTATCAAAGAAGCATGTTTAAAGAATTCAGGTAGGAAGAAGAGACCCTTAGACTGTTTATGTCTTAGGTCAACTCTCTGATTTGATGCTAGTGAAGCTTACCGTCCCAAAATATTCAGACCCTGGCAACCCTATTGTTGAAAGCATTATTAATGGGCTTCAGATAAAAAATGCTTTAGTAGATCTTGGAGCAGCTATCAATGTCATGAAAAAAGACCTTGTACTAAAGCTAAGTATTTCAGACCTAAGACCTACACCTATAGTCTTGTAACTTGCTGATAGCTCAACTATCAAACCTGATGGAGTAGTTGAAGACCTAGTAGTCACCCTAGATTCATGGGAATATCCTGCTAATTTTATGATTTTATCTCCAAAAGCATCACTAGGAGGTTATCCTATAATTCTAGGAAGGCCTTGGTTAGCCACTATAGATTATTATATAGGATGTAGGTCTAGTAACATGACTATCTCTGATGGGTATAGCACTAAGAAGCTCACCCTTTATGCTCCATCCCAACCTCAACTTGAGTTAGGACAAGCAGTCTGGCCCGATTTGGGAGAAGATGTGGAAGATATGAATTATGTGGAAAATCTGATGATGATCACAACAAAGACTTCTATTGCAAAACAAGAAGAGGAAGAGATACTATCTAATGCCCTTCTGAACAATTATGGTATTGAATACCCCTTTTGTGAAAAATTTCCATGTTCTTTATAGAAAATTCTTCCTCTGCCCACTTCAACTCATTATCCTATAGCAACTGACTGTTTGCACACATTATTGCCCCATGAGGTAGAAATTCCTTTTCTGTCCAAAGTATCCATGCTTGAATTGACTTCCCAAGTAGAAGTGGTTGCAGGGAAAACTTTGAATATCAATAACAAACTTACCAGTAAGCAACAAGAGTCAATGGTCCAAATGCTTACTTCTGACAAGCCAAATTTTTCCTGGGATTATAGTGACATGAAAGGACTTGATCCAAAGCTATGTACACACCGAATTTTCATCAATAGTGAGTTCAAACCTATTAGGCAGCCACAGAGGAGAATCAACATAGCCTTGAGAGAAATTGTTAAAGAGGAATTGCAAAAGATGTTGAATGTTGGCTTTATCTACCCAATCTCAGATAGCCAGGGGGTTTCTCCACTGGTTATTGTTCCTAAGAAAGGAGCAAAATGGAGAGTTTGTGTGGATTACAGGGAGCTCAAGTCAGCAACAAAGAAAGATTACTTTCCTCTTCCCTTCATTGATCAAGTACTAGATAATTTATCAGGGAAAAAGTATTTCTCCTTCCTTGATGGGTTTAGTGGATATAATCAAATAAATATTGCTCTTGAGGACCAGGAAAAGACTAATTTCACATGCCCCTAGGTAACTTTTTCCTATTCATTCTTTCCTTTCGATCTCTGTAATGCACCTACAACCTTCCAAAGGGTTGTTATTAGTATTTTCTCAGATATCTCTTATGACTGTATGGAAATATGCATGGATGACTCTACTATGTATGGTGAAACATTTGAGGAGGCCCAGAACAATTTGAAAAAGGTACTAGAGAGGTGTGAAGATCATATCTTGTCACTAAATAGTTAGAAGTGCTACATGATGATGCAAGAAGGAATTGTGCTTGGTTACTCTATTTTTACTGCAGGAATAAAGGTAGATCCCTCTAAAATTGAAGTTATCTCTAGTCTACCCTTTCCTACCAAGCAAAAGGAACTTAGAAGCTTTCTAGGATGTGCTAGATATTATAGAAGATTAATTAAGGATTTCAGCAAGATAGCAGGGCCCCTATACAACTTACTAAAAAAATATACAGAGTTTGCCTGGACAACGAAATGTGAAAAATAATTCCTTGATCTGAAAATTGTCCTTACACAAGCACCTGTTTTGAAAGGACCTAATTGGTCACTTCCATTTCACATTCATATAGATGCATCAGATTATGCTATTGGTGTTGTCCTAGGACAAAAGGGTGGTTCAACTGAGCATGCACTCTATTATATCAGCAAGAACTTGCAAGGAGTTGAACTCAACTACACTGTTATAGAAAAAGAAATGTTAGCAATAATCTATGCCCTCAACAAGTTCAGACATTATATCACAGGCTATCAAATACTTGTCCATACTGATCATGCAACAATAAGGCATCTCATGAACAAGAGCTCAATTACAGGGAGACTGGCTAGGTGGTTGTTGCTAATGCAAGAATTTGATATTACAATTGTGGACAATCTAGGTAAAGCCAATGTGGTTGTTGATTTCCTGTCTAGAATTCAAAGGCAAGATGATTCTGCACTCATAGAGGATTCCTTTTCTGATGAATTTTTTTTTTCCATCAAATTCATTCACCCATGGTATGCAGCAAATTATTTGGCTGTAGGAAGAACTCCTCCTCACCTCTCACCTAAGGAAAAGAGATTGCTAGTAGACAAAAGCTTTAACTTCTCTTGGATTGCAGATTGCATGTTTTATATAGAGCCAAATCAAGTAATGAGGAGATGTGTACGAGAGGAGGACACTCATGACATACTACATGCAAGCCATGACGAACCTTGTGGAGGAAATTTTGCTGCTAAGAAGACAACAATGAAAATTTTAAATACTGGCTATTATTGGCCAACGTTACATAAAGATGCAACCAAATATACTAGGAGGTGTGATAGATGCCAAAGGATGGGGAGGCCGACTAGATCAGATGAAATGCCTCTATTCCCACATGTTATTGTTACACCCTTTGACAAATGGGGATTGGAATTTGTAGGCCCAATTGATCCGCCTTCAAATGGTAAGTCTTACATTCTTGTATGCAAAAATTATGTAACAAAATCGGTAGAGGCTAGACCTATGAAGCATGCTAGGGATAATAAAGTAGAAGAATTCCTCTATGAAGAAATCCTCACCAGATTTGGTGTTCCTAAGGAAATAGTGATAGATCAAGGAGCACAATTTATCTCTACTCTGATTACAACCTTAGTAAATGAATATAACATAAGGCACAAAAAATCAACTCCTTCTCATCCACATGCTAATGGCCAAGTAGAGATCACTAACAGAGACATAAAGGCAATTTTGACAAAAACTGTAGATCTGCATAGAAAGGATTGGGCTGCAAGGTTACCTGAGGCTATATGGTCCTATAGAACTACATGGAAGACTAATATAGGATATACACCTTTTGAAATGGTGTATAGTAAGAAAATTGTGATGCCGATAGAGTTTGAACATAAGACTCTCAAAACATCTTTGGGCATTAATATGGAGTTAACAACTACACAGAGGGAAAGAGTCATGCATCTGAATGCCTTGGATGAGCTCAGGAAGAATTCCTTGCAGCATACTGAAATAATAAAGAATCAACTAATCAGGTGGCATGATAAGTATATCAAGGAGAAGAAATTCAAAGCACAAGATTGGGCTCTGCTTTATGACTCAAGGTATAAAGACATTCAAGGAAAATTGCAGACTAGATGGTTGGGCCCATAGAAAATAGAGGAGGTATTTGACAATGGTTTCGTACAGTTGAGGACCATTGATGAGGTCAAGTTTAAGTTATTGGTCAATGGGCATCGCCTAAAGATTTATTTCGAGCCCATTGACAAGGGAGAATTTTGGAAACAATTTCAATTTGAGCAGGAAACTATTGATCCTGCAGCCGAAGGAATTGAGTCTCGACTCGATTCCCTAGGCCATGCATGAAAGTGCATAAAAATATCATAATAAAGGGGTTACCACAAGGATCCCCATTCCATCCACAATCCATTCAATCTCTTTTTCTACCACCTCATCCACCTATTGTACACTGCACCATCCACGTTTCTCAGTATCACCTGTTACAATCAAGGAGATGGGTCAAATCAAGAAATCATGGCAGATCATCCTAGGTAAACTCCAATTCACTTAAAGATTGATTAGTTACTTCATTAATTATGTTTATTTAAGTATTAATTATGACAAACAACATGTCCAAATAGCCGCAATATCCTTCGGCTTTTTCCACATGTTTGAGTATATTTTCTAATTCATGATTGTTAGCCACGTCATTGTTTCTGCTGCCACAAGGCCTTGTCACATCAACTATTACTATCTTTTTGGCTTAAGCTCTGGATTTTTGAAAATCTGCAATAGAAAAATAAAAACCCATTACTTCCTGCAATAATGACCAAGCATGTCTTTCACTCTTCCATGATTAAACTTTTCTCTCTATTCTACCACTTAAGTTAAGGTGTTCAAATTCATTGTTTCTATTTTCTTGCATCTTTTGAAAGTGGTTCAATAGTTTCAGTTGAGGGGAGAGAAAGAAGAGAGGTTTGTTTGAAGTTGCAAGAAGTCAAAATTGGGGGTATAAATTGAAATAGCTAGGTTGAATTCTCACCTAAAGCGTTGAGTTATAGAAACAGTAGAAAAATGGGAGGCTGACCAATTCAGCATGAACTAACAGACCATAACATCTTGTTATAGGATGTGCATCACTTGCCGCCGTTTAGATAGTACATGTGGCTTAATTATTTTCTTAAGCTTGAAATTTTTGATGAGAACATTGCAAAAGAGTTCATAAGGACATTTCATGAAGGAAAGGCAAAAGTTAGTGGAGTAAAAATTGATGCATCAATAGACAAAATTGCAGAAATCACAGGGTTGCTGTTAGAGTAAAGGTTTTAACTTAATTATGTTAATTAGGTTGCCTTTATTCCTCTCTTAAGATTTCACCTTTAGTTTGCATATTGTGACATTTAATAATTATATTAATTATTAAATGTTTACTTATTAGGTTTCTTTTAGGTTTTGCCCAATCTCCTTTCATAAGGATTGATCTCATTGTATTTTTACTCTCTGATTAATACATTTTCAGCTTTCAGAGCACCCTTGCTTTTTTGTCTCCATCTCTTCTTTCTGTGACAGGTTATTTGCATGCAGGTGATCTTCGAGGTCTATGAAGTTGGATTTTACAACTTCTACATGGTATCAGAGCTCTAGACTTGCTGCTTCCTGTTCATCTTCTGAAGGTTTTGGAGCTTCAAGGGTTTAGGGTTTGCTTTTTTGATCCAAAGAATCACTTGTTTGTTTGGAGCATTTTAAGCCCAAACAGACCTCGCCATTGATTCCGTAGCGGCCCAAAACCCTAAAAACGACTGTTCATTCGTCCATTTTGGACAAAGCTGATTCGAGAAGCAAATTTTTTTTGCCAGAGAGGCCGTATGGCCTCCCTAGCACGAGTTTCGATGCATAAAATTGGTGAAAAGTATAAAAAAAATCAAAAAATGCTTTATTAAAAAGCGTGTCCAGTTAAAAGGGAGGGCACCACTGCCACGCCACCCAGCGGCCACCAAGAGTGGTGACCACTGGGCGGCGCCCCCACATCGCCGCCACCACCGGTTTGCAGCCCCCACGGGCTTAGCAACACCCTGCAGGGTCATATCGATGACCAAGTGCTCTGGTTCAGCCCCCTGGGAGCCGATCAGCCCCTATGGCGGCCATATTAGTGACCAGGAGCTGCGCATCCAGCACCCAGTCGCCAGCCCCCTGGTCGTACCTGGTCGCCATACGACCAGGGTTTGAATTTTTTTTATCCCTTGAGGGCCAGAAAGGTCAAATTGTTTTATTTGGAGCTGCTTGCACGGAATCGCGCGTATTTTTTGCATACGATCTCAGTTTTGCAAAAATGAGATATCGCCCGAAAGATGGTTCTAGTGCCGTTGTAGTGGTTCTGGTGAATTTTTGTGATTTTGCCGTTTTGCAGTCTTTTTTGCCAGTCAAAGTTAGAACTTGTGCTTTTCACTCCCGAGGGCATATCTTTTGCATCCAAACTCCGTTTTGCACAAACAAATAGGCGTTGGAAAGGTGTTACAGTGATCTTTCCAGATCTATAGTATATTTCATCAGAAATTTTACCAGGTAAATTTTATTCAGCTTTGTGTGTTTTTACACTTTGCTCAATTACTTGGATGTTTTGGCACCTACATGGGTTTTGTTTGTGTGGGATGGGTTATATTAATTTGATCTAAATGCAATAAGGTCAGATTTCTCAGTTTTTTTCATTTGAAGAGTTATCATGGCTTTTTCTACTCACCCTTCAGTTGTTATTCTAGAACGGGATAATTATGAGTGATGGGCAAAGGGTATACTTACACATTGTAGGTGGCTTAATCTTTTACCTTATTTGTATGATCTCATACCTGAACCAACAACTTTAGAGGGAAAATTAGCATGGGATATCATTAGAAATCACATAGTAGGACTTATATTGTCTAGTGTTGATCATGACATTGTGTTAGCTATATCAGACATTGATTATTCTCACCCACTTTGGAGACGTCTTTGGGAGATCTATGGAGACCCCAATCTATCTCCATTCCCTGAGGATCCTGCTTTAGATTGTCTCTTACCCATTGCTTAGAGAGACAATACACCCTTTGATCATGATACTTTAGAGGAGCTTGAGTATTTAGACACCCTTACATTTTTCGATGGATCAGAGACTTGTCTCATAGTTCCTACTCTTCAGACTGAGACTTCATCAACATCTCCTATTGTTCCTGATTCATTGCAGCAGGGAATCATACATCTTCTAGACATAGCTACTTTGGACTCCTATGTTGCAGACATATATTTCTTGTTTGTGGAGTCCTATATTGCAGATTTGGAGGATTCTTATTGGGACATTCATCTCCTCTACCTTGACAGTTAGGTTATGACTGTACACCCACCATTATTAGTGCATTCAGAGGTTACATTTCAGGATTCTCCACATTAGTTTGGATTTGACATCATTTGTTTCAGTTCAGACAGAGAGTTTCTTCAACATCCTATCATGGCACACATCTTGAGACAGATTGGTTCATCACTCTTCACATGGTTTCTTCGACATCATCCTTTGGATCCGTTTCTTCCCAAGGGGAGGAATATCATCTGCCGCTTCAGGATCTCTTTTTGGATTCTACATTAGGCATCTACCATTGCGACGGGAGTTTCTTCATTGTGGGGGGGCCTTCTTCTCTCTTTCTATCTCTCCTATGGAGACCATTGTACATGTACTTATATGATAGAAGTTGTCTATGGGGGGTATCATTTAATCCACCTCCTATCCTTCTTTCATTAGTGCATTGCATTCTATTTTGGGGAGGAGTTTTGTTCCCACTGGGTTTTCTCCTTTACCCCATTTCATTTAGTTTGCATTTCTTTTGTAAATGGGTACCTGATCAGGCCTAGTTGTCGGGACCCATGTTTCCTTTCATGCATTGTAGTTACCTTTGTTTTTTTGCACATGTTTGTAGCTTCACTCTTGCTCATCTTAAGGGGGGGTGTTAGAGTAAAGGTTTTAACTTAATTATGTTAATTAAGTTGCCTTTATTCCTCTCTTAAGATTTAACCTTTAGTTTGCATATTGTGACATTTAATAATTATATTAATTATTAAATGTTTACCTATTAGGGTTTCTTTTAGGTTTTTCCCAATCTCCTTTCATAAGGATTGATCTCATTGTATTTTTACTCTCTATGATTAATACATTTTCAGCTTTCAGAGCACCCTTGCTTTTTTGTCTCCATCTCTTCTTTCTGTGATAGGTTATTTGCATGCAGGTGACCTTCGAGGTCTATGAAGTTGGATTTCACAACTTCTACAGTTGCCACAGGTTGGTGAGCTATTTCCTTGAGCCAGGGACACACAGAGTGCTAGGGCAGAGTTTACTCGACCTGATGATCCTCCTTTACGTGTGGATAATCAAGGCACCCAAAGAATGAGTTTATCGTAGGACTAGATACCACGGGAAAGTTATATAATCAAATATATAACATGTGGAGGTCGGTTTTCCGTGTTACATTCTCATCATTTTAAACTCTTATCTCATTTACGCCATGGCCTGTTAATGAAAATTCTTGATTTCCTATACAATCTGCTCTCTAATAGTGCTGCTGAATTTAAAAAGGGTAGAATTAACTCTGTCTCCCACCATTTCCTTATAACAAATTTTGTTGAAAACTCTGTTAAGGATGTATCAAGGATGACCTAGGAAGATTTTGTTGTTAACTTTAACCCTAGGGTTCAAAATGTTGGACCCAGAGGGCAGCCTCTCACCTTCAAACAAAGATCCTCTCAGTCCATAGTTCAGTCCTCTGCTGCCACATCTCCTATTCCAGAGTCATCTGATTCAAAGGATGAAGTTCCTCTTTCTGAGAAATTTTCCAAACAACCAATACAAACCCCTATTTTAGACCCTAAGCCTTCCTCCAAAAATAAAGGGGAAGTCACCCATGGTGGTGCCCACTCTTAAATCTGTTAAAAGGAAGAAAATAGGGGAATCACTTGATCCTGCGACCAAAACCCCAAAGAAACATAAAGCAATTCCCACTCCCTTGCGAAGAAGCTCTAGACTCTAGAATTAGGTAGCTCAACAATCACTCGATGCCTCTCAGGTCACACCATCAACCTCAAATCCTTCTATTCCTATACTTATGGAGGAGGAACCTATTGTTGATGAGATTGAGAGTATCCCTCAAGGAACAAGCCTTGATGAACTAGCAACCATTGCAGAAAAAATGCAAGAGGGGATGGCAGATCAGCTACAGGAAGAAGTGGAATGTAATGAGAAGGAGGAAATAACAATTGTAATTCAATTAGAAGGAGAAAGTGAAAACAATTAAATGACAGATGCAACGCCTACTATTCAGGAAGACATACTAGAGCATCATATGCCTAAGGAAGAACAAGAAAAATGGCAACTGGATGATGAAA
>CM021106.1:526345104-526688471 GCA_007115665.2 Sequoiadendron giganteum
ATTATTTAAGAACCATTGGAGAGAAAAGAATAAGAATATAGAAGAAATATTTTGTAGCATTCTTATTCAATAGAAAATAGATAATTAGTCTCAAAATGTCATTTTTCTAATAAAGAAAAATAAAAAGGATATGATTCTAGGGCTCATTTCCGGTATTTATAGGAATCCTAACAATTCCATTACTCATTGGCAATACCATTCTCTATTGCTAGGCATTTCATGCAAAAAATGATATAATGGATCAAATAGAATATCACACTTTATAGGTTAGCTAATACTAATAAACAAAACTAGGTGCATGAATACTTTATACTTGGGACCATAACAAGTTGGTGTTCAAGAATTATTCCAAAGTGAAAGAGAGACAAAAATAGTATATCACTTATTATGTATTTTTTCTAATAGATTTGATGGAATCATTTGTAGTTATAAGGAAGAGAAAAAGAGATGTGTGTCAATATAAATATATGGAGTGATACAATGGGATAAGAGCATCTAGGATCTAAGATAATCATGACAATATTCATCTTACATTGAAAGCTAATTAATAATGAAGGAAATAATTTCTAGTTGTAAGTATGTTGTCAAAAAATTATCCCAAGAATAGGTAAGAGACATGCCAATTAGAAGAGATATAACATTTGAAGATGATGACAACATGTCACTAGAAGGAAATGCCATGGTTAGGTTGAGGCAATATATAAAATTAATAATAGAAGAACCAACTAGGTGTGTTGTAAATATAATAAAAAAAGGAGAACATAGGTCAAACAAGGAATGATAGAAATATGAAAAACATGGAGAGTAGGATAGGTAAGATAGAATTTATTTTGGTTAAAAAAGCATATAAAAACATTTCACAAATTTCCTATAGTTCATTTGAATATAGATGCATCCTTGTCTAAGTATAAAATTAAAATAGAAGTGTGAATGGGAAGGGAAAACAAACACAACATTGAAACATAAAGAAACAAAAAATAAGAAATCAAAATAAATTAGACCAATATATAGGGTATGTTTTTGGTTTGGAGGAGAAGAAGGTTTTAACGTGTTATAATGTTAGGCTCATCCAAATTAAATAGGGGAAAGGATCATTGGAAAACATAAAACCCTAAGAAAGTTTGTTGATGTTCACTATAAGGAGAGATGTGGAAATAGTAATCTATCAAAGGAAGTGCAATTAAACTTTTTATATTCAAGAATTTAAAGGACACAACAAGACTATCAAGTAAGACACATTGCTATTTCTGAACTATTTTATTTTTCCCATTTCCAATAACTTCCAATGAGACTATTCTTTTTAACTTCTTTAGAAGAATAAAGAAAAAAGAGTAAAAAAATAGTCTAAGAAACTTATTTTAGCTTGGATTTCATAGAAGGATTAAATTCTAGAATAAATGGATAAAAGGAACCTAATTCAGATTTTATTACTTAAAATCCAAACCTAGTGTTTTGAATAGGAGAGGAAGCTTGATAGAAGTTAATAAATGAAAATCATTATTTTGTGGTGCTACCACAAATGCGGAGGAGGCTATCCATTTGTGGATTAATCTTCGAGGTAGGAAAAGTAGAGTAGTATTGTGCAACAATACAAATATCTACAAAATAGTCATGAAGAAAGGAAGAGTGGTATATAAAATATCTATAAAAATGGATAATATTAATAGAAAATATTGAAAATACATGAGAAAGTGAAGGATCTCAAACCAATGGGTACTTTTTGAATTGAACCCACAAGTAATGTATTTAGATGAAGATGAATTTTGTTGAGGTAACAAGAGGTAGCAATAGTAAATAAGTGACACATTGTTGTGTTCAAAATGCTCCAAGAAAGCTCATGTTGGTGTAGGATCTAAGAAACTATAGATCTAACAATGAAGTAGAAGCATATACATTCCTTCTTAGACTTCAAGTCTATAAAATATATGCAGGTGCAAATATAATGTGACTCTTTGGTCATCGTTATTGCTATCCACAAATATGGTTTGCCAAATTGAAAGTGAATAATATTCTATAAAATCCATGGTCTATATTATAGTCACATCTTAAAGGAAATCAATAGAGAAGCCAATTTCTTGACAAATTATCCATTAATAAGAAAGAAGATCATTTATTCACAACTTGTCTAAAATGTGGAAATCATTTGATTACATTTTACATTTATAAACAAATTATTGAATTATTATTTGCCAATACATAATCATCTGATTCCATGTTAAACTTATAAACTTAAAATCATTCCATACACAAAAGAACTTCAAGTTATTAATACAAAAAATATATACTTAGATAATTTCAAAAATTACAAGTTTAAATCTGCATTTGGTTAGTTTATACAATTTCAAAATCTAAAACACATGTCACTTTTTATTATTTAAATTTAGATTAATTTTAACTACTTCCTTTATAAAAATGAACATAAATTAACTTTCACCCTTCAATACTTTATAATACAAAGAGCATTATCTCATTTCATTGACTAAAAAATATACTTATTTATATATTTAAATAAATAATCAAATTACTATCATACAAGTTTTGAATATATTACTCATTTCTACATTACACATTCAAAATAAACAATATTATTCACACACTTAAATAAATCTTAAAATAATAATTAAAATCCTTATCATCCTTATTATATACATTTACCCATTACCATAAGCATTTTATTTATATTCAAGATCTAATTATAGATTTGTATTAACTATTGTAACCATCACCACCCTCCAAATAATTAAAAAATCACAGTGCATATATTTACAAAAGAGATTGATTCAATTGTCCTTTAAAATACACCAATGCCACCAAAAACCATAATATATATATCTGCAAAACAGATTGACTTTGATATCAATTGACATGCTCGTTCTATTCTTCTAAACAATAATGATGCAGAACTAAGAATGCAAACAAAATGTGATAATTTCAGAAAAGCCAGGTAATAATGATGCCAAGGAAAGTAAGGGGAACAATAGTTTTGGAATACATATAACTCATGTTGAAATTCAAACCAAGTGGGCTGCTCCATTATTCCCTATTACAGTAATGATCTGTAAAGCAACCAGTCTACAGACATAAAAACATGATTACAACATCACAAAAACATAACATGAGAAATGATTGGAGAGAATGAAACCCAATATGTTAATGGGCATCATATGGGCCATGAGATAAGGGAGCGTATGGTATTAAAGTGAATATATGAAGCTCAAATGAATGAAGGGCGTGTGGGGCCTGTGAACAGCATTAAGAGTAGTATACCTCTAGATAATATGAGATACAGCTAAATATGTAGCAGAAAGCAGAGTGGACTTTTTATGTGGTTGTGGGGCATTGTCTGTCCTGTATTTGACAAAGCTTTGACTCTACAGTAGGAAGAGATATATTCATTATATTTCTTCACAAATTCTTAGATTTGCCTTTGTATTCTTAGGAGAAAATTAGTGAGAAGTGATTTAGATTGAAAGGCACACGATTCTTCTGGATTGAATTCTTTGTGGGCTTTTCTCTAATGTCTTTTCCGTTGGCTGAGGTTTGTAATATACTTTGATTTTGTTATGCTTAGTTTGAATTAAATAAAAAGGAGCTCTACCATGCACGGACAGAGCGTGTGCATTCTCTGACAAAGGCAAAAAAAGGCTTTGCAATTGCCGTGACGATTCCAACCATGGCTTACTTATCTTGACTTTACAAATACACTTGTGGCCACCCACTTGCATTTAAGAACCTGATGAGCTCTTGGAATACAACAATTGTAAAAATACCCAGTTATACTCAGCATATACATATATCAATCTGTCTAAACCCCTTTAATTTGCATGATTATGATTATTTCCAGAATGTCAAACAGCTCATGAGCCCACCATATAAAGGCAACAGCAATAATATACGGTGGAGCAGAATATGCAGCCTGATTTTTTCAGAGTCCTCTGATTTAAAATCCAGCCTTGTTGAATAATAGGTTTGTGTTCTTATGTTTTCTTCTTTTTGGTAGATGATCCTTCATAAATCTACCCTAAATCTACCCTTTTATGGCCTTTTCTTTATTGTTATGACCTAAAAAATGCATGCTTTTGCATCCTCTACAGTGATTGTAAGACTGGCCTTATTTATATTCCCTACGCTTTGTTCAAGACTGCAGTTTTATCTGAATTGCATATTTTTGGCGCTCTGAACATTTTTGTACATATTGTTCTTGCCAGATTTAGACTTCTAAAAGTCGATATCCCTAATAGGTTTCATATCTATGGTGTATTTGCAGTGGGTATTGATAATTCAAGAGAAAAAACACCGGAGATATTCTGAGTAGATTATGCTGAAGGGTGACTAGTACATTTTTTGGCAATGGACAAGGATGAAGGCGGTTCAGTAGGTTTCATTTCCATCTTTATCTTTCATATGGCTATATTCCTTTTAGAGCATACTTCGGAATTGAGAGACTACAAACGTTTCGAGGATTCCCGATAAAATACAAATTTGTCTGAGTTTGCATAGAATAGCTTGTTTAAAGAAATGTTTCATAGAGCTGCTCTGATTTTTATATTATTTAGAAATCGTTCAAGATGACTGAAAATTAAAGACATCAGATTTCTACGGTCTACAGTAATTAGCGCATATCATTTCTGGATTCAACTGTGTAGTAAAATAAATCTTACAATTGAATCTAGATATGGCATGCACTAATGACTGAAAATGATATAAAGGTGGTAATAGAACCCTAAAAACATTTAGAATATAAGGTTTTCATTGGATTTTCAACTTTGAATTTTATGAAATCATTTTACTAGCAACTGGGATTTATTTTAAAGATCCAAATGCCGTTTCCAATAGATATAGATCAAGATTTGGTTTTGCGGGTGCCTGCCTAAATTTAAATCAATAAATCTGGAATAAAAAAATCCAAAGAATTCATATAGGCGTTCTAGATAAGTGTTTGTAACTCGTATCATTTTTTTGGTGGAGATATGAGGATGTGATTTACAAGTTCGTTTTGCATTGCTTGCAGATGCCAACAATGTTTCCACCTTGTAGTGAATATTCATTGGATCAACTGCAGTTACTGAAGCCTTCAAAGGCTTCTGAGCCGACGGAGAATCTGGACATTAACAATTCCATGGGGAACGCTCTTCTTGACATGTTTAACTTCAATGCTTCTTGTGGGTCATCAAATACTGGTTGTTCAGCTTCTTTAGATAAGCTGAGCTTTGCAGATGTGATGCAGTTTGCAGATTATGGACCCAAGTTGAGTTTGAACCAGACCATGGATGATCAAAATGAGCACATAGAAAGAAACCCAGAACATGCTTTTGATCCAGTTTTTTTTCTCAAGTTTCCTGTGCTGGCATCTGATCAGAAAGCGATGGATCATAAACTATTGGATCATCATATTCATGACCAGATGGCCCTGGGTACTGATTCTGAAGGCAATTATCATACAAATGGTTCTGATGAGCACGGAGCACAGGATGTTCCCACTTCTGAAAACACATCAAATTTAAAGCAAGAGCTCAATCTATCTACCAATTCCAACAACACTAATGAGAAATTAGGGCAGAATACTGATCATCAACAGATGATGGTGCCTCTGGATGGACCTAAATTGGTAGGCTTTTCATCTACCAGTTACAGGCCAGAACCTCCTCAGAGCAAGCCTAAAAGGAAAAGATCTAGGGTTTGTAAAAACAGTGAAGAAGTTGAAAGCCAAAGAATGACTCATATTGCAGTAGAACGCAACAGAAGAAAGCAAATGAATGAGCATTTAAGGGTTTTGAGGTCTCTCATGCCTGGATCCTATGTTCAAAGGGTATGTTTCAATATTCTATGTGCATATAACATGAATCATATACTCATCCTTAGGAAATTAGAGCCTGATTTGCAGTCATTTCCTTAGTTTTATTGCAGAAATGTATCAATTTCCATCAGACTATTAAGAGCAATCTAGTATCTGTGTAACTTAAATTACTGAACATGGACAACAAAACCCTATAATATAGTAAGCTTGGTGATAACTTTCTATGTCAGTATAATTATGTTTCAGTCAAATTAATATCATATATAATATTTAAATGTTAGCCAATATCATGTAGATTATAGACTGATCTCTCTAAAGTATTGAACATACAAATACATAAATTCGTTATTTGTATGCTACAACTGAAGTGGGGTACAATGGTCAGATTTAAGATTTTTTGGATAATTTGAATATACTTGGCAGGGTGATCAGGCATCTATCATAGGAGGAGCTATTGAATTTGTGAGAGAATTGGAGCAGCTTTTGCAATGCTTGGAATCACAGAAGCGTAGGAGATTATATGCAGAAGCCTCTAATTCTCTAGGTTCCTGCAGGCCATCTCAGACAGATGCTCTTGCTGGATGCCTTCCTATTCAAACATCTTTTCCCGTTTTTCCATTACAGCCTGACATTGTGTACGAGCCTCTCAGAGAAGATCTCGCAGACAATAAATCTGCGGTGGCTGACATTGAGGTGAAGTTAGTTGGGTGTGATGCCATGATCAAAATATTATCTCAGAGAAGACCAGGTCAGCTTCTCAAGACAATTACAGCACTAGAAAACCTGCAGTTTAGCATTTTGCACACTAATATTACAACCATAGAACAGACAGTCCTCTATTCCTTCAATGTCAAGGTAAATTCTAGATAGAATATATGATTGAATTTTCTCATTGATATAACCACTTTAAAACATCCATTGAATTAGCTTGAGTGGTATCATTATTATACATCCAAAAACTTTATAACTGAAACTCAAGTACTATGACAATCTAATGTATATTATTATATATAGTTCAATCATAAAATGGGTGTTTCTGTTTTTTTATGACTGTGATCAGGTGGGAGAAGATTGTAGGCTTTCAGCTGAAGATATTGCCAATTCTGTGCAACAAATATTCAACATGATTCATGCCACCTGCATCGGATACATCAAAGACTGATACAGACAAAGTTGAAGAAAAATCAACAGTAAGTATATCATCAACAGTGGGATCTTCAATCAATTTGAAATTGTTGCAGAGTCTGGAGTCTAGGCTGTCCATCATTTACAAGCATTTTCCGGCCAATAATTAGGCAGCACTACTCTTACATGTACATTGCCATAAATACATTCAGCATGAAATTATCACGGTCGTCTTCTTATCTCTGTGAAAGCTTAGTGTAATCAATGGGTGGGGTAACCCTGATGGTACTCATATGAGGGGCAATATTGCTACCAACTCGTAAGAGACCATACAGATCAGAGACTGCATTGTACCATTTCATTGGCTTATGAATTCATGCTGATTTATCATAAACTAATGCTTAATAAAGTATGTTTTCTTCATCTCAAAAGTCTTGTGATTCATTAAATAAAATTCGGAATTTAGGTCCTTATATTAAATATTAATGCAGTTTAGCAGATAACTTAGGTCGAAATTCCAAAAAATTTCCCACCCACAAATTGTATCTAAAAAGATTAAGAAAAACTATGAAAACTCATGCATCTTATCGATATGTGTCGATTTTTCTATGAATTTTCCTTTTCAATGTTTCTAGTAAACTCTTGATGATTTACAGTGTTGGCTGTTTAAGTTTATTAGTATATGTTCTTGTTAATGTCAAGAGGCATTCTATAATGAATAATGGGTGGAGTATTATGACGTGAGTATGTTAATAAAAAATCTTTATCTTTTTTGTTTCAATTTGATAATCATCTAGCGTCAAAATAATAATATTTAATGATAAACACAATATTTTTAAAATAACTTCAAATTGATATCTTCAACAATTTTTTTTTTAAAATATACTTAAAATATCTAAACTAATAATGAAAAGAGTGAATATTCTAACATTTATGAGGAATATTAGAGGTCCATTAATCTTCAGGTGGATGAAATGACAAAACTATTAATATGGTTCGGTCCGTGTGATACCTAGATTATCTGAAACATATTGAATACCAAGGAGTTTAATTAATTTAACAAATTCTTTCAGTTCACGGATCTGGTGCAATGACAGCACGCGTGCAGTGAATGCCCCATTCATAATTGTTCTAAAGCGAAAGGTTAATGTGGGGAAAAGCCAAGCCAAAGCATTAAAAACTGTATGAGGTATATTTGACAAATGAGAATAAAGTTAGCAAACTATGGTGACCACCACTGCAGCAGACCAGACTCTACAAGAAGACGACATTTGATCAGACTTAGGTCAACCCCTCTGACATACTTATTTTTGAAGGCATTTCTCTCTTATGAATGTCTCGATCACAGTTGACCTGTCAGGTTTTAATCTGATCATTTTAGGGCAGGGAACTCTGCACACAAAAACAAAACAATGAACGTCAGTTCATAAACCGACGCCAGCTAAAATACAGTATCAACTTCTTGATCTATGGTAAGCTTTTACCTCCATGGATTTCTTTGGTTTCTAGCTTTGACTTCATGATGTTTTAGACACAGTAAATGCTGTTCTGCCAGTCAGAATAAGCTCAGCAAGAACAAACTTACAGTTCAGCTAACATTCTTATGCAACAATCTTAACTAACATTCTTGGAGCAGACTATTATTACAGAGTAGAAATTGAGTACAATGGAAGATATACACCTTTCATCATCAGGCCCATTCAAATTGTACATCACATTTACTGATACTTCTAAACCTTCGAACTGTAAAGGCCGTGGTCCTCTGATAAACCCACTGCAGTATGTTGTTGACTGTGTCTCCTAGAAATCAGAACCCCAAAAAATGGGCCACCCTAAAATAGCATCACCTTCCTCACTGTAACAGGCCATTCTCTATCCTCATTTAACACTCTTTAACTGTTTCTTATCTACATTGTTTTTAGATGGGTAGTCTCACAAATACGTAGTAATATTGGAGAATGCCGAATATCAATGGTACTCTTTAGATCGTTCTCCTATATTTTGGGTCGATGATTTTACAAATCATTTCGTAGCTCGGTGATGAAGAGTTTTAGGCTGACTGTTCAATGATTTTACAAATCATTTCGTAGCTCAGTGAGGAAGAGTTTTAGGCTGTCTGTTCTTCTATATTATGGATCAATGATTTTACAAATCTTTTCGTACTTCCTTGAGAAAGAGTTTTACAATGACTATTCTTCTATAATGTGGGTCAATGATTTTACAAATCTTTTCATAGCTCATTGAGGAAGAGTTTTAGGCTGATTATTCTTTGAGAGTGTTGCATAAAATTTTACAGAGATATAGACTATGATAAGTATGATCATTCATCATTATGAAAGATTGATTCTGGTAAACTATCATTTATAAAATATGAATTAATGATTCAAAAATTTAACAATAATTATTGACTATATTATTAACTCTTATACATATCTGTCTGACTATAAACAAATTTAACATGCACCTCTGATCAAATTAAAGATGCGTCTATATCAGTTTTATATGTTTTTATGATTTAATACACTCCTCTTATCAAATATTCAGTGGAGTTTCATCTGTAGACACAATCAAAGATTAGCTCTTCGTTGTTGGGCAGCAAGAGGGTTTTCTACAAAGCATCTACCTGGTTGTTCTTGCAGTTTATTCAATTTATCTCATGTGATTCATAATTATTTATTATTTTTATATTTAAAAAATAGTCAAAAAGATATGTCCTTGTAAGGCCTGATATTAACATTAGTTGGCTAACATTATCTGAATTCCTATCTATTTTCCACCCTTAGAACGATCAAAGTAAAAGTTCTAGTAGTACATTAATATAAGAATGTTTGGTACATCATAATAGAATTAGATATTAAAGATAAAAGGAAAATAATTTCATCTAGAATTCAAGCTTATAAATTCATTTTTTCTGAAAGAATAAAATCATTGAACAAAATATCCAATTAACAAGCAAATATTCAATTATTTGAATCATTTAAAATGATTAAATTGAAAGGTTCACTTTCAAAATCTACCTCAATTTTAAATATCAAATAAATGGGTTAGGTTCATTTACTTCTCATTTTATTTACTATATTTTAATACAAAATAATTAAGAGAAAAAAGTAAGAATATTCTAGTAATTAAAATTTCTATCAGGTATTAATAATTGAAATTATTATTCTTCAATGAAAATTATGAAAGTGAAGTATATGATGCCTAATCTTATACTATTCCTTGTCTTATTAGTAGCAAGATAAAGAAAAAAAAAGCTCCATTTAATAGAATTATATCTTAGTTGTCCTCAATCATATTACATGTTCTATTCTGTTATAACAAAAATCTCATCATGACATGTAATTTTATTGTTTATTGTATTTTTTTTGGCTTAATCAACTATTCAAAATGAACATTGGACTTTGTAGGAATCATTGCAAGAGCCCTTTATTGGGCTTGAACCAATGACTTACACCTTACCATGGTGTTAGTCTACCCCTAAGTCAAAAGGGCTTTCTTTTGTACATGAAATGGTCAATGAATAAGTCTACTACATATTTGATAGATATGAATAATATAATGGGGTCTAAATATAAAATAGAATATATTTATTTATATTCTAAAATAGAATATATAACTATATTGTCGATCCTAACAACACAAGAAGAATATGAAATAATTAATATGAAGAAAGATTATTTTTATTGGTCAACAAACTCCTAGGGATTTGAATATTATGACAATAAGTAAGCCCCTATCGTCTAGTGGCCCAGGACATCTTTCTTTCAAGAAGGCAACAGGGATTTGATTTCCACTAGGGGTACTAGGCTAGGCAAGTAATTATAATACGTAATTAAGTATCATAATTACTTCTCATTATCCCTAGGTAGATGCCCAACTGGCTAATGGGGATAGACTATAATTTTTTTTACAATATGCCTATGCTAGTTCAAATCCAGTCGACCCAATACCAAATTGATCCATAGATTGATACATATATCAATCAATGATATTGGTGAAAAAAGGTAATTGGTTTTTGAATCTCCTATACCCTATATTGAAAGAATCAAAACAAATAGAGACTTTCAAAAGATTTGAAATATAATTTTTTTACAATATGTTTTATTGACCCGACACAATTGAATTACTATGACTAATTAGTCAATAATCTATACCTAGTGGGATTGTAAAATCATTTCAGGCACACACAAGTCTTAGAGGGAACTTTTACTTCTTGTGTATCTCCAACATCACAACTTTCCCATGGAGTATTTTATATGGTGGACCTTAATTAGAGAGATGTGGAGGGGGGGAGAATTGTTTATGCAAAAAATAAAATTATGAATTTGTGTATGCTTTATATAATTAAAAATAAATATATAGATTATTTTTTAAATGAAATAAAGTTATTTATATTAATTTATAAAAATATATTTTATACTGTTGTAATATATGTTTTCAAGTTTTCTAAAGTTAATAATGAAATAAAAATAAGATAAGATAAATTAATCGGTCATCATTAATATTAGATGTTTTAGGAATAAGAGATGAAAATGATAAACATATTATAATTAATTTTCAAAATTTTAAATAATAAATGTAAATATACATTTTATTGTTTCAATGTGAAATATGATGCTATCAAATGTCTTAAAGTGATCTGTTACTATTGCATAAAATCAGGGCTTGTCAATTGGAGCTATCCTTTGGATGACAAGGAAGAGATGTAATTGATAGGCCTCTGGCTAGAGGTTCAATAGATTTTTGTGGTGTATAACGTGCTTTCATAATTTGATCAATCATCATCTATTAAGAGTAAGGTTTCTAGGAGCTTATTGGTTTCTTCAACTATGAAGGGGATTTGCAAGATTTTTTTCTCCCTTCTCACCCTTCTTATGTTAGAGCTTAAGTTGTTGTATTTCCTTCACAATGTTTGAAGGAGGGGTCTTTGTTGATTTTTCCTTTCCCCCCCTATTTTTTAGTCTTTTGTGCATTCCCTCACAACTAGGGATATTTATATTACAACACATATAATACTAGTTATCTCCACTCCTATTGCGAAGGGTCTTTGGTTGGGTTTAGGCTTTTATATTCCTTGGGCCATTGAATTCCCTCTTATGGTCAATTATTGTATTCCGAGGCTCAATATTTATGATATATATGTATAGAAATAACTTTCTAGAAACTATGTAGCTCTCTATGGGTATTGTGTTGGATGGTCTAGTTCTTGTTGATTTTTTTGGTCCTTGCATTGGTAAATTTTCTAGGTTTGGCATTCTCCTTTCTTATGCAATCCCTCTTGGTGGATGGTTCGCTTCAATATTTGTCCATATCTCTATTATTGATTAGTCCACTACCAAACTCAAAAAAAATCTAAGACTCATCCTAACATTGATGTGTTCAAAAAGTGGGCATAGCATAAGTTCAAAATTAGAGGTGAAGTTGAGGTTGCTATTTTTCTAAAGAGATTACTTCTAATATCCTTCATAAACCATGATGATTATGGATGGACTTACTTGCATAACATGTGGTTGTTTGGTAAGAATAGTGTATTCCTCAAAAAATCTACGCACTTAGCTTTGACATCAACAAGTAATGCATTAATAAGATTGTGATTTTGGTTAGGCTCCCTGGGTCACCTTTGGAGTATTGTGATGAGGTGGGCTTGAGGGGCATCACCAAATATTATGGTTAGTTCATAATGTTTGATTTAGTCATTAAATATATAAAAAAAATTTGTTTGCTAGATTTTACGTATATGTGGATGTTGATAAGGTGGTCCCCTCTAGAATAACCTTGTCTTCTAAATTAGGTAAATGGGTTTAAATAGATAGTTTTAGAGAATTCCATGGTTCCGTACTATTATTGTATGAAAGTGGAGCACTTGGAGGTCAAGTTTTCATGTAGAAAGTGTAAGCAACCTTCTGGAGGAAAGATAGCATGATTCTCAACCCCTAATTGGTGAGGTTGATGGATCCTTGACATATGGAGCTAATAGTTCTTCCACCCCTTTCTAAGTAATTCTCAAATGGTTTATGGTCATGCGGTAAATCCATTGATGTATGTTGTTGGTTGTGTCTCCTACAAATCACTCTCATTCTTTACTTCTCAAATTAAAAAAATACCCTATTCAGAACCCCCCAAAATGGGCCACAATAAAACAACATCACCTTCCTATAATAGACCACTCTCTATCCTCATTTAACACTCTCTAACTACTACTTATCTATATTTTTAGATGGAAAGTCTCACAAATATGTAGTAATATTTGAGAATGTTGAACATTAATGGTACTCTTTAGATTGCTCTCCTATAATTTGGGTCAGTTCTTTTAAAAATCATTTCATAGCTTAGTGAGGAAGAGTTTTAGGTTGAATTTTGTTCTATACTATGGGTCAATAATTTTTAAAATCTTTTCATAGTCCATTGAGAAAGAGTTTTAGGTTGAGTATTCTTTTATATTATATGTCAATGATTTTACAAATCATTTTATAGCTCATTGAGGAAGAGTTTTAGGTTCACTATTCTTTGAGGGTGTTGGATAAAATTTATAGAGATATATATTACAATAAGTATGATGGTGGTGTACCATTCATTATTATGAGAGATTGGTTATTGTAAACTACCATATATGAAATATGAGAATAAATTTGACTCAAAAATTACACAATTAAATCTTGATAATAATATCATAATAAGATACCAACCATATTATCCATCAAAAACTTTGACATTGGCTCTTCTACATATATTTTTTACTATAAAAAATATAAAATTCACCTTTGATCAAATTAAAGTAGTGTCTGTATTAGTTTTATATATTTTGTATGATTTAATATGCTATGGTCAAATATTCGGTGGATTTTTAACTATAGACACAACTAAAGATTAGCCCTTCGTTGTTGGGTAGGAAGATGTTTTTCTACAAAGCATCTACCTGGGTTTCGTTGTAGTTCATGCAATTTATCTCATGTGATTCATAATTATTTATTGTTTTAATATTAAAAAATAGTTAAAAAGATATGTCCCTACAACGCTTGATATTAACATTAGTTGGCTAACACTAAAACATTTCAGGCATGCTCAAGTCTTAGATGGAACTTTTACTTCTTGTGTATCTCCAACATCACAACTTTCCCATGGAGTATTTTATAGGTTGGACCTTAATTAGAGGGGAGGGGGGACTATTTATGGAAAAATAATTTTAAGTACATAAAAATAATAAATTTGTGTATTATTTATATAATTACAATAAATATATAGATTGTTTAAAATTAAATAAAATTATTTATATTAATTTATAAAATGTATTAAATTATATTTTTGTAATATTTGTTTTGAAGTTTTCTAAAGTCAATAGTGAAATAAAAATAAAATAGGATAATCAATAAGTCATCATTAATAAATTAGATGTTTTAGGAATAAGAGATATGGTAATGATAAACATAGTAAATTTAATGTTTGAAATTTTAAATATTAAATATAATTATATATTTCATTATCTCAATGTGGAATATGATGCTACCAAATGTTTAAAAGTGATTTGTTACTATTGCATAAAACTAGGGCTTGTTAATTTGAGCTATCATTTGGATGACAAGGAAGAGGTGTAATTGATAGACTTCTGGCTAGAGGTCCAATAATTTTTTGTGGTTTGCAGAGTGCATTGATTTAATCAATCATTTGTTAAGGGTAAGGATTCTAGGAGCTTTTTGGTTCCTTAAACTATGAAGGGGACTATTGGGTGTGGCACACTTGGTTTGCAAAAGGGGCAATGAAAGGTTTTTTTTCTCCCTTCTCACTCTTCTTTTGTTAGAGCTTAAGTTGTTGGAGTTCCTTTACAATGTTTGGAGGACGGGTCTATGGTTTCTTGTTCCTTTTCCCCCTATGTTTTAGTCTATGTTCTTTCCCTCACAACTAGGGATATTTATTATACACTACATGTAGTTTTGGTTATCTCCACTCCTATTGTGAAGGGTCTTTGGTTGGGGTTAGGGTTTTATATTCCTTGGGCCATTGAATTATCTCTTATAGTCAATCATTCTATTCTTGGATGCAATATTTGTGATATAGATGTGTAGCCAGAGCTTGCTAGAAACTATGTAACTCTCTCTATGGGTATTTTGTTAGATGGTCTATTCCTTGTTGATTTGTTTGGTCTTTGTATTGGTAACTTTGTTAGGTTTGACATCCTCCTTTCTTATGCAATCCTTCTTGGTGAATGGTTTATTTTAGTATTTATCCCTATATCTATTATTGATAGGTCCACTACCAAGCTCAAAAATTTCCTAGTTAGGAAATTTTCTAAGAATCGTCCAAACATATAAATAAAATGGAAAGTGGATGTGAAATAAGAAAGTTGTTGGCATTTTGACAGAGGAAAAATGAGGAAGTGTAGAAGAATAAAGTTTACCAAATTAAGCATATGAAAATAAGATCTATTGTAATGAAATTATTACAAGAAAATATCTAGATGAGTATACTCCTATCTTTCTGTGTGCTCAATTAAGCATATAAATTAAAAAAATCACTACAATTATGTAATAAATTATCCTATTTTGATCTATTCTAATAAAAAAAGAGTTGGGAATGGAAAATACAACATTATATTAGAAATTATAGAGGAATTTGAAATGACAACTAAAAAATAAATATGTGCACCTTTTGTTTGTTACATTTATATTTGAGTTAGATTGTATAATACTATAGCTACCTATTGTAGAAATATGAGAAATCTAGAATGATTTGATGAAAAATAAATGGGATCAATTGTACCAGGGGCATATGTTATATTCCAAGAGTGCTAAGGGGCCTATGTCTTTACTAGGGACACATACGATCTTCTATCATGAACACTTGAATGTTTTGTGTAACTCTCTTTAATTTGTAGCCTCATTTCTACCTAAAATTAGCCTCTATAGCCTTCTAAATGTAAAATATTTTGATCTAAGCTATGGGAACATGAATTTGTTTAGTGAATAATGGGAGACCACCTTAGTTAGCCTCCATGTGGTTATATTCCAGCTTGTTCCATAAAAATAACTATAGTAGATAGAAAAATTTGTGTATTCACACTTAGGTGATCATGATTATGGTGTGTGTGATTTGATGTGAGCAATGATTAGGGAAAATATCTAGGAAAAAGGTACATTGTGTGTTATTTATCGATGTAAAGTGAAACGATAGGGATTATCACAAAGGGACAATACAAAGGATAAAATTATGCATAGTTCATAAGGGTCTAAAGGATATAAATTTTTAGATTTGAAAGTGAATGCATGAGTTCCTATGGATAATGGTGATGGAAGAAAAGAGAAAATAAGATATAAAAATGGTAACAAAAATGAAGATAAAATGAAACAAGGACAAAGGGAAATATAATTTCCCAATGATATGATATGCCTCTAAAATTCACAATGCACTTGCAATCCACCCTCGGAATTAAGATAGAAATAAGTTTGCATGGGTGTACAAAGTTATGTCACACTTTATAAAGGAAACAACCAACACTGATCCAACTTTTAAACTTGAATAACTAAAAAGTGACATATATGTTTTGAATTTTGAAATGATGTAAACTAATAAAATGTGTATTTTTTAGTATATTTTATGTTTGTATTTTTTTGAAAAAATAAATAAATATAGTTTTTAATAAATTGACACTAATTTAGTTGTCGATAAAATGCTAAAAAAATGAAGTTACATGAGATGTCAATCTTTTTATAGTAATTATTTTCCTTTCAATTTTTTTGTGTATTTATAGCTTGAAACTTTAGTGCATTAATATATTTTTTTCCAATTTTGATAAATATATATTTGAAATAATTTTAAAAATGTGTGAGTATTAAAAAATGGTTGTTTTAATTCTACATCAACTTTCATATTAAATATTTATTAAAAATAGAAAAAAAATTATACATCTTGATATAGATTCTTTTATCTAGTGCATCATATTGTTTTCAATTTTTTTTAATAAGTTTTAGTATTTTTCCTTGGCATGCTAATCAACCCAATATTTTTTGTTGATAACCTACTTTTAGTAAAAATAAAATATAAAATATAAATAATAATTAAACCATTAAAATACATATATTTTTAAAACTGCACTTATGGATCTACAAAAAGGTATTTTTATATTTAAAAAAAAATGTTAATTACACGAGTAGGAGTTGTTGAAACATCAAGTTTTTCAAATAATTTTATTGTTTTGGTAAATCGGCCTCAATGTGGTGCTACATATGTATTTTGCCAATAATTTTAGTTGGAAAAGTTGTGAAAATATCTAATTTATCTAGAATGAATCTTACTAGATCATATGTTTGACCAAAATTGATTTTTAGTTAAAAATACTTAAATTCAATTATTTTGATAAATTGACAAAAAGTGTGACATAGCTTTGTACTCTTAATCAAGGAACCTATTTTCCTAATGAGTAAAAAGTGGCAAATTATTAGATAATTTATGGACCCATTTTAAGTTTATAAGGTTCATTTATGATAAAAACATGTTTAGAATTAAGGAAAGAGTATGAAATATAAAGTTGGTGTAACTAATTAATAGGAATATTTATGCTAGGGGCATAAACATACTACTAATTACACTAGGAATTATGAATGGAAATTAATGCAATCAATTCTTTTAATTTATAAGATATATTTGTGATGTCATTTTAAGGTTTGGGGCATTGTAAGTTTGTGATCATCATGGATGCCAAAAATAGGTGTAAAATGTAGTAAAAATATTATAGGGTATGAAACTTAAGACATTAATGGAGTAGACACTAAAATGAGTAAAAATATATAGTAAAGAAGTTGCAAGGTGTACAATTTATATTATTATATAATATTTCATTGTAAGACTTTTTTCAGTGGTGTAATGGTGTTGAAGTTGGTTGTTTACAAGTTTTGATGGTTTGGTAATGTTTGAATTCTTAGTGTACACATCTAAAAATGGTCACGGTCGATCAAACCTGTTAATTAATTAAATATGAATTATTTAATTAATGTTCTTAAATCCTCTACATATAAATAAATTTAATTATTTATTTATATTGTTCATTTTTCTAATTCTTCTAAAATAATTAAATAAATGAACTTTATTTAATTAATGCTATCTTCCTCTTAATTAATTAAATAGATTTTACAATTTATTTACATTAATTATCAAAGTTTAAATTCCAAATTTAAATGATATTTCTCTCTCCACACTTAATTAAATACTTTCAATATTTAATTAAATCATTTTCCAAATTCCCACTTCTCTCACAAATATTAAATATTCTTAATATTTAATTAAAAGGCTTTTCCTTTTCTCATAATTAAATATTTACAATATTTAATTAAAGCCTTTTCATATTTCTCTTACATATAATTAAATATTTATTTATTTAATTATGAGAGACACCTTTCAATTTGTCTCTTCATTTTCTATCTTTCAGAATTCCACCTTCTTTTCGAATTCTCGATCTCTCACCATTCATTTCAATAGGTTTGAACTCGACCGTCGATCTTGGCCGATCGAATTCCTACCTTCAAAAATCTATAAATACAGCCCTTTCATGAGCTGAAAAGGACCTCGAATCTCGTATTTTTATGCGTAGTTATTATAGTCGCATCTTAAGTATTTCATAGCATTTTAATTCAATAAGCTCAATCTTTTACATGCATATGCATTTTTTATAATTTCGTTCTCTCAAGTGCCATTCTATAAGCTGTTGTTTCCACAACTAAGAGCAAACATCTTGAAGCGAGTCCTTGGAGATAGAGGACAATGAAACGAATTTGAAGAAGCTGCTATTTAGAGTTTGCATTTACTTTATTTTATTTTATTTTATTTCTTCAATCTAATGTTTCATTGGTGTACTAGTTTATATTGGATTTGATTGACATATTCTAACGTACACATTTATGGCGCCCACTGTGGGGCCAAGCCCCACATTTAATTTCTATTTTTGCAGATTTTTCTGGCAAGTGACGAACAAAAATCGCTGTTTAGCACATACGAGTCTCGGTTCAGCACATACGAAGACTGTTTCAGCGCATACGATGATTGTTTTGGCACATACATGACCTGTTCCAATGCATACGTGGCCTCTTTCAATGCATAGACACTCTGTTTTGGTGCATCCCTGAGGACCCTTTCAATGCATTCATAACCTATTTTGGCGCATCCGGTGACTGTTTCAGCATATTTACGAGATCTTTCGGTGCATACGTAATCTGTTTCGGCACATATGTAACCTGTTTTGGCACATACAGCTTCTATTTCGGCACATACAGTTGTAAAAATTTAAATTCTAATTCCGACGCAATCCGCGGACATAATTTTTCTGATGCTATTTTTAAACAGAATGAACCAATCCTAGGGTAGACACTTAATTTTGAATTAACCAATCCTAGGATAGTCACCAAACATATTTTCTTTTGGTTAAAATAAACCCCATGTTTTTAGTGAAGCAACATCTTCACTTAGAATAGAAATTTTTTCAATTTGGGATTTAAAATTGAACCATTATTTGCTTGTTGTGCTTGTGGGTAATAGGTCTATGCTCTCCCCTTAACTAGGTGATGAAAATAACAGACTTACATTTTATTTTATGTAATTTAATGTTTTATTACATCCTTTAGAAGGCTTTCTCTTGTGGGAAAAATTACTCACCCAATAGGAACGACCTAAGTGGGAACACCTAAAGCCAAGGTTTCCAACCCACTTTAATCAAAAGCAAGTTGTTGATGAAAATCCAACTTGACAGTAGTGCACAGGATAACCATCCCCAAAACCTTTGTTCTAAAGGTTGGGAGGTCTCTTGAGGGAGTATATCTATTTGCCACACTGAACATATACCCTTACTATGAACCATAGTGTAGAAAGCCAACCGTGTCAGTATCCAAATATCATTTTAATCACAGTGCAAGAGGAGGGAAGAATATGCCCCCAAGACACTCACCATATAGTCACCACAGATTGTTTGCTCAAGGGATTCGTATCCACTTCTGTCACTTTGAGTACACACTTGGAAAAGACAAAAACACGGGCGACCTCTAGGGGGTGACAAGGCTACGCGAGTCGACGCAATTTTAAGATGTGGGCTATGATTGCTTTGATGACCTATTTGACAAATTAAGAGTGAGTCTGACTGAAGTGCTTATATTGTTCAAAACCTGTGGAAATTTCAAGAGCGTACACTCTTTATTTAGATTTTAGGATTAACAAAACAATTGTCTGCTTCTATGCTATGTTTTTCACATTTAAATTAGATTAAGATCATCCAAAACAAGAGAATTTTATCAAACTGTCAAAACATGCCAGTCTTAGAGTTGTTTTAGCAAATTTGGTCTCTGTTTTGGTGCATTTGGTCTCTTTTTTAGCGCATATGTGCTTTGTTTTAGCGCATTTGTGCTATGTTTTAGCACATTTGTGCTTTGTTTCAGCGCATCTATGCTTTGCTTCAGTGCATCTATGCTCTGTTTTAGCGCATCTGTGCACTATTTCGGCACATCTGTGCTCTCTTTTAGCGCATTCAGTTTTTGTTTTGGCGCATCTGTTTTCCCGAGCTTAGGTGATTTTTTGGTTTTCAGAAATCAAGTCGTAGTCATCCTTCTTATAATCACCAACTTGCAATCGCATATACTTCTCGTCCAAATCAAATTTTGCAATAGAGAACTCAATCACATTAGGCATCTATTAAATTCATCTTTATACAAAGCTAAGATCAAACTTCACAAAGTGAAAAATCACCTTTATTTTTCAATCTTTGGTTTAATTCCCACAAACATAATTTTCATCCTTTCACTTAGGGAATCACGAGCTAAAGATTAAAAAATCTTTTAAGTCATAGAATCTTCATTCTATCTTGACTTTCATTACCATTGCACTATTTCATTCCTTTGATCAAAGTTAAGTAGGATTTGAGTAAAGCTTATGCCTGTTACCATGAGGTCTCGAAAGCACATAGAAAAAGAAGAAAGTATAATAAGCAAAATGGGTGATAATAGTGAGAGGGAGGAAAACGCCTTTAATGCTCCAAATAAGGAAGAATTAACTGAAGAGGGACTTCAAGAAGCAAAACAGGATCCTCAATTCCATACTCTTATGGAAAAGGTTTTATAAAGAAACAAGGAAAGATACTTCCTTTCTTTAGCTATTCAAGGAGCCAAGTTACTTGCCGACTTTGACACGGAGGGGATTAAAGAAAATCCTGAAGCTCCTCTCAACGATTTTGGTGCCCTTACTCAACAAATCAAAGAACTACAAGGGAAAATAAAAGAAATGCAAGGGGGAACACCAAAGAAGTATATTTTTGAAGAAATATGTCCCTATCCATTTGATAGAAATCTTCGAATGATACCTTTTCCAAAACATTTTGAAATCCCTAAGTTTGATAGATATAATGGGAAAACTGACCCCACTGAGCATGTAAGGGATTTCCGAAATATGAGTTTAGAATTCACTCATGAAGATACCTACTTAATGCGGTTGTTTCCACAAAGTCTGGGTGGAAAATCCATGGAGTGGCTTTCAAAGATCACTCCCCCCATCAGAACCTTTGAAGAGTTGATAAATAAATTCATATCGCAATACTCTTACAACATCCAACATCAGATAACCATGCTTGATCTTTGTAAGATAAAACAAAAAGTAGGGGAATCTTTCACTACATTTTTGCAAAGATGGAGAAGAACCTTTGCTAGGTATTCTCAACCTGTTCCTGAAAAGGAAAAAATGGAGATATTCATCAATGGTCCTAATCAAGAAATGAGTTACAGACTAAACCTTCATTGTCCTCCATCATTTGAAAAATTGATTGAAAACGCGATTACTATTGAAGGTGCATTGATCAAGTGTGGAGTTTAAAAAGTTGATAAAGAAGGTTAAAACTCGTACAACAACAACAACAACAACAACAACAACAACAACAACCATAATAACAACAATGACAAGTCACGATTTTGGACTCGAAATAAAAATGTTGGAAATGATGGGGTAGTAGGTGCTAACAACATGAATACGAAGCCCGCCATTCTTAATGTGTCAGGTGTTCAATGTAACAATAATATTGGACATTCTAACACCCAAGGCAATGTTTCTAATCAAGGAAACACCACTAATACTTGTGGAAATAATTTTGGCAATAATAAAAATTCAAGTGCGCCCAGACCCTCATACTTCTCAAGTCAACGGAGTTTCACTCCCTTGGGCCAATCGTTGGAATCCATTCTCAAAGAGTTATTGAATCAAAACACTATTACATTGCCACCACAAAAAGACTATGAACCTCATGTTAAGCCACCATCGTGGAATGACTCGCACTTCTGTGATTATCATAGGTGCAAAGGTCATAAGACTAACAGTTGCCAAGGGTTAAAGAATATTGTTCAAGATTTGATTGATAATCGTACCATCACAGTTGAGGGACACAATGTCAATAATGATCATCAAGCATTCAAGAATCCTCTCCCTAATTATCACAAAGGGGAATCCTCAAATAATAAGGGCAAGAATGTTAATAACATCCAAGACATTATTATCAATCATATCTATACTGATGACCCTCAAATCAATGCTATCCAAATCAAAGGTAAACCAAAATATCGAGAGGTCAATGTTACCACAAGGGGACAAGCAAAGATCATTGTCAAAGGTGGCTCATCTAAAGCAGATATTCCCCCTCCAATTCAATACAATTTGGTTGAACAATTACGAAAAACGTTAGCCCAAATCTCTATCTTGGAGTTGTTAAAGTTATCACCCGCACATAAGGACATTCTGGAAAAGGCTCTCGTTGATACAACTGTATCTCCTGACCTAGATACCGATAAATTTCAAGCCATGGTGGGGCACTTGTCCTCCAACACATGTTTATCTTTTTCTGAAAGAGATGATTCATCCATAACCCATCCGCATAATTCATCACTCTATTTAGAAGTCATGGTTCACAAAGCCCGCATTAGACGTGTCCTTATAGATGGGGGAGCTGGATTAAATATTTGTACTTTAAAATTGGTCTTAGCTTTGGGATATTCAGCAGACTCTATAGACCCATGGATGAAAATTACAATCAAGGCCTATGATGATGAGGAAAGGACTTCCAAAGGTCTTATCATGTTATCGATCAAAGTGGGACCTGTTGTGAAGAATACCTTTTGTCAGGTTCTTGATTAGGATTTAACCTATAACATACTATTGGGTCGTCCATGGATCCATGACATACAAGCAGTTCCATCTACTTATCATCAATGTTTGAAGTTTCCATATGATGGACAAGAAGTAACCATACCTGCTGATCACAATAGCAGTCAAACTTGTTCTAACCTAAGAGCGACTCAAGACACATTCATCCCACTTAATAGAGAGGCTTTAGCCATATCTACTTCCAAAAACAAAGAACAAGTGCAAGAAATGATAAGCAATTTTGGAAGCAAGTTAAAATTAAAAGACAATGGGGTGGGAGAATATTCTTTATCTCTCTCTAATCTACCCCTATCCCCAAGATCCCAGGGTCAGTTGTCAACATCTATGCAATAGGCTGCAGCAGTTTTAGCCTCCACTTCAACACCCATCACTAAGTTTAATGGGACGTTTATCAAAGAAACTGAAGGAGAAGACAAATCTATTCTTGATTGGCTCTATAAAGATGAAGAAGAATCTGTACAGCACATCAAGTTACCTACACAACATGGAAAAGGTTATGCTATCATGCAACAGATGGGTTATGAAGGAAATGGCCCTCTAGGTAAAAGAAAAGAAGGTATTATTGAACCTGTCCAATTAAAAACAATGCACCCAAAAGATAAGACTAGGTTGGGATATGGTGAAGATACTAAAGAAAAGGTAACACAAAGGCTATCTAAGGAGGAGTTAATTGAATCAATTCTGAGAATTCAAGCGGATAATTCTGAAACAGACTCAAACAAATACGAATGGGATGACTTCTCAGATGATACTTGTGTCTCAGAGAAAAGAGTGGATGTGATACACAAATTCTCACCTACATTCTTACAAGGAGAAATCTCAAGACCTCCATTTGAATACATCGTACAAAGCGATCATGACTCTAATGAGACCAATTTGATTCAAAGCAAGATAGATCATTTTGAGGAGGATACCATCTTAGACTTCTCCCATGATAACGTTGACGATAACATCATGACTCTCACAGCCAATGACCTTACTCATCCTAATGACTCATTACCTTTGGTTCATCTTGAACTCATTGATTGGGAACAAATCGCACCCATTGATGTTCCAACCTTTCCAAATGACGAAACCATAATAAACTTTCTTTGCTCATCACATCCTGAAACAAGTTCCATCGGGGAATCGCAAGGTCAGATTTTTTGACAAGAAAGTGCCAAGTTTCTCAGCTACGAAATAAATAACATAAAAGAAAGACCTAATGGTGAAAACCTAACAAAGGCAGTATTAGGTCAAGAAAAAAGAAAAATGAAAGAAAGATCTAATGGTGAAAACCTAACAAAGGCAGTATTAGATCAAGAAAAGAGAAAAATAAAAAGCGTATCCAATGGTGAAAACCTTTCAAAGGTGCCAGAGGATGGAAAACTTGACACTCTTCTAGAATATTATCAAGAAAGATCTTCCATTTTGATCGAACCAACAAAGGCACTCAATATAGGTATCATAGAAAAACCTAAAGTTTTGCAATTGGCTGCATCACTGACAAATGAAGAAGTACCCAAATTCACAAAATTTCTCAAGGATAATCAAATCAATTTTGCATGGTCCTATGTAGATATGCCTGGATTGGATCCAGATCTCATCATGCATCATCTATCTATTACACTAGGGGCAAGGCCTGTAAAACAGAAACTCAGAAAAATGCATCCACATGTGGCATTGTTGGTTAAAGAGGAATTAAAGAAACTTCTAGAAGTTTGATTCATCCGATCCATAGATTATGTAGAATGGATTTCCAATATTGTACTTGTTTCAAAGCCAGATGGAAGGATCAGAATTTGCACGGATTTCAGGGACTTGAACAAAGCATGTCCTAAAGATGACTTTCCTTTACCAAACATTGATATGATTGTGGATTTAACTGCTGGAAATGTAATGTACTCATTAATGGATGGATTCTCAAGATACAACCAAATAAAGATTGCACTAGAATATCAAGATAAAACAACATTCACGTGTCCTTGGGTTACATATTGTTGGAACGTAATGCCATTTGGATTGAAAAACACAGGAGCTACATACCAACGAGCAATGACAACAATTTTTCATGACATGATGCATATATTTATGGAGGATTATGTTGATGACCTTCTTGCCAAGTCTAACACTAGAGAAGGACACATTGATATTTTGTCTAAAATTTTCAAAAGAATGGAACAATTCAAAGTAAGACTTAATCCTAAGAAATGTGTTTTTGGAGTAAAATCTGGAAAATTATTAGGGTACATTGTGTAAGAAAAAGGAATTGAAGTGGATCTAGCTAAAGTGAAAGCAATTCTTGATATGCCACCACCAAGGAACATTAGTCAACTAAGATCTTTATAGGGATGGTTACAATCAATTCAAAGATTCATCGCTCAATTGGAAGATAAGAGTTTTCCCTTTACACATCTCTTGCACAAGAATGTTCCATTCAAATGGGAGAACAAATGTGAAGCAGCCTTTGATCAAATAAAACAGTATCTCATGAATTCGCCAGTATTGACTCCACCAATTCAGGGTACACCTCTCATATTATATATCGCCGCCATGGAAGTATCTTTAGGAGTGTTATTGGCACAAGAAGACAACGCAAGAAAAGAATGAGCCATTTATTACATCAGCAGAACTCTAACAAGTCATGAGCTACATTAGACCTTCATTGAAAAAGCTTGTTTAGCAATGGTGTTCACTTCTCAAAAATTACGACACTACATGTTAAGTCATACAGTAAAGCTTGTGGCTAAGATTGACCCGCTCACGTATCTTCTAAGCAAGGCAACCTTAACTGGCAGGTTGGCTAAATGGGTTATGATTCTAAGCGAGTTTGATATTCAGTATGTGGATCGAAAAGCTATAAAAGGATAAGTAATTGCAGATCAATTAGCAGAAGCACCAATACCGATAGAACATCCAATACATGTTGATTTTCCTGATGCTGATATTTTCACAGCAGAAATCCAATGGGCATGGTCACTTTACTTTGATGGTTCCTACACTCAACATGGTTCAGGAGCAGGAATTCTTTTCATTACACCTCAAGGACATACAATCCCAAAATCTTATCGGCTAATGTTCCCTTGCACAAATAATATAGCTAAATATGAGGCATTAATAATCGGTATAAGAATTGCAGTAGATTAGAAAATCACAGAACTTCAAGTTTTTGGCGATTCACAACTGGTCATAAATCAAATCAATGACGAATATCACACTAAAGACGACAAATTGATACCTTACAAAAAAATGGTGGAAGATCTCAAGAAATACTTCGTTAACATCAAGTTCGAATAGATTCCATGCATTGATAACAAAGCAGTAGATGCCATGGCTACAATTGCCTCTCTACTCCAATTATCAGAGAATAAAAAATCCTACGATTTCCTGGTGGAACAATTATTTTCTCCCGCCCATGATGATCCTGAAACACAAATCATTTTCCATTTGACGAGTTCTGAACCTTCCTTATATGGCCAAATCTACACTTAAAAGATACTACTTTACCCTTAGGTTTGTCTGGAAATCAAAAATGAAATTTCATTCATCAATCATCTCGTTACACTTCAATTGCTGACGTCTTATACCGGCGTGGTCTGGATGGTACTCTCCTTAGATGTCTTGAATGCGATGAATTGAAAAAAGCTTTACAAGAATTCCATGATGGAATTTGTGGGACACATTCAAGTGGACTAACCTTAGCAAAGAAACTTGTAAGATTAGGGTACTACTGGCCAACTATGGAAAAAGAATCCTTCGCCTTTGTGAAGAAATGTGCAAAATGTCAGATTCATGGGAATCTCATTCACGCTCCTACTCAGGAATTACAACCCTTCACCACAACATGGCCTTTTGCTCAGTGGGGATTGGACTTGGTGGGAAAGATACATCCATCATCTTCAAATGGACATAAATTTATCATTACAGCCACTGAATATTTCACTAAGTGGATTGAAGTTGTTCCTCTAACAACTATTACGGGGAAACAAATTTCTTCATTCATCTTAAATTATATCATTTGCAGATATGGCATTCCTAATTCCATTATCATAGATAATGGTAGACCCTTTAAAAATCAAGATGTGGATGAATTATGTGAAAGATTTCACATCCAACACAAGTACTCCACACCTTATTATCCGCAGGGGAATGGTCAAGCTGAAGCTTCAAACAAAACAATTCTAAATTTTTTGAAGAAAATAGTGAATGAAGCAAGTCATGATTGGCATGTCCAATTAAATCCAGCATTATGGGCCTATCGAACAAGCATTCGCACACCGACAGGAGCTACTCTTTATGCTTTGGTCTATGGAGCGGAGGCCATTCTACCACTGGAAGTTGAGATTTCTTCACTTTGAATGTCACTCAAGGGGCTAATCAATGACGAAGACTACAGAGTATCAAGGTTGCAAGAGCTAAAACTGCTTGATGAACGGTGTCAAACTGTGGTTAATCACTTGAAGGGATACCAACAAATCATGTCTCGCAGTTATAATCACAGAGTCAAACCGTGAAGTTTTTGAGTGGGTGATTTGGTTCTCAGAGAAAACCCTCAAAATCAACAAGATCGGGAAAAGAAAGGAAAATTTGAACCTAACTGGTTAGGCCCGTTCATTATCATTGCAGCTTACGGATCGGGGACATATCAGTTGTCAACAATAGAAGGGGACCTGTTTGAAGATTCGATCAACAACATTCATCTAAAAAGGTTCTACACCTGAAAAAATAAAAAACAATATAAAAAGTCCTGAAAAAAAAATTAAAAAAATCAAAACATTGCCTTGATGAAAACTGGCAAATAGGTGTCTTGGTAATAGCAAAAAAATCATAAAATCAGAAAAAGTGCAATAAAAACAAACAATGAAAACCTAGCAAACAGGCATTGTTTGTGATTTTATTTAGCTCTCTCATCTATTAGGATTCATTTTGCATATGCATCCTCACATCAGCATCGCACACACCTCACTATCACATTCGCATCACATCATTTTCCTTGAAACAACAAGGATCTCATCATGGCTTGTTGATTTGAGGTTTATCCATCGCAACAGTTGTGTCTAGCAAGATTCAGAGTACAAAGTCACTAAGGGGCAGTTTGCTTTTCTAGGAGGTAGTAGGTAGCAGGTGTCTAGCATCAGAATGTTTGAAACAATAGTTTTTGAGCTTACATGATTATCTTGACAGATGATTTAAAAACAAAACTGGATGATCTTAATCTGAATAAAATGAATGACAAAACTTAAAAGCAAAAGTTACAAATTGCTTTTTTGATATTTGATGACATCATATCTTTGGAGTGGTTCAATGATGTACTGAACTAGAATCACAAGGAAAAATATGATTTTTCTTTGAATTGCTGTCTGTAAGTTAATCATTTGTATTGTGCAAATTGGTCACGGGACATGTTCTACAATGGATCATTGATGACATTTCAGAATTTGCATAGGAAAATGGTTAACTTTTATCTGTTTATGCAAGCAGTACTCAGGTCATCTTGGTTGAATTATACCATCGATGCTTGTATTAACTTGCTACATTAAACATTATGGAAGCAGTACTCAGGTCATCATTGGTGCTAACATACCCTTTGATGCTTGTACTAACTTTCAACATATAAAAAGGCTCAATGATGACAACTAAACACAACAAGAAATGGAAACAAGGAGAATGATTCATTATTTCATTTAGGATTGCATATTTTATCATTAGGACTGCATAATTCATTTGCATTTCGAGGGCCTTTTTCAATAGATTTTTGAAGGTTGATCACATTATTAAATATCTTTTTCGACAATGATTGAGTAAGACTAGACATTTGTTACATCTCATTATCATCATTTCATTTCATTATCATTTCATTTTGCATTATAGGCATTCATTACATCATAGACATGGTTATCATTTTCAATCATTCATCATTCATTAACATAGAAATTTGCATATTTCACACATATTCATAAATAAAATTGCATTCATTTCACATCATTTCTTAGGTTATCATGATCATTTCCATTGCATCATATATCATAAATTCATGAGTGCATTTTCATTACATCATCATCATCATCATAAATCATAATCTCATCTAAAGCATTTACATCCTGCATCATACATTTATTACATACATCATAAAAGGAAAAGCAAAATTCATTTAGAACATATCATCGTTGCATCAGCATACATGACATAGCATATAAAAATCAAAACATACATCCATAACATGTCCATAAATCATCCATAACATGTGCATAATCAAATCACCACTGCATATCATAGATCTCATCAAAACAAATTTCCAGGAATACAAGGATGTCAAATGTTTCAAAAAGATATATCATATAATGGCATCAATGTGTACAATAAAATGATTGTTGCTGAGGGGCATCTGGCTGTGGATATGACTACTACTGCCACCGGAGGTAGCGGGTCTCACTGGATCTCTGCTCCCGGAGCTTCTGATCTTTCATCTGATCAACTGACCCACACTCCTAGTCGCACTACTACGTGAGTGAGTCCGAGTTCGAGTACCTGACTGAGTGAAGTCTATCCGCCACTCAGGTGATACTGCCTCAAAGTAGCGCATCCGATAATACTCGGCCTCCCGAGCAGTCTCTAACCCCTCTGCTACAACCTCTCCAATGGAGGTGCTCTCTACTAACCTCAGTAGTCTCTCGGCTACCCCCTCATCCTGTACACATCTCTCCCGAAAGCTGTCCCTCTCAGCCATAAGCTGAGCTATCTGTGGGTTAGCAGGTGGTGGTTGCACTATCTGTCCCTACAGCTGACTGATGGTCATCTGAGCCTGTGCTAACTGACTCCTAAGAGTCTGGACCTTAATCTACAATGCATCTACTTGTCCCTATGACAGAGCCCTGATGGTGATCTGCGACACTAAAGTACTGGCCTGACCCACTGCTCTAGATGTCTGTGGTCTCGTGCGGAAGGGAATATCAAAAAATAGTCTCTGCCTCCCACCACCCCCATCATCCCCATCATCTGAGTCGTTTGACTCCTCATCTACTCCTCTGCCTTGGAGCTCTCATCATCTACCTCCATAACCACCCCGCCGATATTTGCAACCTGCTCTGCCTATACCTGCCCCTGATCCTGTGGCTTCCTTGCTACTAGATGTCCATGTGGCTACTGTAACCCTGCCTAGATAACTGGACCTCCCATCAATGGGGCAGGCTCATCTGGACTAGTGAACTGAGGAAAGGGATGTGTATAGAAATATGCGGCATAGTCATCTGTCATCCCCACATCTGTGACCTCTGGCCTTACTATCCAATCCTCTGGTTGTAACTCGAAGTACTCCTCTCTAGCGGCCTCAATAGTAAAAACTGGCCCCCACTCTGGTGCATCTCCCTGACATCTAGCATAGTGTGTCATCCCCTGTGGCATCATCTGAACCCATCCAAACTACCTTAGAACTCTCTAGCCTATAAATCTCTCAATGATGAAGGGGGTGCGTCCAATCAGGTATCTGGCTCTCATCATGTATGGTAGCTCTCTGTCATCTAACTGCCATGGGTCACAATCCACATATGGTCGCTAGATGACCATATCCAAGTCATCCAGTACTCACCGCCAGTACTCTAATTTGCCCAGCCTCAGTTGGACAAGGGGCCCTGTATATGCATAAGCATAGGGAAATCCGATGGGGTGATCCCTCCTAATGATGGGACGTGTAATCGCAAAGTGCTCCCATGCGAATATCTGCAGAAGAGTCACTCCACAAAAAAGACTCTTCCCATTTGTATACATGACCTGATGAAGGTCATGGTATAGATGGGAAAGCATGCATGATCCCCATGCATATTTGGTACAGTGGAGAAGCATGTCTTCCAAGATCCTACCCCACCCAACTGATAGTCCCTTTGACCTGCAATCAGGACAAAGGAAACCACCGATCATCCTTGTTAAAACTGAAGGCAGTAGGGCATATCTTTCCGTCATCTCCTTTCAGGGAAGCTCATATCCGCATATATGAGGATCCTGGAAGACCCGTCTCAAAGCATCTGTACCCCTAATCTCCTTGTGATCATAAATCACAAGCTCTCCAACCACAAGAATACCCAAAATCTTGTAGACATCCTCTAGAGTCATCATGATCTCTCCTGCTGGTAAGTGGAAGGTGTTGTGCTCGTTGTGCCATCGCTCTGCTAAGGCAGTCAACAGTACCCTATTGACCCGATACTGTGGGATACTCAACAGAGCTCTCAAGCCACACTGGTCTATCACTCCCAAATCATCATGGGACAATCGGGGAATCATCTCCCATTTCTATAGAAATCTCTCTCTGATCTGGAGGAGGCTAAAATCCTCCTTTACAAAATTATCAAGCAAGCATGCAAAATCAATCAGCAATGGATATCATCAATCAATCCATACATCAAGCAAGTTTACATCACATTTAGTTTATTTTTCATATCGCATGGAAACAAATTTAACAGTCATCATGACTTAATTTGACTTTCAAACAAGAAAGAAAATCTATCATCTATTTTGTTTTTCATATCGCATGGAAACAAATTTAACAGTCATCGTGACTTAATCTATTTGACTTTCAATCAGGAAAGCAAATTATCATCTCTATTTTGTTTTTCATATCGGATGGAAGCAAAATTTATCAAACCTATTTGTTCTTCAAGCATGAAGACAAATTTATCAAATCTATTCATTGATGATATTCAAATGCGTAAAATTTGTTGTCTAATCTAGTAACAATCATCAAGCATGCATCATTTTTTTTCAAAAATTTGAAATTCGGCAAAAATTCATGGATGCGCTAAAACAGTCAATCAATGCGCTAAAACCATGGATGCACAACTTTATTCCATGGATGCACGGTTTCATGAATGCACTATTTCATCATGCATATGCGCTATAACAGTTCATCTATGCGCTAAATCACCTATGCGCTAATTTATCATCATCCGCAAGCAAGTTTCATAGATGCGCCATTTGATCTATCCTATGTGCTAAATCACCTATGTGCAATTATTTGGCCTCTATGCACGACTGTTTTATCCCTATGCACCACTTTGGATGCCCTAAACTATCTACTGTATGTGCTAAAAGACCTATCACATGCGCTAAAACAGAATTTTAAAATTTTAAAAAATTCAAAAAAGCATCCAAAAATGCATAAAAATTTAACGGAGAGGTTTGGATCGACTTACCGGAGGTCCATACGCAGGTGGTCTCTGATGACGGTGACCTCGCTCGAATCTGTGGTGCTCATATGGGATCGGCATCGCTTTTCTTTCTCTCAGAGCTCCAAATTTTCTCAAAGGTTACTGTTCAAATGAAAGTGACTTCTCACCTTTTTCATCTTTTAAAGGGGTAAAAAAATAGCATTTATTACTCTGCAAAGTGCTATTTCAAGAGTTAAATCACCATTTTTTTTTTAAATCATCTGAAAATCTTCCAAATCAGTCTCATAATCATTCTTATCACACGATTTATCTCTCGAGGGGGCATATAGCATCATCAGTAATTTTTTAAAGTCAGGGGCAAATTCTTTGAAGCAATGCATAAAACACATCACTTCAAAGAGGGGCAAAATGTACACATCTAAAAATGGTCACGGTCGATCGAACCTGTTAATTAATTAAATATGAATTATTTAATTAATGTTCTTAAGTCCTCTACATATAAATAAATTTAATTATTTATTTATATTGTTCATTTTTTTAATTCTTCTAAATTAATTAAATAAATGAACTTTATTTAATTAATGCTATCTTCCTCTTAATTAATTAAATAGATTTTACAATTTATTTACATTAATTATCAAAGTTTAAATTCCAAATTTAAATGATATTCCTCTCTCCACACTTAATTAAATACTTTCGATATTTAATCAAATCATTTTCCAAATTCCCATTTCTCTCACAAAAATTAAATATTCTTAATATTTAATTAAAAGGCTTTTCCTTTTCTCATAATTAAATATTTACAATATTTAATTAAAGCCCTTTCATATTTCTCTCACATATAATTAAATATTTATTTATTTAATTATGAGAGACACCTTTCAATTTGTCTCTTCATTTTCTATCTCTCAAAATTCCACCTTTTCGAATTCTCGATCTCTCACCGTTCATTTCAACAGGTTTGAACTCGACCATCGATCTTGGCCAATTGAATTCCTACCTTCAAAAATCTATAAATATAGCCCTTTCATGAGCTAAAAAGGACCTCAAATCTCATATTTTCATGCGTAGTTATTATAGTCGCATCTTAAGTATTTCATAGTATTTTAATTCAATAAGCTCAATCTTTTACATGCATATGCATTTTTGATAATCTCATTCTCTCAAGTGCCATTCTATAAGCTGTTATTTGCACAACTGAGAGCAAACATCTTGAAGTGAATCCTTGGAGATAGAGGACAATGAAAAGAATTTGAAGAAGCTGATGTTTAGAGTTTGCATTTACTTTATTTTATTTTATTTCTTCAATCTAATGTTTCATTGGTGTACTAGTTTATATTCGATTTGATTGACATATTCTAACGTACACACTTAGATTTTAGTGTGCTTGAAATATTGATTTATTTTATAATTTTTCATAAATTGTGCAACAAATACTCAAGTGTCTTATTTTGGTAATTTTTGATGTTGATTGTAATATTATGAATGTTAATTTCTTGTATATTCATGAGTTTACAATCAGTTATTTAAGTGATTTGTTGTTTGGTTCTTTTTTATTTGGTTTAAATTTAATTGCTTTGCAAACATATTGGTTTGCAAAGAAGAAGAAGAGTAATAAATAATCTAAAAACACAATTATAATCTAATCTAACAAGTTATATAGCACTAGATAACTACTAGAAAAATCATATGCTAACATATTAGGTGAATTTTTAAAGTGTGCCCCAATTTTATAAAGGAAATGACCAACATTGATATAACTTTTTAACTTGAATCACTAAAAATTGAACTATTTGTTTTATTTGAAATGATGTAAGATAATAAATTATTTATATTTTAGTGTATTTTATGTTTATATATTTTTTAAATTATTTGAATTTTATTACTTTTATAAAATAGACACTAAAATTTAATTGTTTTAAATGAAGGTAAAGGTCCTCCACCTTTTTATGAAAATTAAAATATTTTTTTCCATATATATAAAACAAAATATTAATATTTTTTATTTTGATTAATAAAATAATAATATATCTTAAAATTCTCGTGTGTACTAAAAATGTAATTGTTTCAAGAGGTCTCCATTTTTTTGTCTTAGCTATTTATTTGAGATAGAATATGATCATATCATCTCTTCATGGAGTCTCTCCTCTAGTGCATCATTTTTTTTTTTTTAAATAATAAACTTCAATATTTTTCTTGAGAAAATCAACTTTCTATTTTTATTCCAATTACTTAATTTTTATACAAAAAAATACAAGCATTGATTAAAATATTTTTTTTTTACATTTTTGAAAATTAAACTTATAAATTTATAAATGGGTGCTTTTAGATTTTTTAAATATTATTTGCATGAGTAGAATTTGTGAGGATATTATTTTTTAATAATATTTTTAATTTTTTATGAATTGGTGTCAAAGTGATGCTACATATGTATTTAGTGGACATGTCCAACTAAAAACATTATGATCTAATATCTAATTGAATTAGAATGAATCTAACTAAAACATAGTTTTCACTAAAATCGATTTTTAATTGAAAATGCTTATATTTAATTGTGTTGATAAATTCTCCTAAAATTTAACATCAACCCTATGATTAGAAGAAAGATTTTAAGAAGAATTCAAAATGCTCATGCCAATGTTGATGCCCTTAGTAGAAAACACTCTCTTTTCAAGTGGATGTAAATAATTTATTTTGAAGAGATTCTCATAATAAGGGGAGTAGGGAAGAAGCATCTCAAAGGGAGCAAGACAAATAGAGAATAGAAAAGGAATAGAGTATTAAAATGTAGAGAAAATGCCATAAAATGAAATGAAAGTGATGATTGGACTAAAATATCTATAGAGAATGGGCTGAAAAATAATAATGAGGATAAATACAATGAAATGTGAGTAAAAAATAGTAGAGTAGTTCATTTATATTCTCTAACTAATGAATGACCTAAAAAATAGATGATTTTCAAGGGAAAATGCTTCCAAATTTGATTGCCAAAGTATTTGAACAAAGAAAAAGAGATATCAATAAAATAAATGCATTCCCAAAGGGAATAAATATAAATTTCAATACAAGAAATTTTAAGAAAATTAATGAAAATGATGGTTAAACTTCTACTTTTGGAAAATCAAGGAAAATAGCCTATTATAGTAGACATACAATTTAAATTTTGATAGCCATTGACTATAGAATATTTTAAACCTAGCTATAAAAACAAGTCTAAAAATTCAGGGAAAAGACTATTTTTGATATTCACACACACAAAGAAGAAGATAAATCAAAGAAGAAAGTATGCTAAGAGAGACCTAAGTGACTAAACTATTAGGAGATATTCTAGGAATGTAGATCAATTGCCACTTTTACACCATAATGGATAAGGTTAGGAATTTAATAATCATTAGATGTAAAAATGTTAACACATGCAACACCATATAATGGGTACTAATAGGATGTGATTACAAAGTTATCCATTTGTTTTCTCAAACTATATTTACATCACTTTCATGACTATGGAAATGACACTATTTTTGCTATAACTAAATTTAAAATTGGCATCATTATTTCCAATATAATTGACCATTGTGAGTTGACTTGAGGTGTTAAAGAGTGAATTACATTCCAAGGTGTTGTATTTGATGAAAAAGCCTAATTCCTTTAGAACATCCTTGAAATAGATGAATTGAACAAATTTAAGTATTCATCATAGAACATAAAATCATTTAGTGATATCAATGCTACATCAAAGTTTAAGGAATATTACATGAAAAAATCATTAACTCAACATTATGTAAAAACACCCTAACACACAAGTCATGGTTTTCTTCAAAGATCAAATTAAAAAAATTCAAGGAAGTCACAATTGAACATCTAAAAGTTGTCAAAGATGAGATCCAAATTTACATGATTGGTTATATTATAATTTTTGTATACAAGTTCCATGTTTAATAGTCAAGATGGCATCAACCTTGCTACCAATATGTATTTTTCATTTAAAACTAGGTATTATTTAAGGTTTTTCTATTCATCATCCATATTTTTAAGTGCTTCTATTTACCTTTTCTATTATTTCATGCAATATGTAAAACTTCTTTTGAATTTCCTACTTAGAATATTTGCACACACTTAAGGGTGAAGTAAGAGAGAATCACTACTTTATTGGAGAATAATTGAGTTTTCAAAATTGTGAGATTTTCTATATGCCGTGTTTTTAATTGAAATGATTTTTCCATGTGTGACAAGTATGTTTATTATATTTTATTTAAATTTTTGAAATATAGAAAAATAGGTTTGGTCAAATGGGTGGGTGCAAAAAAATAGGGGGCTAAAAAGTGGCCAAATTTTTTATTTTTTAAAAAAAGGCTATAACATGCTCACATTATGGCTTGGTGTGAGCAAGCCTAAGGCTTGGTCACATAGAAGCTATAATGCACTCGCGTTATAACGCGAGTGCGTTATGACATGTTATAAGAAGAAAAAAAAGCAAAGTGAATTCATTTTTTTACTATCACATTTCCTCCATTCGTAGTCTGCAAACCCTTCCAAGGCACACTTACATTATTGAGATCCCAAATTCCACTGTTTATTCATTGAATATTTGCTAATTCTTCACCAAAATTTCACCACATTGACGGGGAGCTCAAAGGAGTAAAGCTTTAATTGTTTTTTGGTGAATTTGTTGTTAAATAGGTAGATTTAATATGTTTTTGATGTTAATTTCTTTAATTTTAGGAGTTGATAATCCACCTCATTCTCCTCCTCAAAATCTTTCTCCTCCTCATTAGCAAATACCTGATGAATAACCACCCCAAAAAACTCCTCCAATAATTCCTCAAAATCCTCCTAGAACTCAACAAAATTTAATGGGGGAAATTGAAAACAACAAAAAACAAATTGAGTTAATTATGAGGTTGAACGATCTTGTAAGTTCAACCTCACAAAGAACCATGCTTACGAATTTTTTTCAAGCTCTATTTTAACACATGTAGATGCAATTAGAAATAACTTAAGTGGTTGGGAAAATAAGAGACGAGAGTACATAGATTTTTAAGCAAACAAACTATCCTCCACACAAATCAAAGATGAAAAAATTATAAAATTTGACTTGTGTTCACTTTTCACTAACCCACAAACAAATAAACCTCTACACCCTACAAGCAAGAGGTTTCCTATCAGTTGGTGCAACCACCAAGGGATAAAGGACCATTTTTGGCAGATTTGGTGGATAGTTTTTGACCATCCTCCATGAAACAATAACGAGGTCCTACAATATTTCTTGAGGAAACTCTACCACAAGTTTGTCCTCAAGAAAATCCACAACTATTTTGATATGCGAGACTTCTAGGGTAGAGGTGGTGGGTCGACATAGGATAGACCAAGGGCATGTCCTGATCCTCAGTGGCCAATGAGATGATCACTCACCAAAATGACTTATGAGCACATGGCTATCCCTTCCATTGTGAAGGAGAGTGTTGAGGTTGAGACTCTACAATCTATTAATTCTATGACCTAGAGTATCATAGAGTGTGTGAGTCCTGTAGTACAACGTGAGTTGAGGGAGACTTTGAGAGGTAGGGTTACACCCCATATTTTTCAGGCTTGCGGGTCCACCTATGGTTATGACCCCACAAATAGTCAGGAGGTAGGTGCGCAAGCTATGTCTACAACTGACTAGTTGGCAATGACATATTCCATATTGAATGAGGCTTTTGGCCTTGATACTCAAGTAAATGTTAATAAGTTCATTGAATTTAATTTATTAAATTTCATTTTTTAAATACAAGATTAACTAATTTAGTTTAATAGTTGTACAAAAATTTAAGGGTCATAGTGTTCATACTATTTTCATCGGCCCTCCACCTCCATATTACTCCATGACATGTATTGCCGAGGTATGTAACTAGTAAGCAATTATAAATATTACCTATGAATATAATTGTTATATGAATGCTATTCTAATATCTAATTTTGGATGTTGAATAGGTTAATCTTGGATATTTCATGACAACACCTCCCAATGATGGTGGAGTTCAAAGCCTCACTCAGGTAATAGAATAAAGATTTTAACTAATGAATTGTATTTAATAGATTTGTGTAGTTTATATTCATATTGTTGAACATTGCATTACACATCTTTCAAACTCAAAGCATTACTTCACATTTCATAACTAATAATTAGATGTTGATAGATGACAAATTTTCAATTACAATATAGTTTTTTATAAAGTCAACATAAGTAGTGATGCAATTACTTCACATATAATAACTAATAACTAGGATTAGCTGCCAATTTCATTTTCTTGTCATGGAATTCCATGAGACCATATTTTATTGAGGAATTTTTTCAAATAGTTTACTGCCCTCTATATGCTATGAATACTTGGAAAAAATCTATCAAAACATAATAGTAAGCAATAGCATAGACAAGGAAATGAGTTGTTTGAAAAAATTCCTCAAAGAAATATGGTCTCATGGTGATGGATATCACCATGAGACCACATTTCTTTGAGGCATTTTTTCAAAAAACTCACTTCCTTTTCTATCTATCACATTTTCCATACATGTATACCAAAGTATTTTATCAAATAGTTCACTTCCTTGTTGCTATGGCTAAAAGCCTACAATAGGTGTTTTCCAAAAACTATGGATGCTTGGAAAAAATCCATCAAAGAATAATAATAAGAAATATCATAGACAAGGCAATGAGTTGTTTGAAAAATCCCTCAAATAAATGTGGTCTCATGGTGATGGAATGCCATTCCATCACCATGATACCACATTTATTTAAAGAAATTTATCAAACAACTCACTACCTTAAGAATATATAATCCTATTTAATCAAATCAAATAATTTTAAGGTCTTGGATTTGATCCAAAAATCTAATCCCATCATCCATCTTCATCCTTAGATCATTTTCTTTCAATCCCCAAGTTCGTTTCTAATCCATCATCCTAATTTCGATCCTCATCCAAAATCAATACCAATCTTTCTTCCAATCAATCCTCCATTATGTCCAACCATCTAATCTATCCCCCATCCAACCTAATCTATTATAATCCAAATTCTTCCAGTCCAACCAACCCCAACCATATCAATGATGATGAGGATAGCATTTTTGACTAACTCGAATATAATCCCAATGATGACAATGAGAGCATTGTGGATCACCTTGAATCCACTTTCAATAGACAAAATGCTCTAATTTTCCACCAATCCCCCATCCAAAGCTCCCCTCAAGTCCCATCCATATCATCCCCATCCACCACCACTAATTTTATCCTCGCCTACTACTTCCATAAGTATAAGGATTTTATGCAAGTAGATGTCTCCTTGGCATTGATGCTAATATTCTATCCCCCCTACCTTCATCTAATCCCAATCCATCTCCTCTTTCTTATCCTTCTCCTTCCTTTGACAACGGAAACCAAGCCTTTAGCCGAAATTCCCCTCCAAATCCTTTTCAATGTCCTCATCCTCATCCTCATCCTCAATTTACCAATCCTTGGACACTTCCACCTCTTATTCCACTTGTTCATATCCCACATCCTTAAAATCCACATTACCCTACTATTACCAAGAAAATTCATCCTATGTCTCTCATAATAACTTCCTCCAAGGACTATTTGCAAAGGTGGTTATTTCCCCATGCAAAAATAAAGTGGTGCAATCTTCCCATATCATGCATCCACCTTCATCACCTCCACATCAAGACAAACCCTAATACCCTAAATCTTAAATAAATCCCTTATCAATCTATCTATCCAAGTTGAAGAGTCTATAAAACCTTCCTCCCTCATCACACCATCCATATCAAATGAACTATTTCCATATCATAATCCAAATCATGCTAACATATATTACCCTCCATATAAAGATCAAGGAAACCCTTCCCCTCCATCATATGATCCCCTTCCATCTCATGATCCCATTTCCAATAAATAACAAAATATCCCTTCCATCTCATCTAATGATATCCCTTCATCCCCCTCTCGCAATCCCCTCTCCCCACTTCATCTAATGGCATCCTTTTGTGTCCAGGTCAAATTACCTCTTCCACTCCATTGTATGATCGCTCTCAAAATGTGGTTTTAAAGTACACCTCCTACCCCATATAATGATCCTCTCCCATCATGATCAAAACACCCCTCCCTCTTCATGTCATGATCCCCCTCCATCTCATAACCAATACCACACTATACCATCCACCCCATCCTAGCATAATAGCATAGAAAAGGAAATTAACTATTTGAAAAAATTCCTCAAAGAAATGTGGTCTCACGATGATGGAATGTCTCAAAGAAATTTTTCATGGTATTCCATCACCATGAGACTACATTTCTTTGAGGATTTTTTTTGAATAGTTCACTTCCTTCTCTATGCTAGCACATTTTTCATACATGTCTACCAAATAGTTTTATCAAACAACTCACTACCTTTCTGCTATGGATAAAATCTTAAAATAGGTGTTTTCAAACAAGCTATGGATAGGGAAAATAGTGAGAATAATAGTAAGAAATATATAGTTCAATAAGTACTCAATTTATTTTTTATTATCTCATACATTATAAGCCATGACCTGCATCGCTATTCTAGTTTTTGTGATTGAATAATTTGTTGTTTTATTTTTAGATGATGGAAGCAAAAACACCTCCTAATGTTGATAGGGAAATGGAGCATGGTGTATCTTATGCAATAGATAACTTGATGGATCTCATGGGGGTATGAGGCAGATTAGTAAGTTTCAAATTACATTCATTGTTATAGTTATTTATTATTTAAAAATCAAATGATTATTGATTTGTAGTTTAATTTCTATTTGGATGGTTTTTATAGGACTTTGGCATGCCAAATCTTGAGTGCGTGGATCTTCCGCTTGAGGAGAGAGATCATTTGGCAGTGGTAAGTGATTATTTTGTTAAATATATCATTTTTTATAATGCAATTTTTGTATATTAATGTATTTACTTGTTATTGTAATAGTCGAAGCTTGATCAGGAACTAAATAGGAGGAGCATCCCTCAAATTCAAAGTAAATAATTGTTATACGCATCACCATCCACCCAACCAAAAAAGGCCACCCATTTGTTTCCTTCACTTGGAGTGCAATGAATTTTGATTGGGGTCCTTTGTTATATGCCTATATGGCATTTTGGGACATATTTTGTATTGCATATAATTGATATTGTATGCCTATATATGGAATTCTTGTAATCCTATATGGCTATTTTGTATATATTTTATACTTATATCAACATATATTGATGTATGCCTACATGGATATTTGGTTAATAAAAATATTTTTTATTGATGGTGTCCATATTTGAATTATAAATCCATGCTTCAGTAGATATTTGTAGATGGTTTACTTTAAATATTTAGAATCCAACTGTTTTCCATGCACTCTTCTTTTCTGTAATTATAAATATATAATAAAGTTTGAACATTATTCTCCTATAAGATTATTGTTAAATCAATCATATGAATGTAGTAATGCTTCATGCCTCATGTGCTTCACATAGGAAACTCATGTGTATGCTTGATTCTTGATGCTTGATGATTCATGCTTGATGCTTGATGCTTGATGCTTGATGCTTGATGCTTGATGCTTGATGCTTCATGATTCATGCTTCATGCTTGATGCTTTCTATCATTGAGGAAGACATATGCCATTCCACATGTATTCTTCATGCTACCATTTGCTTGTATGCTTCATGATTCATGTATTGCGTAGATAAAGAAAACATCATAAATCTATTGACAAAATAAAATGGAAAGTAACAACTAAGTCTCACAAACAAAAACTCAAGGCATACAAGTCTTATTAAAGATCATTAGTGATTTTTTTAGTGGCTAATATTCATCAATTGGCTAATAGTTGAAATTTGGGAATCCAAATTTGGCTAGTAGTTTAAGCTATAACATGACTTTGATCACCACATTTTTACAAAAAAATTATTTTAGCCTTATTTAAATAGCCAAAGAATTTTTATTATTAAAAATTTTAACTCAAAAAGTCGCCACAATATTCGATACAAGATTAGATAAGATTAGCCTATATTTTATAAGTGATATTAGAATTCTAAATTAATTCACCAATAGTATATCATAATTAATAGTTGATTTAGGTCCATACTTCCAATATTTATTTTCCACCATTGTTTAAAGCATAATCGAATGACCCTCATTGTATTCTACAAGGTAAAATATACCCACAATTTGTAATGTTCATGGGACCAAAATTTCTTTTGGATTGTTGATCTTCGTTGAGATCAATGATCCAACAGAAATTTCAAGCTTCATGAGAATTACATATTGTAGGTATATTTTAACTTGTAGAATACAACGAGGTTTGTTAGATCATATTTTATATCAATGGTGGCTACTAAATATTATAGATTCTACCACTTAAACCCATCAATCATTTCCACCCTCAAGCCCCTAAATTTCCATGAGATGTTTTTTTAAATGGAAGGATTTTCCATCATAATTAATGTATTTTCCAAGATTTGCCAAGATTTTCTATAAAATATTAGTGATGTAAAAAAAATTCCAATAAAATTAATATCATTTAAAAAAGAGGAAAGATTCACCAATAGAAATCAATATTTTTTTCCAAAAAAGAAAGATTCACCAAGATTTTATATATTTTCTTGAGGGGGATTTCTTAGAGTTATCACTGAAGATCATAAGGGAATTGGATTATTAGAGATTAAGAGACCATGAATCAACCTTCCCAACAACAAACTTCATATATATTCATCCTATTTCTAAACATGAATTCAAACCCAACAATTAGAAGAATACAACTTTAAAAGTTAAAATTGCATGCTTACAATAGTCGATAAACAACTTCAAGAGACATTCATGATAGAAATAGAACCAACTAAAAGTTCAAGAATTTCCTTTTCCACAAGAATATCTGAAAAGTTGCAAATAAATCAATTTAGGTTCTCACAAATAGTGATGATATGAATTTGGTTGTGATTTTTCAAAGGTGAAAAGTTGTGACCCTTCAAATAGGAAAGCCTACAAACCTTTTATAACAAAAATTGGTGACCATGCCTAGCATATATGGGTCCACCTAGGTGTGTTGGCATTAAATTTTTGGCCCCATGAAGACCAAAACAAAAAGTAGCCTACCTTGCAACTTTACACTATGTGCATCTGACAATTTTTGGGGTATCAAAAAAAATTTCACCATGGGAAAATGACTTGGAGCTATCAAAAAATGAGAGAGGTTATTGTAGAGGGTTACTACATGATCCCATAGTCCCAGAAAAAATATTTCTAAGTGCCACAGTTTCTAAGCAATCACTTGTCAAAGTTTGCTTCCCCTTTGCACTTTGGTCTCTTAAGAGACTTTATTGATAAAATGTAGCTTAGACTGTTCCAGCATGTTTGGGTGTGAACCATGACCTTGCCTATCATAAAAAAAAATCATTTAATTAGATGTGTTGGAACAGTCAGTTTGGTCATATGATGAACAAAATGAAAGTTACACTGCTTTGCAACTTTACACTATATGCAACTAACCCATTTTCCATCAATTAAAAACTCTTTACCATAGGCAAACGAATTGGAGCTATCAAAAATTGAGAGAGGTTATTATAGATGGGATCCACATGATCTCATAGCCTCATATGGAATGTTACTAAGTGCTACGGTTTCCAAGCAATTACTCATCAAAGTTTTTTGGCCCTTTGCACTTTGGTCTCTCAAGGGACTTCATTGGTACAATGTAGCTTGAATTGTTCCAACATGTTTGGCTAGAAAATAGGGCATTTCCTAGCATAAAACCACCCATTTGGACTTATTGGAATAGTCGGTTTAGTCGTACGATGAACAAAATGAAAGTTACACCACTTTGTAACTTTACACTACATGCAATTGACTTGTTTTCCATCAACTAAAAACTCTTCACCACGGGAAAATAACTTGGAGCTATCAAAAAATGAGAGGTTATTGTATATAGCCCATACATGATCTCATATCCTTAGATAGAATGTTTCTAAGTGCTATGGTTTTTGAGTAATCACTTGTTGAATTTTGCTACCCTCTTACACTTTGGTCTCTTAAGAGACTTTGCTGGTACAATGTAGCTCAGATTTTTCTAGCATGTTTGTGTGCACATCAGGACCTTTCCTAGCATAAAACCACCTATCCATATATCTTGGAATAGTCAGTTTAGTTGTATGACGAACATAAAAAAAGTTACACCACTTTGCAACTTTACACTACATGCAACTAACCCATTTTACATCAACTGAAAAACTCTTCACCATGGGCAAATGACTTGGAGCTATCAAAAAACAAGAGAGGTTATTGTAAATGGGACCTATGTGAATAGCCTTAGATGGAATGTTTCTAAGTGCCACGATTTCTGATTAATCACTCGTCAAATTTTGCTACCCCTTTGCACTTTGGTCTCTTAAGAGACTTTGTTGGTACAATGTAGCTCATCCTATTTTGATTTGGGTGTGAAAAAATACCTTTCCTAGCATAAAACCACCCACGCAAATGTGTTGGAATAGTCAATTTGGTCATATAGTGAACAAATTGAAAGTTAAACCACTTTGCAACTTTACACTATATGCAATTGACTTGTTTTCCATCAACTGGAAACTCTTCACCATGATAAAATGACTTGGACCTATCAAAATCCAAGAGATTTTATTATAGAGGGGGCCTATGTGATCTGGTAGCCTTATACAAAATATTTCTAACTGCCACAATTTCTGAGTAATCGCTTGTCAAAATTTGTTTCCCCTTTGCACTTTGGTCTCTTAAGAGACTTTGTCAGTTCAATGTAGCTTGGACTATTCTGGCATGTTTGGGTGTGAAAGAAGACCTTTCCTTTCATAATCCCACCCATTTAGATGTGTTGGAATTGTCGTTTCAGTCGTACAACTAAAAAAATTAAAGTTACACCACTTTGCAACTTTACACTACATGTAACTAACCTGCTTTCCATCAACTGAAAACTCTTCACCACGGGTTAATGACTTGGAGATATCAAAAATTGAGAGAGATTATTATAGAGGGTTCCTACATGATCTCGTAGTCTTAGATGAAATGTTTCTAAGTGCCACGGTTTTTGAGTAATCACTTGTCAAAGTTTGCTTCCCCTTTGCACTTTGGTCTCTTAAGAGACTTTGCTGATACAATGTAGCTCAAACTATTTTGGCATGTTTGGTTGTGCAACAAGACCTTTCCTAGCATAAACCCACCCATCCAGACATGTTGGGAAAGTTGGTTTAGTTGGATGATAAACAAAACGAAATTTACAACACCTTGTAACTTTACACTACATGCTTTTGACCCATTTTCCATCAAATGAAAACTAACCTCAAAGTGTTTTTAGAGTAGACTAGCCTCCTTTTCATTGATGATAAAATATTCTTATCTTTTAATTCCTTTTCTAAGTCGTTAATTTTAGTCTTCAGTTGTTATGCTTCAATTTCAACACTTCCAACTATTGCTTTTGTAGCTGCAACATGACCATCCACACATTTTTCATATTCTTTACTGTTGTTACCTATTAACACCCCATAGTATTCCTTTTCATGATATTATAACTTATATTTCATATCTTTTACTTTGAGATCTAGATCAGTTGCTCTGTTGTCAATTCTTCTTCCTTATCATCTATTTCTAGTTGTATTTTCTCCATGGAAATCTTAAGTTCAAGAATCTTTGACTTCATTTGTTCAAATACACCACAATTCATAATTAGAAGACCTTCATATGAATGTAACCTAATGCACCAAAGGTGCTATTGCTAGTATGCTATCTTTCCCTTAAATAAATCTAAACCTAAGGGCTCTCTAAATAAAATTTAAGTTCTCCATGGAATTCTTAAGTTCAAGAATCTTTGACTTCATTTGTTCAAATCCACCTATGGCATCATCTCTCACTTTGTTTTCTTGCACAAATTCTTACCAAATACAAAACCTCTTGAGGTTTTCCACTTCTCCATTTCCATTTTCCTATTCCAAATACTACACAAGCACCTTCCTTGAAACTTATCAAGAGCAAGAAGAAAATATTCGTTCAAAACATTATCTATCTCATTCACTTTGGTTTGCTTCTTTTCAAGTGTTTTTAGAGAAGATTCCTTTTTTTATTTCATACAGTCTAGTACTTTTTACCTCTAGTTTTTCATTATCATTTTCTCATTACACATACTACACACGCTCCTTCCTTAATTTCTCAAGAGTAGATTCCTTCTTTCATTTCATGCATTCTACTACTTGTACCTCTAGTTATGCATTGACATTTTCCCATTGCCTAGTTATGAAGGGTGATTAAGGATATTTGGATATGAGGTGTTGAGATATGAGGAGAAGGGATAATATTGTTGAGGGATATGTGAAATTTACTCTCAATGGACCCATTTTAAGGTAAATAAGCCTAATCCTCACAAGCAATGTACAAGCAAGGTAAATAAGCCCAATACTAAAAAGAAAAGTTGGATTAAATGTAATTGTATCAGGTTTATGTTGCAATGTAGATGATTCAGAGACATAATAAAATATTAAGTGTTGTGAAGCCAATATATTAAGCCTTGGTAGAGATCACACATACCTAGAGTCTAGCATATATAACCACAAATCTCTTTGGAATTAAACTCAATCCAATGATGCTTGTGGAATTTTTAATAGAACTTCCATGTATAGCCGATGTGAAATTCACAAATGCATAGCCTGAATTACATCTATTTCTACAAACCAAAATCAAGTTAATCTAGTTATAAGTTGAAAGATTTTAAAACTCAATAATTTAACTATAAATATCAATGAAAAGTGATTATCTAATATTTTAACCTACTTGAAATCTATAGGAAAGTAAACAAATTCATTTTCTGAGAGAGGATCATCCCCCTCCATGATGTTCTGGTTGCATTGGATTTAGTGACTACCCAACATTTTTAGAATCATATATAGACTACAAACAAATAAAAACATGATAATTATCATCATTAACTTTTGAAATGAAGTTTTCAAATTAGGTAAAGAGAAATAGCTAAAACATAATATTTCCTCTTTCTAGAATTCTAGGTGATATGAAATGACATGATAAGACCAAGATGAGGGGCACTTACTTATATTTTTTGGGAATAACCCTATAAAAGGTTTTGGGTTGAGATCGGCCTTGCCTAGAGCTAGGGAAACAATAATCAGAGTTACCTCTATTACAATTTTTTGTCATAGTCTAATTGTCATGGTGCACATGCTAATGCTTGTTGTTGAAATTTGTAGCTTTCCAAAGACCGTGAATGACTCTTGTCTTTGTTAAATTCTACCCACTACAGGGAGGATAAAAAACTAATGGAAAATAGTTATATATATCACAATCAAGCCTGGTGTGCATGTATAAGAAATTACAACTCCCTTGGAATACATGTATGAGAAACGTGGAAGCATGGACAAGGCATGTGAATTGTTTAAAAAAATGCATCAAAGAGATATGTCAAGGATTGGAATGATCACAAGATATGCACAAAATGGAAAAAAAGTATGGAAAATGTTGTAGCATTAACAAGGTAGTGAGTTGTTTGAAAAAATTCCTCAAAGAAATGGGGTATCCTAGTGATGTACATCACCAGGATACCCCATTTCTTTGAGGTTTTTTTCAAATATCTCACTACCTTGTTTATACTACCGTATTGACAATGTAGTGAGCTTGTCAATGCGATAGCATAGACAAGGTAGTGAGATGTTTGAAAAAATTCCTTGAAGAAATGGGATCTCCTAGTGATGTACATCACCAGGAGACCCCATTTCTTTGAGGAATTTTTTCAAATAGCTTACTACCTTGTCTATGCTACCACATTGACAAGCTAGTGATCTCACTACCTTGTCTATGCTACCACATTGACAAGGTAGTGAGTTGTTTAAAAAAATGCCTCATAGAAATGGGGTCTCACAGTGATGTATTGTTTGAAAAAATTCCTAATAGAAATGGGGTCTCATAGTGATGTATTTTTTGAAAAAATCTCATAGAAATGGGGTCTCGCAGTGATGTACATCACTATGAGACCCCATTTCTATGAGGAATTTTTCAAATAGTGCACTACCTTGTCAAAAATTCCTCATAGAAATGGGGTCTTATGGTGATGTACCCATGAGACCCCATTTTTATGAGATATTTTTTCAAATAGATCACTACCTTTCACTACCTTGTCAATGTTACCGCATTGACAAGGTAGTGAGTTTTTTGAAAAATGCCTCAAAGAAATGTGGTCACATTTTTAAGAAGTGTTCTTCTTTGAATCAATGAGAGACTTTGATTAACTCTTTGATCCATGTTAACTTGCATTCTCATCCATTGATGAGAATCCTTGATTCATGCCTTCATCTCTCATTGCCTCTCATCCATTGATTGTGCAATTTGATCTTGACCCTTGATTCACCATTTTCTTCTATTTAAATACCTCTCACTTCTATGAAAATAGGATCCACAATAGTTTGGGAAAAAATATGATGTTGAATTTCATCCACACTTTCATCCATTAGCATTCATTTGAGAAATTTTTATCCCTTGTGGTTCAAATCTCCATTATCACTCATCAATCTATCAAACCAAGCTTGTTTCAATCTAAGGGATTGGGAAAGGGATATCACTCCACATCAATGCAACACCAATTTCCCAATGGAATGAGGTTTGAGGCATTTAACTAGGTTTCCTTTATGTATTTGTTCATTGGTTATGTTTAATGTCTTCTTCATTTCATGCTTTCAGAATTTCATTGGGATTATAGCTTAACTAGTTAAGTATTTCTTATAATCTATTGGATCTAGTGTATTTATCTTGTGTTATGATTATAGTCACATTTTGGCACTAGAAGGAGGGAAGAACTAACTAAATTTGACAAATTTTCCTTGAGTTTCTCATGTTTTGAAGGTTACAAGTAGGGAGGCGATTTTTTTTTATCAGAGTGATGCTTTTGAAGAACAATGATGCTTTTACATTTCAGAGGTGCTTTTGAAATACAATGAAAATTTTCATTTATGGAGGTTGTTTTGAAATTCACCAGAGCGATGCTTTTGCATTATAGTGGTACTTTTTGGAATGACACTTTTGTTGTCTGAAAGAGAGACGCTTTTGTTGTCTGAAAGAGAGGCACTTTTGTGGCACTGCAATGCTTTTGCAAGGTAAAACAAAGAGCTATATTTTAATGTTTGTTTTGATTTTTCAAATTAATTCACTCTAATCATTTACCGACTTCTAGTTATTTTATGTGAGGCTAACTTATTTTGCAGATTTGAAAAGGAGAAAAATCTTGAAGTAAAGAAGCATATTATCACTTGGTCTATATTGTAAAAAGTGTTTTAAACACTTATGGGGTGATATAACCTATCATACGTTACTTTCTTTTATGTTTTGGGACAACTAGCTTTCAATTGGGTTTAAAATTTACAATACTATAATCTTTCAAAGTTGGTTAAAATTGAACCCATACATCCTCACCATTGCAATGTTGGTTAAAATTGAACAAATAAAAATTCATACTTCACTTTGATGCTTTTAAAATGAAGTCATCATTTTCTTTGAGGATTTAAAAAGAATGAGTGTATGTCGTTCTAGTTTTTGCTTGTATGAACTTCTAGTGTGTATCCACTCCCCTTGTAGTTCATGTGATCTTGGGTGAAGAGAAACACTCCAAGTTCACAAATTTTTTTGGTCACCCCAAAAAATTGCTACGTATCCTCTCCTCTTATAGTTCGTGTGATATTGGGTGAAGAGAAATAACATCTTTCTTTTCTTTTTTAGATAAGTTCCTACTAATGAGATACATCTCGCAATGGAGAACTCATATAAGTGACTTTAAAAGAACCTTTACGAGGGGACTATATAAATTTTGTGAAATCAAAAGAAAGTAGCTTATATTTGGGTGGGAATAATATACCATACCTCATCCTCATTTGAACATAATGGGTCGGGCAGGAATGGCTAAATCCTTAAGTGGCTTACATTTGATTTATACACCACAATGTTCATGATTGTTATTAAACACTTTGTCTTAGCAACCTATCCTTGTTTTTTGAAATTTACTTTGAAGTAGTGCATGGGAAGTGCACCGCTCCCAGAAGTTACTTACCACGTTCAATTTTTGGTTGAGGCAATAAAGAAAGTAGTGCATGGGAAGTGCACCGCTCCCAGAAGTTACTTACCACGTTCAATTTTTGGTTGAGGCAATAAAGAAAATAGGGAAGGGAGTCTTTTACTTGGTGTGTCAAGATGGTACATCCCCTTGACATAGCCTATTTGTCCACTCCATCTTCATGGATTACATCATTCCTTAGGGGATGAGGTAAGCCTACCAAGAAGTACATACCTACTCTATAAGGTTGTTATTTCATGTTCTTGTTGAATCAGATTGACACTTTTCTTGGTTTCAAAAATAATCAACATGTTCTTCAAATTTCAAACCCTTTTGACTTAGTGTGAATACATTTGAAAAGCCCTATATTGGTACTTTTCCCTAAGTGTATTTTGTTTTTGTTAAAACAATATCTTTAGAGGCTTCTAAATATCTCAATTCACACATTCTAAAGTCAACATAGGAGACTATGGCCTTAGCCTCTTGATTTTCACATATTGGGCTTTGTGGAATGAAATTTTCTTAGTCATATATATTTTAGTTTGAACTTAATTAAGACATATTGATGTGGTAATAAAGCAATATCACTAATCAAATCTTAACTCAATTGAACACACCACAAATTGTGATTATCTTCAAACCATCCAAACTTCCAAAGAAAAAAAGTGACATAAAGAAAGGTATTGCCAAACATTGTATCGAAGTGCCACTATCAAACAAACATTGAGTTCTTAGGTTTATCACTCTTAGGGTAAAGCATTTTTTTCACTACCTTGGTCTTGTAAACAAAGTCCCTCTCAAAATATTAGGGTGAAACATCCCATCCATCTCAACACGTTTAACATCCCACCTCATAAATAACTTTGAAACTTTGGACACATCAACATTCTAGACTTATTTTATCATCAAATCAATCCCCTAACTTATCTATATGTGTGTAAATGAATCCTTTTCCATACAATTAGTTGAGATAGTCATCATCCTTTTGAACAAGTCTATCCTAAAGGTCACAAGTCTACCTTTAGATTCACAAGTTCATTAGCACCTTTTATCCAAAAGCATCAAAACATCAAATCTTTAGTGTAAAGTGTTGTCCAAAGTTTAGAAATTTCATCATCCATATCACTCACCCCTTTCATCATCCACTTACACCATTGGTCCAAAACATCTTAGAGGGTCACTTTTATCAAAAATTGATTCAAATAGAGAGTACCAATAATATAAATATCAACACACCTCTCCCATAGTTGATCCATAATTTATGGTTAAAATGAGATCACAACAGAAGAAAAATATGGAGCAAACCAAAACTACATCTACCACAAGTGATAACACCCAACAAGAATTCGATCCTAGGAGCCACTCTACCCCATCACAACAAAAAAAAAATCCACTAGACATGGGGTATGAGGTAGAATATGTCATGAAAAACCTCCTTGAGCTCACCACAGAGGAATTTCTTGAATACCAACAAGATACTAAAACAAGCCATATCATGAATTCTTTGATGAAAATGGAACCTACCCAATATATGCTAGCTTTAGCAAAGGAAGGTGCTAAAATCCCTTCAACATTAGATATCAACACAATTAGAGAACAACCCTTAGGAAATGTGGCTTCAATTCCTCTAGTTTCCACCTCGAAACCCTTGGTACAAGGTTTGACTCAATCTAGAATTCAACCAACTTCATCACTTGTACCAAGTCAGCCATTGGATACTAGTCTCACAAGTCAACTAGGAACTAACCTTGGTCTCACTCCAAATTTAGGAGGCAACACCATTTTGGTTACACAAGACATCAGCCTTCCACAAAGTATAAATTGGACACCAACATTTAGTGCCCAACCATATTTTTCCACCACCACCAATACCCAAAGTGCTCCTAATGTTACAAAATGTCATGTGAGCCAAGTACCCAAAGTGGAACAAAAATGGAAAGTTAACACCCTCACACAATTTCAACCCTTAACATAGAAAGGGAAATCTTCATCCAACCACCCAATTGACCCATCAAATAAATTGGTTCCAAAAAACACATCAAACCCATCTATCGTGAATCCAAATCAAGGAAACCCATTGGCCACAAATCTCATCAACCAATATAATACCATAGCCCCAAATAAAACACAAAAAGGGAACCCTCAACATCAAAAATATCAAGGGAACCATTCCAACCAAATAATCCAAAGTATGCCACTAATATCACAACACCAAGTAGCACCATCTAAACCATTGGTCTCCCAAGTCATGCAAAATCAAATAGGACCCCAAACCTACATTCCTCCACCCCAATCAATAATTTTACAAGGAATGATATCACAAAACAACCCTCAAAATCTCATCACACAACAACCACCCCATAATCAACTCAATCCACAAATCACTCACACCATGGCCCCTCAAAATTCACCACACGTGTCATAAAATCAAAATGTTTCGACCCAATATAGTATAATCTTGCAATCACAACAAGCATTTCAACAAAAAAAAGCTCAAGCACAAGCCTTATAACAACAAAAAGATCAACAAGAGTCACTCCTTGCACAACAAAAACAATAACAGCAACAAGCCCAACAACAAGCATTGCTCGCACACCAACAACAACAAGCCCAAAAACAAGAATTCCAAGCACATCAATATGCCCAAACCCCACATATCAAAATCCTACCTATAACTCATCTAGCATCTTGATATATCACATATGCTCCCACACCAAATCCTCAAGATGATCTGGCATCACAAATTAAGGTGCTCACGCATTAAATCCAAGACATACAAATGGGGAAAAAAAGAAACCACATGTGCAACATAACTTGTGTCTATACCCCTTTGATAGGAAAATCACGATGATGCCTTCCCCACCTAGATTTGAAGCCCCAAAATTTGATAAATATAGAAGGAAGGGAAATCCAATGGATCATATCAAAGAGTTTCACCTAACATGTATGGAAGTTTCTTACAATGATTCCTACTTGATGCACCTCTTCCCACGTGATTGATTTGTACTCACCTTTATCTCTGGGGATTCAAACCTTCCAAGAGATAATCGATCTGTTCATAGATCATTTCTCTTAAAACCTAGACATGGATGTGAGCTTGGAAGAGTTGTACACCCTCAAACAAAACAATGGAAATCCTTCACAAATTTCCTACAATGGTGCAGGCATAGAGCTAGCAAAATAAAATGGCCTATTCCTAAAGAGAAATAGATAGGAATCATTATTGTCATCATGGACACAAACCTATCATTTTATTTGAAAATACAATTTGTCACTATGAATAGATTATCCCTAAGGCCCTTAACATCGAGAGAGCCCTTATTGCACAAGGGAACACACAAGATTACAAGGACAACCAACCATCTTCTAGTTCTAATGACAAGCCTGAATTTTGGGAGAAGAACAAGAATGTTACTAGTGATGGTGTTGTTGATGAAAAGGTGGTCCTCAATAATCCTATAAAATCCAACACTCCACCCATGGCCACACAACAACCATGCATGCAACTTCCAAACAATCAACCAATGATCAATGTTGCAAATGCTCAACGTGGGCCACAAAGAACCAACAGTGCTCCTAAATGACAATTCACTCCCTTAGGGGAACCTATGGAAGATGTGTTGAAGAAATTGGTATAGTTTAATCTTATCACACTCCCATATTTCTCAAACTATCAAGAGCCACAAGTCAAACTCCTAGATATAGGGAACATTTTTTTTGTGAATTTCACCAACACAAAGGTCATAACACACAATTTTTTTTGAATCAAACATCTAATACAATCTCTCTTTGAACAAGGAGACATTGATGTTGATCACAAATTTGGGAATGAAAATATGAAAATTTACACAAACCCTATATCTAATCATATAAAAGTGAAAGATATGGGAAAGGAATCAAGATTAAAGAATGTAAACCATACTAATGATACCATGGTGGGACACATTCATGTTATTCATTCATCACAACATAGGGAATCAGAAATGTATCAAGATAGTATTTTAAAACAAAGTCCAAACCAATCAACATTGTTTAGAAATATTTTATACCATAATGGCATCAAGTATGTATCAGATTGTGATATCTCTCCCACATATGAATTCATGATTGGAAATATTGAATAAGTCCCAAAGGAGCAATAAATATCCCTTATTGCATACATACCTACAAACTATTGTGAATGGTCTTTTATCGATGATGTATCTGTTGAACAAAACAACTGAGAGGGTGGTGAATCAATTGTAACAAAATTTAATCTTTAAAACTTTCATTAGAAACTAAACCAATCACAACTTCTTTACGTGGCTAATATGATTAATCATTAAGTGCAAAGCCAAAAACTTGAAAAAAAAATCACATACACAATAACAAAAAATTTACGTGGAAAACCCAACATGGGAAAAACCATAGCAACGATTAACTCAAAATATAGAAAATATCAAAACTGATTACAAAGGCTCACTACCAGAATAGGACTCACTATTCATACCAGGACTCACTATCCAACAAGGGTTAACCACTCAGAGGGCTCACCACCACAGAATTATAAAGAAGATAGAAGGGATTTGTTACATAGAGAAAGACAATCTCAATGCAACATATATTTCCACCACAATTCACTCAAACACTTGCAGACATGCATGAATTATAGAGTACACCTTCAAATCACTACATTTGGAAACTCAACAATTATATTTTGCATTGATTTTCACCAACTCACATCACATACACATTTATTTGCATCTATCTCACTCTATTTATTTTTACTTCATCTTCAAAACTATCTCATATTGTATTTATACCATCTTCAACTATCATCCATACATCATATGCATTTACAAATTCAAATTATGTTGCCACCAAAAAATTCTCTAGGGTGGAATTAGAATGAGGGCGGCCCAAAAACACACTATGAGAGGACCCAAATAAATTCTAACACACTTCCATAATCTTTGAAAGTAGTGTTTAACACAAGTTCGGACAAACGAGTGTAACACACATAAATCAATTAAGCACACACAACCTTAACATGCTCCAATCCTTCCAAATAAAAAAATTAACTTTAACACTATCATATCAACTTAACTCTAGAACCACAAGTCATAAGACAAACAAGAAGAAATCCGGAGCAACTACATATCTCTTGGACCTTAGCTAGATACACTGAAAACCATAGTTCACAACTAGTGATTATAACTCACACTGTACAATGAACCAAAAGCCCAAAATATGGATATAGCGACTTCCAACAACCATGAACAATATATTTGAATCAAACAAGCATAGTAGAAAATCTCAGAGAAAAACCTGGAGCAACCACTGAACACCTACAACCTTTTCCTTTATAATTTTCTCAATATCCTCGACATATACAACCAATAATATTTATCCATGACAACAACAACCAGTTGAAAACTAGTCAACCAGTTGACATCAATGACAACAACTTCATACACTATTTAACCTCTTCATTCTTGTAACAGTCTCCCTATTTTTCCTTGATGGCAACACATGATGTGAAAAACCACAAAGACAACACAATAGGTCTGAACATATTTCCTCATGATTTTATTTTCTATTTCTCCACCTTAGTTAATAACCTTTTTCATAGGATACTTCTTTCTCTCTAAATCTTTCTCTCCCTCTTTGACATCAATGGCAAAGGAAAAACATATTTTAAAATTCGTTCCCCTTTGTCACTAATAAAATCTTTCTCTGTCATCTTCCTCTCTAAATCTTTCTCTCCCTCTTTGACATCAATGGCAAAGGAAAAACATATTTTAAAATTCGTTCCCCTTTGTCACTAATAAAATAATACTTCTTTCAATGACAACACATGACACTACCTTCTCCCCCTGAGAGGTAGCCACCAAAACATTAGTCTAAAAGAAAGATAGATCCATAGATCCACCAGACTGATTCATCTCCATATGCATCTAGTTCAAGAAGGGAGGGGAAATAGCCCCTAAATTCTCTTAGAGATACTCAAAAGTATCTTTAGGAAGAGCCTTCATAAATATGTTAGCCACTTGATCCTTCACAGATACATAATTAAGCTTTAATTCATTCTCCACAACCTTCTCTCAAAAATTGATACCTGGTAGGTATATGCTTTGTCCTTAAGTGAATCACTAGATTCATTGAAATTTTAATTGCACTTGTATTATCATAGAAGATAGAAATAGGATCATCAAACAATACTTTGATATCTTTCAATGTATGTTTCATCCATAAAACTTGTGTACAACAAGATGCAATAAAAATATACTAAGATTCAGTAGTAGATAAGGAAACTAAATCTTGTTGAATCAAGTATCTATCTTACCTTGCATACCAAGCTCTAGGAGCTTGCTTCAATCCATATAAGTATTTCTCCAATATGCAAACCATATCCGGTTGTTCTGATAACTGAAATCCATTTAGTTGTTTCATGTAGACCTCTTCCTCTAACTCTCTATTCAAGAATGTTGACTTAACATCCATCTGATAGACCTTGAAATCTTTATGAACAGAAAATGCTAAAAACATTCTGATAGCTTCCATTCTTGCCACTGGAGAAAAATTCTCCTAAAAATATATTCCTCCTACTTGTGAGTAACCCTTACACACAAGCCTCACTTTTTTTCTAGCTACTTCTTCATTCTCATTCAGATTCTTTCTGAATACCCACTTTGATCCAATTATGTTTTTATCTATTAGTCTAGGGACTAATTCCCAAGTTTTATTCTTCTCAATCTACATAATTTATTCTTTCATAGCTTCCATCCAATTCTCATCTTTACATGCTTCACTTATAGTCTTTGGTTCAACCTCAGAAAGTAAACACATTTATCTCACGAACAACAATAGCTCTACTTTTTTTCAATACTCCTTTCCTTTTGTATCCAATGATTTGATTTTTTGCATGATTTTTCTACACATATTTAGGTTTCTTAGAGGACACCACTAAAGATTATTTTTCTTTTCCTGTTCCATAAATTCTTCAACTCTTACACAACCAGGTTCATTGGATACATATCCATCAACTTCAATTTAATTTTTCATTACTTCATCAACCTTGACATTTGTGCTTTCCACAATCTTTCTTAGTCTCTTATTGAAACATCTGTAATACTTTCTCCTACTAGAATATCCAAGGAAAACACTTTCATCACTTTTAGCATCAAACTTCCCTAAATTATCTTCATCCCATCTGATATAGCATTTGCTTCTGAATACCTTGAAATAATTAATATTAGGAATTCTTCCACACCATAGCTCATAAGGGGTCTTAGTATTGTTAACTCTTGCTTGAAATCAATTGAACACATAAACAATAGTGTGAATAGCTTCTCTCCAATAAAATTTTGGTAGACTAGCTTTAGTAATCATTGATCTAGTTGCTTCTTGAATTGTTCTATTCTTTCTTTCAAGAACTCCATTTTACTAAGGATTTCTAGGAGAAGATAACTATCTTTTTATTCCATGAAATTCACAAAACATATTAAACTCATGGGATGTTAATTCACCACCTATGTTAGACCTCAAGCATTTTATTCTCAAATTCACTTCATTTTCTGCCATAGCTTTGAATGTTTTGAATCTATCTAATGCATCAAATTTCTCTCTAAGAAAAGTAACCCATGTATATCTAAAGTAATCATCAATCGAAAGTATAAAGTACCTTTCACCTTGTAGACTTATCACTCTTGTAGGAGCACAAAGATCTAATGAATTAAATCTAGTAGTTCAATAGAAGATTGTTCTTTTGACTTGAAGTTGTTTCTTTTTTGCTTTCCAAATTGACAATTCTTGCAAATAGAATTAATAGGCTTTTTAATCCTCGGTAAATCCCTTAGGGATTGCACTACACTGATCCTTGACAAGTTATCAAAATTCATATGAAACATTCTTTGATTCCATAACCAACTGTCATTAATTTGAGTCATAAAGCAATGTCCATCAACATCCTTAAGCTGATATATATTTCCTTCATATTTCTTTCCTACAATGATCATTATTTTGGATCCTTTCCCGATTTCACATTTCTCATCCTCAAATACAAGATTATATCCTTTAAACACATTTTTCCAACACTCAAAATACTATTCCTTAAACACTTAGCATAGTAGAATTCATCAGTATTATGCTTGCCATCAAAACTTACTAAACCCATCCTACAAATTCTAGTACTAAAATCATCTCCAAACATAACTAAGCATACATCATATTTTTCATGTTTAACAAACTTACTCTTATCACTAGTCATGTGATGTGAAAAACCACTATCAATAGCCCAGTATTTATTTTCTTGTTTAGCATGTAGGACAAAGATTACAGTATCTTCATCTTTCTCTTTCTCTATAGGACATTCCTTCACCTTCTTTTAGATTTAGTAGAAGTAGTTTCATTGGATATATCCAAGAACAAGCATTAATTGTCATTGAAATCTCCATAATCAGATTCTTCATCAGAAATACTAGCATCCTCCTTCACATAATATACTCTGTTGATCTTCTTTCCTTTATTTTTTTTATTAAATCTCTATTTGTTATTTTTAGCTCTTTCCAGACATCTTGAATCATAATGACCTATTTCTGCACAACTAAAGAATTCAAAGGGTATATTACCTTCATATTCTATGGAGGATTTCTTAATCCTTCTCACAAAGTTAGCTTCTACTTCATCAAGATTCTCTTCATCCAGATCTTCAGCTCTTGTAGCCTTGAAATCAATTTTTGGATTGGATACATTTCTCAAATTTGGCTTTCTCATCTCATAATATGTCAGATTTCCCAACAATTGATCTTTATTATAAGTATTTTAGTCCACATACTCTTAAATAGTAGATACCTTTTCATTGTATGCATCAAGGACAGTTCTAATAGTCTTCTTCACAATCCTAGATTCATCAACTGTAGTGCCAAGTCCTCACATACCACATACCAACTCATCCACTCTTTGCACATAGGATTTAATATTATCATCTTTGGACATATGTAGGATCTCAAACTATTCCTCCAAATTCTATAACTTTTCTTCCTTGACCTTTTCATCTCCTTCATGCATCTTCCCTAGAGCATCACAGACTTCTTTAGCAGTCTTCAAATTTTTAACTTTAATCAACTCATAATGTGCAAGACTGTTCTTCAGAATAAAATTCACCTTATTGTTTGCTTCATGCACCTTAATTTCATCAACTGTACTCAAACCATTATCCAGATGAGTATAAGTAGTCTTATAATATTTTTCAACATCATATCGATAGTACTCTAGATATCCTTCCATTTGTATCTTCCAAATAGCATAATTTGTTCCATCGAACCTAGGGCATTTGAAAGTGATCTTTCTCGCCATCTCGAACCTTCCTTAAGTGGTTAAACTTATCTCCAAGGAACCAAGCTTTGATATCAATTATTGAACAATACAAATGAGAGGGGGGTGAATCAGTTGTAACAAAATTTAATCTTTAAAACTTTCACTGGAAACTAAACTAATCTCAACTTCTTCACTTAGCTAATATGATTCATCATTAAGGGAAAAGCCAAAAATTGAAAAGAAACACACATACACAATAAGACCAAATTTACATGGAAAACCAAACAAGGGAAAAACCACTGTGAGAATTAGGTCACAATATAGAGAATATAAAAAATGATTACAAAGTCTCACTACCAGAGAAGGCTCATTGCCAAAATAGGACATTGTTTAGATTAGGACTCACTATCCAACAAGGGTTAAACACCCAAAGGGCTCATTGCCACAAAATTAAAAACAAGATAGAATGGATTTGTTACACAAAGAAAGAAAATCTCAATGCAACAAAGATTTCCACCATAATTTGCTCAAACGATTACAAAAATGCATGAATGATAGAGTACACCTTCAGCTCACTACATTTGAAAACTCAACAATTAGATTTCAGATTGATTTGCACCAAATCACATCACACACATTTGTTCACGTCTATCTTGCATCTATATCACTATATTTCTTTATTCTTCATATTCACAAATATCTCATCCTATACTTATACCATCTTCAACTTTAAAACATATCCAAAGTCAACCATACATCATTTACATTTAAAAATTCAAATTAGGTTGATGCCAAAACATTATAGGGTGGAATTAGAATGAGGGCGACCCAAAAACATGCTAAGAGAGGACCCCAATAAATTCCAACACGCTTCAGCATGCTTCCATAAGCTTCGAAGTAGTGTTTAACACAAGGTCAGCCAAACCAGTGTAAAACACATAAATCAATTAAGCACACACAACCTTAACATGATTCAATCCTTCCAGATAACAAAATTAACTTCAACATAATCATATCAACTTAACTCTAGAACCACAAGTTATAAGACTTGAACAAGAAGAAATCCAGAGCAACTACATTTCTCTCAGATCTCAGCTAGATGCACTAAAAACCACAGTTCACAACTAGTGGACATAATTCGCACTATAAAATGAACTAGAAGCCCAAAATCTATATATAGCAACTTACAACAACACCACAAAAAATCCCTGTGATTAGCTCCCTTTTTTGCTCCATTTTTTGCATCCACCCACTATTTTAATGTACTTTTCTCCAATTTTTTAAAAAAATTGGTGCTATTTATTGGGTTGGCACCATTTTTTCCATTTTTTTGCACCAATTACAACAAGTAGGCGCTAAATCAGGTGCTAATTATCACCTACTTTAGTGTTGAGTTTAGTGCCTACTTTAGTGCCAGATTTAGCATTAGATTTAGCACCAGATTTAGCACCTACTTTAACGCCAGATTTAGCGTCCGATTTAGAGCCAAGTCAGCAACATCTTCCATTATTCGACGTACACCTCAGCTTTCAACCAAGTCCACATATACGCCGCACTACCGCTCGATAGGTTGAAGACTTCCGCAGTATGGCGGTAACCACACTACCGCTCAACTACTAGAAGTCTTTCGCAAGGTGGTGGTATGTTGTGCTACCGCCAGACAGTCAGAAGCCTCTCGTGGTATGGTGGTATACACCGCACTACTGCTAGGTAGTAAGAAATCTCTTGTGGTATGGTGGTATACTGTGCTACCACACCTCTCTTACAATCATCCAACGGTACAGAGGTAAAAGCATGAACTTACCACTTATGAATTCTTAGTTGATCGATGAAAAAACCAAGGTTATACCAGTGAGTTTGAGACACATATTCTCAACCATCTACCCTCAAACTTATACCCTAAACTCTCTACCCTCAACCCTTAACCATCAACCCTAAACCCTTAAAACTTCTACCCTCAACCCAATACCCTAAACCATCAACCCTATAGGTCCTCAACTCTATACCCTCAATTCTCAACCCTCTACCCTAGTATACATTGGATCTTCAACCCTCATATATCTTTGTCCCTCCCTCCATCTCTCGCTCCATCCATCCCTCCGTCTCTACCCTAATCCCTCAACCCTAAACCATCAACCCTTAAACCCTTAAACACTCAATCCTAAACCCTAAACCCTTAGTACCCTTAGCCCTTAAACCCTAAAACCAAGTTAAATCAGCCTCTACCCTCAACCCTCAACCCTTAAACCCGAGTAACTCTCTACCTTAATAATCCCTCAACCCTCAACCCTTAATCCCTCAACCCTTAAACCCTCAACCCTCTACCCTCTACCCTCTACCCTCTACCCTCAACCCTTAAACGCTAATCCCTCAACCCCTATACCCTCTACCCTATACATTAGACCCTCAACCCTATACCCTTGGTGTGACTACAAGGGCATAAAAATTCAGCTATATCCCTTTTGTACATTTTATGGCATAATACATCTCATCTCTGCATTCAATCATCTACAAAATTTCCAATGTTTAAAATGTTCGAGTAAAGGATAAAAAATTCTTTTTAAAGGATAATATGAAGATAATAGTATGATCTTAAATTTGAGAATTAATAGCATTTGAATTAAGTGGCATTTTTATCTTATTTTCAATTAAAATTTGTACAATATTATTAAATAAATAAATAATAATAAAATTTATATGTTGAACATTAATCATTATTTAGAATTTATTTTTCACAATAATAATATGAATGGTTTGGAAGAAATGCAAGAGGTGACTCTATTTTAATTAAAAAAAATCTTAGGGTGCAAGGAATCTAATGTAATATAACAATCACAATCACAATTACACAAAAAAAATTAATTATAATAATTAAACTCTTAATTTAATTATTAAATTATATATTTAATTCATATTCATTTTAGTTTTATTTAAATATATATATATATATATATATATATTTTAAAATTAAAATTTATAATTGTTAAAGATATTTTTCATATTTTTATTTTATATAAAATAACATCAATATTTTTTAATTATTAAATGAACATACAAATTAATAAATTTAATAGATAATAATGTTTTTTTACTATAAAATATATGTATTTTGTTTTCTAAATTTGTTTGAATACTAAAAGATTTAATGTTTAAACATATTTGAGTTTTTTCACATCAATATTTTTGTTGCCATGATGAGTTAGAGCAAAATACCCAAGCCCTAATTTTTAACTCTCATTTTCACTTGGTTTTTTCGAGCTCCCTTTCTCTGCACATGCCACCATCATTAGAGTTTCAAACCTTGAGATTTCTGAAGGAGTATTTGTCAATTTTCTCACTGATTTTGAGAGTTTTCTTCATAGAAATTTCCGTTGAGGGCGAATCAGGTAAAGCTTTCATGGTTCATCATTTCTTTCCACTTATCTAAATGTGTTTTCAAATACATTCCTTCTCAGATTCTAATGCATTTTTCTCTTGCTTTACTCTGTCAATGCCTTGCTTGTCTTGAGGCTGACATCAAAGCACTTCTGGAGCTCACATTTTTTTGAACAACAAGAAGTTGAGTAATTTTCTATGCATCATTTCTCTGTATCTTACCTCCATTTTCTGTCAAAACAAGCTCAATTTGGACTCAATAGATACAAATGAATGGGTGTTTTATTTCTACCATGCATACTTAGTTTTTAACCCTTTTATCTTGGCTCGGCTTCTTTGGGCTTAGCTCACTAGAAAAATAAATGAAAAAAATCATACTCTCCATATTTGGTTTGATCAAACGATGAAAGATTTTTTTATTTCTGCATTTTTTCTCTTTCCTGGTGATAGCTTGGTCGCGGCCTCTCTAGAATATTTTTTCTATTTCCAAAAAGAATAGAGTGTAAAATTCTCTTTATTATATTTTTAATCCTCCTTCATGGCTCCATGATTATGGCTACGGGCTCTATTCAATGGAATTCTAGGTTTGTCTTTGATCTGGGGTTTTTCAAAAACCTGTGACTCCTATTATGGATACAAGCTCTCAAAAAAATGAGTGCAAGCCTTTTGGCACGATCTTTCACTTCTCAGAAATAAAAATAAATCCTTCCACATTTGGGGCTCAACCCAGAAACCCTAAACCATGGGTTTGTAATATTTTGCATATCCTTCTCCTTTCTTGCAAGCATTTTACATTTTCATTTTTCAGAACCCGCTTCACAAGAAAATTGCACTATTTTTTTGTATGTTCATTTTTCTCTAAACAAGACAAAAAAGGAGATGATTGATGCAGAGCATGGTGGGCTTCAAAGGTTTTGAAAGACACAACCATAGATTTTTGTAAGATCACTTAAACATTCACAAATTTACTTTAATGAAACATGGTTTTTCAAGCTCCAAATACACCAAAAAGAGGTTTTAAGACACAAAACCATTATTGAACCTTTACTTGAACATCATATAATTGACAAGATTAATCCAATAAAACACTCTTAGAACATTGGTTCTTTCATTATTGCATTATTCATACTCAAGAAGAAAAATTACGTGTAGTGTTCCACATAGACAAAATCGGATGTATAACAGATTGAATCTCCAAAAATAAAATACATTTTCAAGAACCCATTTCATCCTTCTTAAACATATCAAAAAATAGAATGAGGTTTTTTTGAAAAGAAACCCTCAAAATATCACTGTCCCACTATCCTAGAGGCCTTATTTTGGCTCATATGCAAGAGGGTTTATTGGAAATAACTGCTCCAAACCACAAACCACTTTTCCATTGCTTCAAACACCTTATAATAGTTCTTCACATGCTATCCAAACCATCTCCAACCCTTTAATATTGAATTTTTAGCAAATCCCAACTTGTAGCTATGCCTTCATGCTCAACATTCACAAATTTGCTTTAATGAAACATGGTTTTCCAAGCTCCAAATACTCCAAAAAGAGGTTTTAAGAAACCAAAATCTTACGGAACCTTTACCACACCTTGAAAATCATATAATTTACAAGATTGAACCAACAAAATACTCTTAGAACACTGGTTCTTTCACTATTGCATTATTCATACTCAAGAAGACAAATTGCTTCTAGTGTTCCACATAAACAAAATTGGGTGTATCTTTTAAACAAGATTGAATATCCAAAAATAAAATAAATTTTCAAGAACCCATTTAATCCTTCTTAAACATATCAAAAAATATAATGAATTTTTTTTGGAAAGAAACCCTCAAAACATGACTGTCCCGCTGTCCTAGAGGCCTAATTTTGGCTCATATGCAAGAGGGTTTATTGGAAATAACTGCTCCAAACCACAAACCACTTTGCAAATGATTTAGACACATTATAATAGTTATTCAAGTTCTATCCAAACTATCTCCAACCCTTAAAATTTTCATTTTTAGAAAACCCCCAACTTGTAGCTATGCCTTCATGTTCAACATTCACAAATTTACTTTAATGAAACATGGTTTTCCAAGCTCCAAATACACAAAAGAGAGGTTTTAAGACACCAAAATCTTACTGAACCTTTACCAAACCTTCATAATTATAGAATTTATAGAATTAATCCAACAAAACACTCTAAGAACATTGGTTCTTTCACTATTGCATTATTCATACTCAAGAAGACAAATTGCTTGTAGTGTTCCACATAGACAAAATCAGGTGTATCTTTTAAACCAGATTGAATCTCCAAAAAAAACTAAAAAATTTAAAGAACCCATTTTTCTCTTCTTAAACATATCAAAAAATAGAATGATGTTGTTTTGGAAAGAAACCCTCAAAAAATGACTGTCCCGCTGTCCTAGAGGCCTAATTTTGGCTCATATGCAAGAGGGTATTGGAAATAACTACTCCAAACAACAAACCACTTTGAAAATGCTTCAGACACCTTATAATAGGTATTCACATGCTATAAAAACCATATAAAACCCTTTAATATTGCATTTTTATCAAATCCCAACTTGTAGCTATGCGTTCATGCTCAACATTCACAAATCTACTTTAATGAAACATGGTTTTCCAAGCTCCAAATACACCAAAAAGAGTTTTTGAGACACCAAAATCTTATTGAACCTTTACCACACCTTTAAAATCATATAATTGATATGATTAATCCAACAAAACATTCTTATAACACTAGTTCTTTCATTATTGCATTATTCATACTCAAGAAGACAAATTGTTTGTAGTGTTCCACATAGACAAAATTGGGTGTATCTTTTAAACCAGATTGAATCTCCAAAAAAAAAAAACATTTTCAAGAACCAATTTTTTCCTTCTTAAACATATCAAAAACCATAATGAGGTTTTTTTGGAAAGAAACCCTCAAAAAATGGTTGTCTCGTTGTCCTAGAGGCCTAATTTTGGCTCATATACAAGAGGGTTTATTGGAAATAATTGTTCCAAACCACAAAATAATTTTCCAATGCTTTTAAAAACTTATAATAGGTCTTAACATGCTATCCAAACAATATTCAACCCTTTAGCATTGCATTTGTAGCAAATCTCAACTTGTAGCTATGCCTTCATGCTCAAAATTGATGAAAAATCACTAGGGCAAAAATAGAACTTCTATAACTTGACTACCCCTACACATGAAAACACAATTGTAATTGAAAAAAAACCTAAACTAACCAATTCCACCTATTTATAGAGGTCTACATCTATGGAATGGTGTTTTATGCTTTTATTTGACTCTCTAACCCTTAAAATGAGGGTTTCTGGACTGCCCTCAGAAAATGGCTCTAAAAAGCTTAAAACTCAACGAAATTAACTCAAAATAGATTTATTGGAAAGCTAGTTCAAAGCTCTATCAAACCCAACCAAAAATAAATCTTGAGTGTATTGTACGGACTAGTACCACGCTTGAGAACAACCAGAAAATGTTAAAATCTGCAAAACAGGGTAATTTTATTCAAGATATAACGCACTCTCTTCTTCCACGCCTTCACAAGGCTCTTTAAAGGTGTCTATAACAGTTATCTAACTTCCCCTTCAGTTAAAATCAAACAACAACCTTCCCTTTACAAAATGACTCTTCACATTCCACTTTTTTGCATTTTGCAATTTTGCATTTTGACTTCATAGACCTCCTAGAAACCTATTAATGACTCAAATGCATTTAAAATGATCCAAACATGACCTTTTCACAATCACAATATGATGAAGACTCAAATTTTTAAAATTTTCCCAATGGAGGCATGAAGTTACATGGTGCCCTACACCAATGATATGGTTCACAATTATGAAAAAAAATATGGTTATATTTCATTTTGATGTATTTAACTATAATTTCATTTTTCTTGTTCTCATAAATGAAGTTGTGTTCTCTTTCCATAATTTCATTGATCTCTTCATCATTCCCCAATAATTGAATAGTGTTATAGAAGCATTACAAAGAGCCAATCTTAGGTATTAGATAGATGGTATGTTTCATAACACATTGCTTAGGTCATCCACTAGGGGAATGAAAATTATCCTTGTATAAGTAATGTATTGGAGGATTCAGTTCAATAATATGCTTCACCATGCACTTCATATGCCACTGGAATATATTTTTACAACATACAATCCTATATTAAGCATACTAATTGAAACTTCAAGGTCAAGTGAACAATTTTGTATTAGATTTCTGATTTTGGAACTCGTGAATATTATATGGCTGGGAAATATTTGCAAACAACTTTCTTATGTTGTGGAGCCAAACAGTTACGATGGCATTACTTTATGATCAAAGCTATGCATGTCTTTCGAGCTTCTTGATTTGTCTATTGTGTAAGCCTCTAAGAAGCTTCTCAGGCTACTAATTTGTAATTAGTTTGCAAGGGATTGTTTGCTCTTTCTTTTTCAATTTCCTATTTTATAGGGAGTTATGGTCTATTTCTTTCCAATCACAAGGTGCATTTAAGTGAACTTGGCCATTCTAAATTATTTAAATGTAGACACCATATGGTTGATGTTGAGTGCTATTGCTGCTCCAAGGCACTTTGACTTCTTCCTTAGACAGTGAGAATCCCTCAAGACATGAATGTGGTTATCATAGTTCTAAACACTCATTTCAGCATAAAGAATGAATCAATGTGTAGTAGAATTTGTAAAGCACTTGTCTTTGATTATGAATGTTTTAGATTGTTACATATAGTCATGGTCAGATTCTCATGATAGATTCCTTTGAAACTTGTGACAGGTATGTATTTGAAGACCAAATTGACTTTATCAAGGAATTGATACTTGAAGGAGAACAGGTATTTTAACAAATTAGCTTGATGTTTTGAATTGTATTTTAGATATCTTCTTTTGATTTAAATAGTAATAAGATATATGTTTCTTGCTTTGGTTGATTGGACTAAACTTTAGAGAACAAATGGAATTTTTTTTGGAGTTTTATATGTATTTTTGTAAGACTTTTTAACTTTACAACATAGATTATATATTATTCACTTTTTATTTTTTGTTAATTTTCTCATTATTGATGTTTTATCCTAAATCAGGCCGAGGGTGATGATTTTGAGAAGGATTCTAGGGAAAAAAAATGTCACACAAACTCTAGGTGGGATGCATTTTCCTAATGCCTGAAATGAGTGTAGCTTTTAGTTATAGAAGGCATCAAAAATAATTCTACACCATAAATTGTTTAATGTACATATATTATATGAATCAAGTAATTTTAATTTTCATTTTACTCCACTGAAATTCAATGAATCCTCATTAGAAATCAACAAGCCACTGGAAGGAACATTGTTTCCTTTTATTTTATTCTTGACATAGTAGCAACTAAAAGTTTTCATGTTATTTTCAAAATTGTTGGTTATTTGATGCTAGCTTAAATTTTCTTGCAATGGTTGTATAGGATTAAAAAAATAGCCATATCAAATGCCTTTTTCCCAAGTCCTACTCTCTCAAGGTTAACAATCTCAATCTCACTAATAGTGATTACTAAGAAAGGTAATTCCAACAACTCTACCAAACATTTTACCATAGAAACAATAAAAGAAGACGCTTTGAAAGGAACTCCATGAAAACCAAGCTCTCTAAATGGTATATCAAACTCTAGTTCAAAATATTTTGAATGAGGTTGCTCCCATAGCTTTGTTACTCACTTGAAAAATCCTTGAAACTTTGCATTGATTCTATTTTTCCTATCCCTCTCTTGTTGTTCTTCCTCAATTTCATCAGGATCATACATTGAACTTCTTGCCCCTCCTAAAGTTTGGACCACATCCATTACCTCCACATAAAACTGGACATCCTTGATCTTCTTAGTGTACACCATGATGTGGTCATACAAATGAAAATGAAGCAAAGTAATCATCTCATTCTTTGTTGGCTGGAATAATGCATGCTTAATGTTTTGATACATGATATCATCTCTCTCTTATGCTCTCATGGTTGAATATCAAAATCCATTATGGTGGGCCTCCAAAGTTCTAGTCATCTTTCTTCCTCTTCCACCAAATGTTAGCATATTTTACTAACGTTTATTAGAATTGTTGCATGTTTTACATCATTGGAATGACATATTAGTTATAAAAAATTTAAAATTTTACTATGGTATGTGCACTTTGATATGATGTAATATGATTATGGTTTCATTTCACATGTAATATTAGATATATAATAGAAAAATAAATTATTGCATGAAATAAATAATAACGTTTCATTTTAAATATTTTTTTTTTGCAAAAAATGGGTCTTCTAGAAGATCAAGATGATCCTCATGATATAGATCCAGAATATGTTGGTTTTAGTACAAATCGCATGGTAGAGGATGATGATGATGTAGATACAAAAGACACCAAGGTTGATGATGATGACGACAACGACGACGACGACGACGATGACGACGATGATGATGATGATGATGATGATGATGATGATGAGGTAGTTGCTAGTAGTAGCTAGTGACATTCATGATCATATAGACTGCATCATGGATCATTGTTGATATATCATTATGATGCCTCTTTTCGTGGTTACTCTAATATGTATCATTTTCACGGCCTGCAGTACCATATTATTGAGTTGTATCATTTTGACTTATATCATTTGGACATGTATCATTTTGACTTGTATCATTTTGAGCTATATAATTTATTATTTTTACTTATATCATTTGTACAAGTATCATTTTGACTTATGTCGACTGTTGAAAATGTATCATTTTGACATGTTATTAATCTAGTGGCATATTTGACTCACTTGTTTTGATCTACTTATATAGATATTTGAATCACTTGTTTTAATTATAAATGATGATCATGTTATAATAATTATCTTTTTATTTAATCATATGAGTTATTTAAGAGGCATGATATATTTAACTAATTAAATTGAAATAAAACATATTAAATTAATAAATGGAAGCAAAACAAGAAGCATTTTTAGAAGAAAAAAAGGAAGCAACAATGGAAGCTAAAATAGAAGAAAACTAGAAGCAATCTTGGAAGCAAAACTTGGCATTATCTAGGAAGCAAAAACAAAAGCAATCCAGGTAGCAAACAAAGAAGTAATAATGGAAGCAATTTTAGAAGCAACAAAATATGCAAAAATGGAAGCAAAGCTAGATGCAAGAAGTGATGTTACATCAGAATCAAAATGGACGAAAAGCTAGATGCAAGAAGTGATGTTATATCAGAAGTAAAATTGGAAGCAAAACTAGAAGTAAAATAAGAAGAAAAATTGGAAGCAAAACTAGAAGCAAAATTGGAAAAAAAACCGGAAGCAAACCTGGAAGCAAAAACTGAAGCAAAACTGGAAGAAAAAATTGAAGCAAACCTGAAAGAAAAACTAGAAGCAAAACTGGAAGCAAACGTGGAAGCAACACAAGAAGCAAAACCAAAAGCAAAATTGGAAGCCAAACTGGAAGCAACAAAAGTCGATGCTAAACCTAGTGCTAAATCTTGCGCCGAAGTGAGCATACCAATTTGCACCGAGTCTTGCATCAACAGAAGTGCCCAATTCATGAAATCAAATGCACTAAAATTCGACGCTAGTTTAGGTGCTAATTGCCTATTTTGTTGTAGTGCAACCATGAACAACATATCTGAATCACACAAGCATAGGAGAAAATCTCGAAGCAAAAACTAGAGCAACCACTAAACACCTACAAAAATTTCCTTTGCAATTTTTTTAATATCCATGACATATATAGACAATAATCTTCATCCATGACAACAAAAACCAGTTGAAAACTAATTAACCAGTTGAAATCAATGACAAAACCTCCATACATGCTTCAATCTCTTCATTCTTGTAATAGTATCATCCACCCAAGTATCATATCAAGAGGAGGCTCTTGAGGATAAAAAAAGTTTCCTCAAATAAAGTCAGGATCAAGCACCCCTATCCCTACAAAATTTCCATAATTTGCATAATATCTTCTAGCCTGAAAGTGATAGTTGCTCTACCCTAAGTCAAGATGAAGAGCTTGCTTCCCCAGAATTTAATCAAGGGCTGATGGACATATTCCAAACCATTTTAAACTCCAAATATATCCCTGATATCACCCCTGAGATGTTTATTTCTAATGGACATATAAACATTCTTCATCCAAAGAAAGAGTCTCCCACTTTTGATATTCCCACACAAGAGCAATTACCGGTCGAGATTCCTTATTATTATAGTGACTGTGCATCATAAACCTCTTCTAAATCAACACCAACATCTTCTAAAGTGATATCAACAAATAAAGATGTCATAGAAACAAAGATAATAGTTAATAGTCCCGAACAATAGGAACCCATAGCAATATCATATGTTCATGACAAGTTATATTCAATGGCTATGGATCAAAGGATATGTAATGCCCCGCCAAATAACCTTAAAGAAAGTTACAATTAATGTCTTAAGTGAAATAATTTTTTTTTATAAAGTGCATTTAACATACACATTCACTTACTAATTAACAACAACCTCTAAGGCTACAAGGTTAGGATTACTTAAACCCACACATACATATTACACATAACCGTAGCCTTATGAACTTTATGAAATAACCATCATACATCATAAGAATACCACATAACATAATAAGATAATTAACCAAGATACAATCTCATAATCATTAACTTAAGCCAATAGTTACATCACTCATTCCCAGAATGAGGCAATAGTACTCAAGGTTACAATTATAAAATTCCACCTCATAAACATAAGAGGGATAAAATAACTTATACAAGTTAAAATATTACAATGCAAGAAATTACAACAAGAACCCCGAGCTATCCAATTTGGGTGTCTCGCCACCAAGTACTGAAGATCAATGGGGACCCAACGGTTTTGGTGCATGTTCCACCCTACCAATGTGGTACCCGAAGGCCCACCCCCCAAGCTAGGAGATAGTAACAAAGTAACATGGACAAAGATCTACAACCACTAACCAAAGGTAGACTCATACTGACTCATACTAATATAACCAAACAAATGCCATCAATAAGTACAAATCCAGTTCAACTCAAGTACAACACAAGTACAAATCAAATATCATTGACATAGGTCACATTGCTTCCAGACATAAAGTAGATCAAGTATGTTCACAAAACTATACATATAAAACAATTAACAACAGTTTTCCTAGATAGAGTGTCATCGCAAGGTTTGTCATGAGATCTCCTCTGGGCATTCTTCATAGGCTCCGACACAAGTAATCCTAGTGGCCTCAACTGAATCTCGACACTCATACTCACTCAAGCGGAATCAACTATCTCTCGTACAGACAGGATAGTTGATCTTGCCATTCCAAGCCTTCCCACTCATCCCAAGTCTAAACAAGCCCTTGTGTCTATGAGTGAGGTAAAATTATCTTGATTAGTGAGAAGTTAGTCCTAATTTTCTAAGTACATTATTTTAATTATCACTTGTTTAAATCACTCCTGAAGGTTATCCAGTTTACCTTTTTGGGCTCTGACGCTTAATAGAAGCCACTCTTCTATTTGACAACACACACCCAAACAATCCACCAAGGGAAACACAAGTGCATACCAACTAGGCATCATAATCCACTCCAACACAAGGAGGAAACAAATAAAAGAAATCACTCCAAACATCTTGGAGGCAACAACACATAGTCCACTCCTTTCACAGGAGGAAACAAATAAAAGAACTCACTCCAAACATCTTGGAGGCAACAACACATAGCCCACTCCTTTCACAGGAGGCACAAAACATCCCCGTTCGTGGAAATCGGGTAAAACTAAAAAGACGCCATGCACTATCCAAGGAAAAACAACTGGATGGTATAAAGATTCAACAACCCTTATCCTCTAAGATCTTCTGGAAGACTTATAATTTAGGACTAACACTAAATCCCAAAATCAACAATGCAACTTGACGAAATTGCAACAAAAGCATTCAAGTCATCAATCAAATCTAATATTTGGATTTCCTAAATCCATACTCATTCAATAGGTAGTGTTGATAAAGTCAAAAACACGATAACTAGATCATCTAAAATAATCATAACCCCTATTTCCCTTTTCATTATTGGAAATCTAAAACAATTAAACTTACTTCCATTTACTGAATACAGAGAATTAAATCCTTTAAGATAATCATGAGGGAGATACTACTTTTGGATATACTAAATCCGTAACTCTTTCATAATCCAATCACAATGATTCAATTAATCTAAATAGAAATTAATAAATAACATAATTGATTGCCTCATCAATGAAACAACTTCTTAATTTACTTTTAAATCGACACAAATCCATGCAAGTAAACTCTTTCGATTTCCCAACCAAATCTTACATTTCATTCAATTTTCTATTTAAAACATTCAATCACTTTAATAAATAACATACTGTTTCTCTATCCCTTTTCCATATACACTAATCAATCCATTTTTTTAAATCTCTATTCAATAATATATTGCATGCATCTCATTAAAACAAAATATGATAATGAATTTTACACTTAATATATATATGCTCCATATTATATAGACACCAAATATATATATTAATAAATTTAATTACATATATTCTTTAATATTCTATTCAAAATGACTAGATTACTCTATAGAACTAAATAAAACATAATAACTATTTGCCTTTTTCAATATAGCTAGTTCCTAAATCTACTTCTAATGCAACCTAACATTATTGCAAATAATGTTTTCAATTTTCTATCCGGAGTCTATGTCTCTTCAACTATCCATTTAAAAACATGCATTTTCATCAATGTATAAAAATATCTTTTGGCTTATCTATTTGACCACGCATTCATATTGTTTCTAATTAAATCTCATTAATAAAACAAACATTTAAATATAAATATTTCTATAATTCTTCAATATATTTAAATGTCTTTTTCTTTATCAATTTTGACCATACATTCAAAACTTATCATTTAAATTCTTCATGCAAAGCTAAATTACACGCACTTAAATAAAACAAGGTAAATACTGATTAAAAATACTCATGGATATATATATACATTTCAATATATTTTCTTCAATCATATTAACAAAATAAATATTTCCTTTTAAATCAAGTAATTACTTTTATTAAAAAAAATATCTTTCTCTATACATTTTCTACGCATACTAATAATTTCTTTTAGAACACTAATAATACCCAATTCGCAAACAACAGAATAAAATAAGATAAACTATTATTTATTCTCTCAGATGGATATATACCTTCAATATATATATACTAAATATAAATTAATATATTTAAATATATTTAATCATTAACATATCTTCTATTCTTTACATAATATCAAATTGTTTAATTCATAAAAAAATATCCCTTATCATCAATTTTCCAAAATATATACATATTTTTCCAATTAAATTAAATTAATAATTGGACCTTTTACACATGAATTTAAATTTCACAATTAAATTTTAAATTATGCATTTTTTAAATCAAATATTTAACTCCTTCAATTAAACTTTAACATGCCATTTTAAAATAAACAATAATTTCCCATATGTTTATAATTTTAATTCCACTAATCTAATATACAAATTTTATTTAAAATAATATAAATAAATATAATATTTTAATATTATAATAACAATACATAAAATATTAATATTTATAAATATTAATTTATTATTATTTTATTTTCAGAACAGCCATGGGAAAATAACTTAACAGCAGTCTCATGTTTCAAGCATAACTCAAAAACTACGATCTGGGTATTTGCGATTTTTTGACAGGGATAAGAAAATTTTAAAATGCAAAAATCATTTAAATTTCTTGACAACCCAGTTTGTGTAAGTGAAGTTATAGGCAATGCAACCAGACCATTTTACCATGAAAAATATAACTATACTGTAGATTTTAAAATCCATTTTTTAATAATAAACAGAAGGTTTCATTTTCTAAAACATTCTAAATACATTGTTCAATCTCTATGTTTGATTTCAATAACAACAAAATTGATTTCCCCAAATAATTTAAATTCAACTAAGGTTTTCACAATTTTCACTCAAGAATTTTCACAAGCAAAGGTTGTAAATTTGTTTAATTCTTTTCTTCTAATATCAAATTTATTTTCTAAAACAGATTTAACAAAAAAATCTTTAATCATTACTATTTTAAAGAAAAACAATCAAGAGCAATAAAACACAAAGAGGAAAACCTAGTACAAGAAGCTACAGGAAGAGATGAATTTCTGATGCAAGCCTCCTCCAAGGATTTCCTGAATTTTCTTCAATCCTCCAATGAATCCAATCCAAAATCCAACAAATGCAAACAATCTTTCCTTCAATCAATTCTACAATCAAACTTTCTTCAAACCCTTGTGCAAATTTTCCAAAATTTCTTCTCTGCTGTCAAAATGAATTTTTCTAAAAAATATTCCCTTAAAATTAAAACATGTAGACTTTATAAATCAAAAATACCTAATTCACATTACATGCAAATTAGATATTTCAATTTCAATTTCAATTTTTACAACCCTAATTCACATTGCATGCAATTTAGATATTAATTTCAATTTCAATTTCACTTTTCGAAAACCCACTTTCAATTTAAAATGCAATTTCAAATAATAAATTAATTTCCAAAGTTGCAACCAATTTCCCAAATAAACATTTAATTACAATTTCTAATTTAATTCCCACACGTTGAAATTAAATTCCAAAATTAATTCTAATTCTTTTATTTCCTTTCATTCTCTTGCATCACGTTTAATTAATTAATTTAATTATTTAATAACTAAATTCAACTCCTTGGATCAAATTTAATTAATTAAATAAACTAAATATAATTAATTAATTTAAATATTAACTTTTATCCACATTGCATTATTTAAATTAAATAACCATCAACATGATTTAAATGCAATTATTCTAAATATCTATTTCCAAATCAAGAATTCTTCAGAATTAAATATAACATCAAAGCGAGACATACAATGACTTGACACACACAAATGACGACACACTAAGGCTAGGGTGTAAACTTGACACATGTTACCTAGCTACTATCTCCCGTTCAACTTAACTGTTGGATCGACATGCTCAAACCTGTGAAACCAGGTGGAGTCGATGTCATGTACCTACAATCCTGCAACCAAGTAAACAACATCATACAATATATCTAGCATATAATACACACCGTGAAGAAAGAATTACAGGTTCATAGGGCACTCGCAAGCAAATGATGTGAAACCATCCTTTTCACCAATACACTCATTGAAACTGACACTTCCATCATAATCCAGTAATCTCATAATAACATCTCATGTTAACTCTACAACATCATTAATCCATAATGCATGTGAAACAATAATCAGATAACTACATCCCACAATAATAGTTGTCACTCAATAGTAGCGATGAAAACATCATAACAAAATATATCCAGTATCAAAATAACTGCAACCAAACATAGCATAAAGCAACTTGAACAAGAAATAAAATGGAGGGGTATTACAGGATATATTATCAGAGCAAAGGGTTAGATATTTTTAATACCTTCAAAACATCAGGGGAAATCTTGTTTAATGCAAACATCAGCATAGGGGGCATGAAGGATCCTTATGATGAAAATATTGTCAACAATACAACTAGCCATATCAGGAATTGTCATCCACCCATCATCTCATACACAAATTGGACCAACATAAAAATAAATATTCTTATCAAAGCAAGGAAAATATCGTCAAATAAAATGAAACAATAAAGCAAAAAGGACAATGTAAATACAAATGGATACCAAAGAATACAAAAGAAAATTATCCCAATCATACTCCATCAATTAAAGAAATTATGGGAAAAATTGAAAAAGGGAAACGTATCCATCAAAGACGTCCTCAAATACAAAAATAGGCTTCTCAAGGGATGAAAAAAGTATCTCAAGTGGTTTGTCCTAATTTTACAAAAAACAACCATATCCACTCATCATTGCTCATATTCCCAAGTTTGCAGAGTCAAAGGTTCCAAACCATCAACCGATCCATCACATATTCCTTCATGCATGACATTGTACACTCCATTCATGATATCTAATTTTTGTGTTAACCATGTGTTGGTAACTACTCTTCATCATAAGGATTCTGAAGGCACTATATCATGATGTGCATACATAGACATTGAATTTAATTTCACTATCAACAAGGTAGATCAAAGCTGTCAAAAGTTGCATTCAAGTGCTCATATCTTAGAAAAGAAGATTCTTCAAGTAGGAAATCAGTGGAATGTTATGAAAGTGGCCTCTACATTAGTACCACTAGGTGGTTTAACATGAGGGTATAATTTTCAAAAAATAAAATAAAAACTCAAAAAATCAAGAAAATAGTAAAAATAAAAATCATCCTCTAGTGAAAACTACTACGGTGGCACTTTGGGAATGTACTATGATGACAACCTGGAAAACAGGCCTCATGAGTAGATTGAGAATATATGTGATCCTTGTTAGATAGAAGTATCTCATCCTTGTCATGATAAATCCACTATCCCCTTCATCCATCCAATCCAGCTTTATCCAAATATTCCAGTTTATCTTGATCTTGAAAAAGGTTCATTGTATAATTTAACTCTACTCAAGATCTTTACCATTTTGTCTCATAAATTCCAATAGCCCATATCTAGCATGATAAAACTCTATTGAACTCTTCGCATGTACATTACCTATCTTTGTTTGTCCATTGAACTATGAAATATTGTTAGACACTAGGGTTAGGTTCTTGCACTCTTTTTTTCAAATAAATCTTGATCCATGTCTCATATATCACAACTTGACATCAACATTGTGATCTAGGTATCATTTATCTCAAAATCATGAAAATCCCAAAACATTTAAAAATCATCAAAAAATCCAAAAGCACTTGCAAAATCAGAAGAAAAAAAAAAATCCAAAAAATCAAAATCTTGTATAGTCAAAAAATCCAAAAACATTGAAAAAGTTGTAAAGTCAAGATCCAAAATATCCAAATCAAATCAAAATCCCTAAACAAGTCAAAACATCAAAAAAATAAAAAACATGGTTGTCAAACTACATTATCTTTGAGCTTGAAAGTAGGGAAGGCCATCATCGATGGGGCCCCGAGACATTGTACATTGGCATTAGGTCAGTCTTTAGGAGTCCATCATAATAAACTTACAATCCGTCAATCTTCATATCGCAGTAATGAATGATTATTATTCAAAGTCAGTTGAACTACGTGGTCTCTACATGTATAACGTAGGCAAGGCTAATCTTTGATCAGCCCCTGAGGCCCTAGGTTAGCCCCTCTTAGGTCTTGGGAAAAACACATAAAACACAAAAAAAATTAAAAATTTGAAAAATCCTAAACAACCTCACATAACCTAAAAAGCTAAACATCTAAATATACAGAAAAAGATAAAAAAACAACCTCAAAACATTGCAAAATACCAAAAACATTAAAATATTCCAAAACTTCCAAAACCACCCATCCCATTTTTCTTGCACCCATAATAAACATTCATCCATAATAAATCAATGATCACACTCACCCTTTGGTAACACAAAAAAAAAAATTACAACAATCAACAAAAGTAGAACCTTTAAACACAAGAAAAAAACCAAACTCTTGATCATTATCAAATACGCCAATCAAAACTTATATCAATGGCCTTTCAAACAACATATTGACTTGCCAACATCTGATAAGACAACCTAGGATACATCCTTCCTACAATGGGCATTATCATTTGCAATCATTTTGGATACTTATCCTCGAAACACATTACACCTTTTGGCAAGATATGTAGATAACATTGGCTGTTTTTTTTTATCTTGTCTTATGATTTATCTGGTTGACCCATTCTGAGGACCTCTCAATGATGTATTTCAAAATTATTTAGATAGAAAGAAATGGGGCATCGATCATTATCTTTCATTCACTATGCTTGTGGTATGTTCTTGTAAAATAATCTTCGCGAATACTTACTTATTCGTGTGTAGGGAGGTTATTTTGAATAGATTGTTGACCATTATGCATGCTTTGGTCCAAAATGTTCTAAACTTATAAACTACAACCCAACAAGGTTTTTGTATGTCAAGGTGTGAGCAATGATTATCCTATCTATTTACAGAGTCAAATTCCATTGCATTAGATATAATTCCATCCTAGTTATCAATACCATGATGCATCATGTCTATGTGTTATATCAAAAATAAGGAATAAAGTGTTGAAGTATCCCAATCCCTAAAACAAGAAAATCACCAATCTCGTCACCATATCTAATAAAGTCTCCAAGACTCGTAGACTTGTTGGAATTTTGAATCAATCTTGAAATCAATGGTTAATCTATTTTCCATATTCATTCATCTTCTTTCCGCACTAACATGGTATCATGGCATTCAAAAAAATCATAATGCATCCATCCTGTATCCAAAAACTATCAACATACATACATCTTGCATCATCATATCATAATCATATCATAATCATATCATATCATAAGCATGACATCATCATATGGGAAATACACAAAAGAGAAATACATCCATCTCATAGCATGACATATAGAAAGACACTAAAAAGAGAATAAACCATACATTGCATATGATAAAAACATCACATCATAAATCATACATCACATCATATCATATGCATAAAGAAAGAAACACATCCAAAAAATAAACATATACATCCATCCATATCATGTGAATCCATACATAATCATAAAGCATGAAATGAATAAAACATCAAATCAAATGGTAGAACATCATATCATAATCGAATCAGACCATCTCATATATATCTCAAAAAAATGAATGTCATGATACAAAGTCAGAGTCAATGTGTCAATATCATCAAAAATAGATATACAAGAGGCTATCAAAAATAAGTCAATGAATGTACATACATGTAATAATTAGGGTTGTGCATCCAAAAAGTGTCTACCAAAGTGTGAGGCTATCCTTGGCTCTAACAATCATTGTGTTGCGACAAATCTTGTCGATGGATCCCTGAGGGCTGCCTAACTAAGGGACCTCCTGAGCCACTCGGTGCTACTTTGCTCATGTGGGAAAAGTCTGGCTATCACCGCTCTAGGGGAACTTCCCTATGGTGCAAAGTGTGGTAATAGGAGGCCTCTGACATCACCTTTTTGTATATATGAGTTGGGACCTAGCCATGTGTATGCATGCCAATAGCCTCTGGTTTTTTCCTCAATCCAATCTCTTGAGCGAGCTATAGGACCTGCTAATGGTCTTGATCTCTCTCACCTACCACCACCTAAACTTGTGTCGTCAACTGTTGGACTTGTTGCCTCAGCTAGTCTATCTCTACTATCAAGTCCAAGATCTATGCATCTTGAGGATTGATACCCTAACCCTACTATTGTTAGTAAGGTAGGGATGTTGGTTTCATTGGTGGCCCCAATGGTATGTTTCCTGGATGTTGACCATCATTCCTTCACTACTGGTGCTCATCTTCAAGTACCTATCCATCATGGCCATATTTGTGATCTCAACCATCCTATCCATCTCTAGGAGGTTGTTGGTGTCCCCTCCCCTATCCTCTTCTAGGTCCTTGTCATCTACCCCTATTGGGTACCTATATGACTATGGGATTTATCAACCAAATGGGTACAAATAGTTGCCACCATGAATCATATATAACTATATTACTGAAATCATATGGTCCTTTGACATATACCCATGGCTGAGATGCAAGCTATCTAAAATCATCAACTACCACCTAAGGTGGAATCTATGGCCCCCACTCAGTGTCTTTAGTAGTACATGAAAACACAACTCTGTAATCATCTAGGACAACATCTTGGATCTCCCTGAACTAGTGAGCAACCCGATCTGGAAGATACTGCTCAATCATGGCATGCTTTCAGACCTGCATATATATCATTTGTCTCACAAAAAATAGGTGTTGGTGATAATCAAACCATGGTGATACCTGCAACCATGGCCTCCAATGGAAAATTTCCATATCATCAATCACCCATCTCCAGTATGGGATGCCTGTTGGCCCTATATGGTGTAGTGTAATCATCACTCTATAACGGTGTAGAATGGGGTCATCTATGTCAACATTTTCTAAAGAAACAATTGGTTTGAGCACAATAATGTGCTCCCATGCCTATATGTGTAACAATATCACTCCAACCCCTATGCTCTGCCCCTACACATAGATGGCCTAGTGCATATCATGATACAAAGATTCAAGTAGCATGGGGCCCTCAACAAAGAAATTCATGACCATTATCATCCTCAACCAGGAAAGTCCCCAACCTAGGTTTAAACCTTGACCCCACCAGTCTAGCACAAGCACCCGTAAATCAAAGCTACGATAATCAGGGTCAACTTTGAGGCCTGTCCTATGTAATCCTCCAAGTCAATCTAAGTAGTCTCTATATAAAGGGTATCTATACCAAGTATTTCATAGCACACAATCATCCCGAAGTCCATGTCATAAATGACTCACTCACCATGGATCAACACTTGCAAGATGGGCTAGACATCCTCTAGCATAAAAATCACCTACCTAGTAGGTAGGTGAAAGGATAAGGTCTCGCTATGCCACCTCTCTATCAATGTTGTGATCATCACAAGGTGAGTCCTGATCTCAGGCATCCCTGGCATGAACCCTAGCTTGATCGCCCTAACAAACATCCTCACTTGGTCGGTCAACTAGGGAACATGGAACAAGATGCTAGTTCTAGACTCCCTTGAATAAATCGATCGAATGATCTCCTACACAATTGAAGCACACCATGTCAAAATTGCCAAAAATTGTAAAATATCAAGTTTTGAACCCTAAACTACAAAAGCGCCTCTATTTTGCAAAATAATTACATTATTTTTGAGTGATATTGTACCAAAATTTCAAAAGAGACACAATTTTCAAAAGGGCAATGACTTTTCAAAAGTGACGCTGAACCTAAATATCAAAAGCGGTGTCATTTTGAAAAGTGTTTCGGCTTTTCAAAAGCAATGAACCCTAAAATTTCCCATGATGTCCTATGCAAAAGTGTGTTTTAGTTTTAAAATAAATTCTAAACCTACCTAAGAAAAAGTGATGCCATATGCAATAGCGTCGCTTCTCCAATGAAAGCGTCGTCAATTGGTTCAAAAGTGATGCTAAACAATGACACCTTTGTTCGACCGCTTTGACCTAAAAACTTGAAAAATGAAAAGTTTTGATTTGTGTACTAGTGGTCCTATGTTTGTTGTGTATTGGTACTCTTGTACCCTATCTGCAAGGTGCTATGGGATCTCACAAGCCACTATTTCGCCAAGGTTTTAGAGAAAAAATCACAGAGTTTCACTAAGGCTATGAGTGCAAATTACCTTTAAGTGACCCTTCAACCTATATTTAAGCCTAAAAATTAGGGTTTTTTCCCTAATTTGAGGGGGGAACTGGCATGTTGATCCTATTTTATCAATTTTTTTAATTTATGAGGCATATTTTGAGAGATTTTGCATGTTCTTGAGCTTGTTTTCATGTCTCAAAACCTATTTTTTTTCTCTTGGATCAATATTAAACCTTTGTCACAATATCAACCCAAAAATTCAAATTTTTGCTCGATATCTCAAGGGGGTAGGGTACCAGCTTAATTCCTTCTACTGGGGCAACAATGGGGCATCCAAAAAATCAAGAATTTTTAAATTTTTGATCTGAGCAGCAACAGTAATCTAAAAAGCACCAGTCTTTGAACCAATATAAGAGGCACCTCGCTTCAAAGAAGGGAAAAATGTAGTCACTTCAAATTGTCTTGACTGATATTACACACTTGAATCTGATTATTAACATGATTTTGTCCTAAATTTTCCTCCTTTTCAACTATTTAATTGAATGATCCTACTTATTTAATTAAATGCATCAATCTCTCCTATTAATCAAATGATCATTATTGTTTAGCTAATTCACCCCCTTTCACACTAATTCTCATCTTATTTAATTTTGAGTAGTGCGAATTATTTGATTAAATTTGTTATGTCCTCTTATTTAATTAAATAATCTTAATTATTGAATTAAATGTCATTTGACAATCTTTCATTAAATAAATAAATTATTTAATGAGCATCCTAATTTCACTCAACTTGCACAATTAAAACTTTGTTTTAATTATCTAATTTGTTAATTTCCCTCACCCTCCCACTTGCAAGGGAATATTCCCCAAGAATATTCCTCCATTTGAGCTCAAAAATAGAATATTCCTTTGTAACAAACTTCCTAACAACTTCCTAATTTTTAGAAAGTGTGATTCTTTCAATCAATGAGATCCATTGATTGACTCTTTGATCCATGTCAACTTGCATTCTCATCAATTGATGAGAAACCTTGATCCATGCCTTCATCTCTCATTTCCTCTCATCTATTGATTGTGCAATTCGATCTTGACCCTTGATTCACCATTTTCTTTTATAAATAACTCCCACTTCTATGAAAAGAGGATCCACAATTTTTTGAGAAAATTTATTCTATTGAATTGCATCCACACTTTCATCTATTAGAATTCATTTGAGAATTTTTTATCCATTGTGGTTCAAATATCCATTATCACTCATCAATCTATCAAACCAAGCTTGTTTCAATCTAAGGGAGTAGGAAACGAATGTCATTCCACATCAATGTAGCACCAATTCCCCAATGGGATGAGGTTTGAGGTATTTAACTAGGTTTCCTTTATGTATTTCTTCAGTGTTTATGTTTAATTGCTTCTTCATTTCATGCTTTCAAGAATTTCATTGGGGTTATAGCTTAACTAGTTAAGTATTGCTTATAATCTATTGGATCTGGTGTATTTAGCTTGTGTTATGATTATAGTCACAAAAGAAAGAAAATTAGAACATCAACGGACTAGTAGTGCAAGTGGAAGAAAAGAAGAAAATTGAGGAATGCCTAAATGCAATGGTAAGAAGAAAGATAGGTGAGTGCACAAGGATTGAACAAGAAGTGGTAAACTTGAGATTAAATCTAGAGAAAGCAAAAAAAATCAAGGACAAATTCGAGACAAGTTATACAATGCTTGATGAGTTAATTCTAGGTCAGAAAGCATCCAAAGACAAAGGTGATTTAGGACTTGAAAAAGGAGAAATATCAAAAGTAGATCAAATACCTAAGTAGAGAATATTGAAGATAAAAACAACTATGGTAAGTTTTGGAATCAAAGAAACAATGCTAAAAGTCCCCCCATCAGACAACCAAATGCTCAAATGTACCCATGTTTTAATGGCATATGTTATTTTTGCAAAAAATTTGGACATAGAGCAATGGAATGTAGAATCAAAATAAATTAGAATGTTGAACATCCTTTACTGGTCAATGATTTACATGCAAGAGATTTGGGCATAAAGAAAATTAATGTAGAAGTCAAATGATGAATGCATATAGCAATGGTAGAATGATTCAATATTTTAATGGTTGCTTCTATGCATGCTATGGATTTGGACACAAAACTAATCATTACAGATTTAGAATGAATGAAAGGAATAATGCTTAGAGAAATATCATATGCAACAATTTCAATAGATCTAGACATATTTGATGAAAAGGGAATACTACTTCTCACAAAACAAAATGAAATATATCTCTATTGCAACAAATAAAAATAATTCCATACACAGACTCATACAATAATGAAGACCAACAAAGAGAAAAATCATTAATTCAAAACTAAATCTTCTTTCATTCTCATAGAAACAATTACAAAATTTTCTCAATCCATCAAGGATTCAAATCTTCCCAACAGGCTCTTCTTGTAGCTTCCTTTCACTGCCCCAAAACTCTTCATACCTTTCCTCCAAAATCTTTGCACATTTCTCTTGAACTCCACAGTTTCATCTACTTCTTTTTATCTGAGCTTCTAAAACCTGTCACATTCTATTTATCCTTGCACCCTCATTTTTTTGAATCTTCTAAACTTTTTCTACGTTTTATGCGCCTTGTTCCCATATTTCCAGATCATTTTGAAATTCTTGATTTTGTTACTATATGACAAAGTTATGGCTGTTTTACTGAGACTAGGTCTCATAGTTACGACCCCAGACCATCTTCTTCTACCCAAAATTTCATTCAAACCTTTGCCTTCTCCATTCTAAGCATGGGGTTCATGCATTTAACCCCTTAATTATTCTTTCCTAAAAAATTCCCAATATTTTCCTAAATTGACATCCATTATCTCATTCTTTCACCTTCACTACCTCCAACACTCACACCCAGAAGATTCTAACACTAATGGCAAACAAATTCAAATTCTTGGTAGTTACAAATGAATAAAAATCAATTTACATAGGCATGGGACTTTGGCTCCCAAGGTTAATTTTTAATTTGCAACATTTACAATATCATTAAAATTTAAATTCAAATAATATTATTGATTTATAAAGAGGGGTCCCATATGAAAGAGCTGAAGGTGAGAGGGGGAAAAAGTAACATGCCAAAAATCAAGAAAATAAAATAAATTTATTGTTTGGTTGTTCAGGATGTCTTGGTACCCCTAGATGCTCCTACATCAGACACTTGGGGTAAGTGAAATGTTCCATGAGTTGAAAAATCATGAACATTTCAAGACCATATGTTTGTTTTGGATCTACCATTCTTTCTTATTGTTCTGAAATTTCCTCTTTCTCTTCTTCCAACATCTTGCTGGAACATTCACCATTCTCCTCCAAATAATCCTTCCTTTCCTCTTCTCCTCTTTTTCAGGTTTTGTCCCATCACAAATTGACCACCTCCACCAAATCTCACTAGTGGCATCCTTTATATATTCTACATATAAATATGCTACACCCACACACCAATCTACAACTACATAATCCCTCTTTCTATATTCTTGCACTAACTCTTTAAGCAAATTCACATAAACTATTTCATCACACAAAGTAGAAAAAATAGAATTTACCTCTTCATTGATTTGATGCTCCATGTCTACCAACATGTCCTCATTATTCTCTTTTTATGTTGCTACAATTTTATCTTCAACACCCAATTTAGTGTTAGTAGCACAATTCATAGATTCATTATTCACATTTTGTAACAAATTGTCAAGCTTTGTTATCAAGGAATCTTCATCTTCAATACTTTCAATCAAACAATCATAAGAAAACTTCACTTTTACCTGAGTTTTTTCACCACTCTCATCTACTTCCAAAGGATTTATTGCTACAACCTTTGACTCTAATTTTACATTCTCAATATCATCAAAACATGTGCTAAAATCTGAAATTACCTCTTTATCTTTGGTTGCAACCTTTGCATTAGCTGAAATTTTCTCATTCCACTCTCTTTCAATTGCTTCCATCTACATCAATAAATCATTCCCTTCACTTTCTTCTATGTCCTTCAAAGGACACTCTTTTTATGCAACTTCATTATAGTCACATTCATCTCCATAAAAACATTTATCAAAATTAAATTTTACCTTAGTATCCTCCATTACTGCAAATTTTTCTTTCCCCGCAATAAGTTGATCCCATTCTCTTTCAATCTGAATGAGTAAACCATCCTTCTCTCTTGGGTTGGAACACTCATTTTCTCTACTCTTCTTCACACTTTCATCTTTCTTCATGCTATCCTCAAAGCATTATTCTACAGTATTCTTTCCCTCATGTTCACCTGCATACACAACTATGACAAAATTGTTACCTTTCTTCTTTGACATTTTTTCAAACACTTGCCACACACCCTCAATTTTTAACCTCTTAGTTATAGACTACCTCACACTCAACGATCTGTCTACACACAAATCACACACATTCTACCCCCAGGTCCTAGTGTAAACTATCTCATGTTCAATGCTCTTTCTGCACACTCAAAAACTCTTGCTTTGATACCATTGATGAAAGGTGAATATTGTTGCTCACAAAAAAAAAATGAAATATATATCTATTGCAACAAATAACAATCATTCCATACACAATAGAGAGAAAAATCATTAATCAAAACTAAATCTTCTCTCATTCTCATAGAAACTGTTAGAATTGTAAAATTTTGAATTTTTACAGTCTATTGCATTCATGAATATTCCATCATTTAGTCCTTACATTAAGCATAAAATCCCATCTTTGCATTGTTTTGCGTATTCCATGTCATATGACCCATTTTTTAATCCAGTTACCTCTTCTCATTCCATAAAAAAAACCCTATCGGCAAAACATGGTAAAAGTCTCCCCAAGATATATTTTCACTAACATGTATTGGTTGTAGATAGTCTACAGGACTTTTCCTTTTGTTTCGGCGACTCTGAAGATTCATATCAGCATATGTTGGGGCGTCGTCGTAATGTCATAGCAAACTCTGTCAGTCTTGCCGACTAGTAATGTGGCGGGGTCATTTCGGCCAAACTAATGGGTATTGGCATGAAGTCGTAGCGACATCATTGTGTCTTGCCGATTGACTCGTAAGCAAAGTTTTCGGTAAGACTTATGTCTTCGAGGAAGGTTTTGGCGAGGTCACTCTTGTCTTGCCGAACTTAATACAAGGGGATTCAAGGGACTGTTGGAAAAGGTGTTGGTGTCTTGCTGATTCAGAAGATATGCCGATAGAGATATGTGTCGCCAAGAGAGGAATCTTTCGGTGTGACCTTCGCCGAGTGTTATACCGACAAGAAATTCGAGGAGAGTCTCGCCAAGTGGGAGTAATCTATAGAGATGCGTTCAGTAAGACATTTGCTATCGGTATGAGTCTTCCAGAAGATTCACTGCCCGAAGTGATAATTCATCGGTGAAAGGGGTTATTTTGTCTCAGTGACTATAACTTGAAAGAAATGCATATCGATGTGACACAATAAGGTCTATATGATGTCTCCCCGACTCAGAATGTTACAACGACATAGAAAACATGAGCAACAGTCATCATTTATTGGAGCCCAGGTGTCGATAAGACTATATTTTGTCCTAGCGAAAGGTGTAATAGACGTTGAAAAGGGATTTCGCCCCAAGATTTGAAAATCTCTTATCGAAGGGACACTTGATGCGATAGTACCAGTTTCAAATGGGTGTTAATTCATGCTTCATTAATGGCGCGACGGGATATAACAGTAAAGATTGAATCAATTCTCCATTTTTGAATTGAATGCAAGTGAATTGGTGTGCTGAGCAGAGAACTTGGACATTTTCAGTCTGAAGAGCTCGAACAAAAAATTGTAAGTGACTATTCCTTGGCTTTTACATTTTTGATTCTATAAAGCTTGAGAATGGAGTCCTCGGGTTCTAGAAAGGGTAAGGGTAGAAAGCTTGCTATGACTAGTTCGTCAAAAGGAAAGAAGCAAAGAGTTGATACAGAGCAAGAGGGTACTGAGAGGAGATTAAATCAGGATCTTATTGATCAGCTACCTGGCTTGGGCCCAAAAGCAAGGAGGTCTGCACAGCTTAGGGCAGAGGTAGATAAATTAGATGATAAGTGTAAGTTCATAAGTGATGTCTGGACTATAATAAGGGGTTATGAGCTTTTTAATTTCCATTATCATAGAAGAAACCGTTTTGAACCAGTCTGCAAACCATGGAAATTAAATGTAGGGAAACTGGTGTGCCCTAATGTATTTGTAAATGCAAAATTGATAAAGCTGCTTGCTGATAACTATGATCCAAATCACAAGGCTATATGTGACCCATCTGGAAAGCCACAAATATATGTGTCCAAGGAAGCAATAGGTGAGGTTTTCGAATTGGAAAAGTTTTGTAATGAGGAAATCAGTTGTGAGGAGTTGGAGAAAGAGTTTTCAAGAATGGATACAATATATAAGGGTTGGAGGTTGCCTATCCATAGGATTAAAAAGGGTAACAAGTCAGAACCTTTGCAAGAATCTGAAGGGCCTCCTTATCATGTGGATTTGCTTGAGCCTTATATAAAGTACACATACTTCTCAGTGTGTCAAGTGTTGGGGATGGATGCCCCAGAGCTCATGTTGATTGTACCAATGATTATCACAGCGGATATTCAATATCACAACTCTAGGCCATTTGATTATGCTTCATATATTGCCAGGGAGCTTGATTCAGGGTTGGTGGCCATAAAGAGTGGAGCTTCTATTGTTCATTTAAGACATTATTCATTGTTGATGCACTTGGTGCTATATTACGGACAAGAGTTGGGAGTGTGGCCTCCAGAGATGAGAATTTCTCAAGTTGGTAAAGAAGGTGATGCATTGCCTGTTCAATTGTGGACTGCCGTTTAGGATAGCAGGTTTGCTAATTCTAGGTACATACATTTTGAAGAGTATCTTGTGAAAACATTGTACAAACTATATAGGTATCCTTGTAATTATTCATTAATTGATGAGATCAAGAGGTTTCTTCGGCCAAAGGATTTCAATGGGCCAATTGATCATAATTGGGGTGACTGGTATTGTTTGGAGGGAGCCACAATGATCAGGGTATATGGGTTTGAAGGTACCCCTTTTATTCTACCAAAGACGGTTCCAAATAGGATTGCATATTTGGAAATTGTTAGACAAATGGATTACAGCAGTGTCATGATTTTCAGTTCTTACGGAAAGCAGGCTTTTATGCCTAATACATTATGCTTTGGTGATTTCACTTTGTTGGCCAAGGAGGGATATAATTCACTCCATGATAGGTTATTGCATTATAATATGAAGAGTGGACCACCTAGGAAAAACTTTGACCCTGAAGGATATATCAATTCAACCAAAGAAAGGATTAACTTTGGAAGGTATCAGCATGTACCTTATCCTTTTGATGATATGATCATAAATATGGATGAAGAAGAAGCAGAGGCAGTGGTTGAAAGTTATAATCAGGGGTTGCAGGATACAGGAAACTTGTCTTCTGGGAGTGAGGAAACTCCAACAAATAAAGTGCCACAGAGCATAACAGAGAGTATCTAGGCTGAGGACTCAGAAGTATGTTTGCCCGATTAGGGAACAGAGCCTTGAAAGTGGTGATGTTGATGCAAGACATATGAAATACAGGTCATTTGTCTCAGATAATGAATTTATAAATTCTCTAGAGTTTAAAGCATTCTTGTACAAACAGAAGGGAAAGGAAATAAGAGAAGGAGTCGGTGCCATCACTTCTGGGAATGAAGAGCAACTCTTGGATCAATTAAAGAGATGTGTGGATGATGAAATGACGAATATGACTCCTGAAAAAGGGAGAAAAATGTTGGAGAATGCTGGCATAATGATCTTTCCTGGACTTGATTTAAATTCTGCATTAGTGTTTGATAGTTTTTTAAAAGATAGTAATACTGCACATAAATTGGATAAGGATAAGGTGACAAAGGTATATTCAGGTTCTAAATTCAACACTGATGAGGGATCATTAATGATATGGGCTTTATACCCACCCCATAGGAAATCAATAGTGATTGATACAGAAAAGGCATTTGGTCATGTTATGACTTTAAAAGTTGGAGAAGCTGATCTTGTGGTTACTACAGAGATTGGTATTGATATTGCCAAACTGAATAAAGCACAAATTCAGGCATTGATAAGGGAAAGAGAAATGTATAAGGAAAACAATGAGAGACTGTTAAGAGAAAATGACAGATTGAAAGACTTGGTTGGTGTCCCAGTAGTTTCAACCAAAATGCTCACTCAAGGAGAAAGCTCTCAGAGAAAAGATCATTGGGTCGGGTCAAGTGCTTATAATCAAGGAAAGTATGATGCCATTACAACCATTGTTAAGAAAAGACAGGTCATTTTCACATCCTGGTTAAATCAATTATGGGGGAAGTATTCTTCTACTCTAGCTACGGTGAAGGAGCATGAGAGGATGTATGAGTGGATCATGGATAAATTTCATGAATTGACCACACGAGAAGAGGCTAGCAATACTACGCTTGAATCTGCAAACAATATTATTAGTCGCCATCAAAAGTTCTTTGATGAATTGCTCGGAGATAAACAAGGATTGGTTGAAGTTGCTAAGACAACTGTGATTGCATTCTCTGATAATAAAGGGGAATTGAAAGATGCCACTAGGTGGAAAAATGAATGTGATACAGTGTTGAAGGAAATCATGAAGACAACTTCTGCAGAGGATACAGCATTAGAAGAAGTGAGGGAGCAGATAGAGGAAATGATCAAGATGGAAACCACGATCAGGAATGCTGTTGAAGATGCAGATACTTTTAACTACCAAAACTATTTGGATTACCTTGCTACGACTCACTTATGGTTAACTAGAGCTTAATTATCCTCTATCTTTGTTTTATACATTTGTTTTGTTTTCTCCTATTTCCGAAGGGATGCATCCTTTCATATTCTCAATGTATAAATGTCCGCTTTGAAAGCAATGTAAAAAAAAAGGCGAAGTAGAATTAGGTAGAGGATAGAGAAGACACAAATATAGAATTTTTTGAAAAAGGATGAGGCTGGTAGCATATGTAAATCATGGAGATATCAAAAATGAAAAATTTAATATGATGGTGCGATGTTTCTGGTATCAGTTGTTTATGATATTCGTTGAAGAGTATTATTGAAGTTGTCTCCATAATGGTTTTTCCTGGTTATTTGAGTTAGTGTAAACAAGTTTTTACATAGTTCATCAATGCACATTTGTTGTACTTGTATGATCAATTAATTGTCTCTTTCCAGTAAAGATTAAATTCTCTGAATTGATCATAGTAATTAGGGAATATCAATTGGATTATTAAGAAGAACTCAGTAATCATAATATTGCATGTTTATACAAGGTATAAACCAAATAAAATGCTAAACAACTTGAATGTTTGTTAGAACAAGTAAATTCGTTTTAAATTTTCCTAACTCCGTAAACCCTATAAGGCACTGGTCTTTTCGTTTTCATCCTCTAGTTTCACTCACAATCTTGTATCTATCATTGTTAAGCATTTTAGGTTTTAGTTTTAAATATTATTGTGCTAGTTGTACCAAAATTGTTTTATTTTATCCATTTGAAATTGCCATCTTGGATAAATTAGGGCAATAGGAGAGGTTCAAAAGTCAAGTCTGCTTAATTCAAAATAGGTATACCCGCCTAGGTCTAGCAACATCTAAAGAGTAGAAGGTTTAATTATAACTAAACCTTGTTCTGTTACCCTGAAACGTCGTGGAAGCTTGGCAACCTTTCATGGTTCAAACCTGCATTTTTTAGAGCCAACAGAAACAATTAAAAAATTTTCTCAATCCATCAAGGATTCAAATCTGCTCAACAAGATCTTCCTGTAACTTCCTTTCACTCCCCCAAAACTCTTCATACCTTTCCTCCAAAATCTCTGCACATTTCTCTTCAACTCTACGCTATCCTCTTCTTTTCATCTCAACTTCTAAAACTCATCACATTTTGTCTACTCCCACTCCCTCATTTTTTTGAATCTTCTAAAACCGTTTATGGGTTTTGTGCGCCTCATTCCTAACTTCTTAGATCATTTTATTTTTTTTGGTTTTTTTACTATATGAGAAAGTTGTGGCCATTTTACTGAGACTTGGTCTCATAGTTACAACCCCAAGCTATCTTCTTCTACCCAAAATATCATTGAAACCTTTGCCTTCTCCATTTTGGGCATGGGATTCATGCATTCAATCCCTTAATTATTCTTTCCTGACAATTTTCCCAATATTTTCCTAAATTGACATCCATCATTTCATTCTTGCACCTCCACTACCTCCAGAACTCACACCTAGAAGATTTGCAATATCATTAAAATTTAAATTCAAAGCATATTATTGATTTATGAAAAGGGTTCCCATATGAAAGAGCTGAAGATGAGAGGGGCCAAAAGTAATATGCTTGCAAAACCAACAAAACACCAAAAATCAAGAAAATAAAACATTTTTTTTTGGGTGTGCAGGATGGCTTGGTACCCCTAGATGTTCCTGCATCAATATTGCTAGATTTTGCAAAAAAAAAAATTCAAGAAAGGACAATTCGACAAGGAGAAATGAACCAGTTAAAAAGATTGATCTGATTGAAGTAAAGAAGGAAATGGAAAAGATTTGGTGAAAGAAAGAGTAAATTAAGAGCAAGGAAGAATTAAAGGCTACAAATGGATCTGTACCACCCTCTAATGTAGATGATTCCTCTAAAAAAATGAACCTAGGAACTGGATTATGGGGAGCAATAATAGGAAATCATATAACCCCTTACTGATATGAGGTGTCATGGCTTAGCACGAAGGTATGAGATGGACATGAATAGTATGGATCTTTTAGAAAATACTTTGGAAGAAAATATGCAAATGTAGAAATTTGTGGAGTAATCTAAGGTTTACGATTACACTGAGAAGGTTTTACCAACTTTACTATTTGATGAATTAAATGAGAATTTAGAGTAGAATTGAAGGGATTATATAGGTCTCTCCCCTATTGATTTCATTTACCTTTTATTCATTTGGAGCAAGTAGTGCAAATTGAAGTGAGTTCAAGAGTCTGAAGGAAATTCGAGAAGTAGAGTATCTAAACCCTAATCTTGGTTGGGAAAGAAAATTTTATTTACCATTGTCCAAAGCTATAATTGATTTTTTTCTAAGAATTTGAATTTAGTAGGGATGGAAACAACTACAGTGGTAAATGTGAGTGATAAACCCCAACCAAAATTCAAGAAATATCTCATGAATTTTTTTGAGAATGACCCGCTTGGTACATTTACAAGTATTCCATATAGGGTTTTTCCTACTAAGGATGTTAGGGCATACATCCACATGAATATAGAATTATAAAACCATACAAAACTCACAAAATTATGGATAGGCCAATTTACTAGAGATAATTTTGACATCAAAACTAAGTTTGTAAACCTAGTGAAGAAGAAACTGGATGTTTAGCAGATGTTTCCATACTTCGTCTATGATGATGATCTTAAGTATGTGAGGATGGCATTAAGAAGAGTGCATGATATATTCTTATGGACCGATATGCCTAGCTTGATAACTAAGGAATTTATAAAGGAGATTACTAGACTTTGTGACATCGGACCTATACCCATGTTGAAATTTGTAAAGAACAAGGATGTAATGGAGCTAATAGGAGCCATATTTGATCAAAGGGATCTCACTGTGAATACCATATAGAATCTTGTGGTAAGATATGCAGCTATCGTCATTGGCTACAAAATTTACTACACCAACAGAGAGGATTATATTTCTGCCACAACAATTCATGTAGCTCATGAAATGGTAGAGAAAGGAAAATATTTTGATTTGTGTGAGTTGCTCCAACAATAAATTTTTGACAATTTGAAGCAAACTAAAGATAAAAATATCCTTTAAATTTTGTTTTTTTGGTAGATTGTATGTTGTTCTATTTTCTAAAGGAGCTTCCAAGAAGAAGCAATATTACATGTAGTAGAAGCAAGCATGTATCCCAAAAAATATTTGAACATCTACGTAGCATTGGTGATATGAAAGATCAAGATGAGGATCTTATTGCTTTCTTTGCAGTATTCTATAAGAGAATGGATAAATGGGAAAGGATCCCTAAGTCTGTAGTGGAAAAATATCAAGATGATATCACATTTTTGGTCAAAACTAATGAGTGCATCATTGAGGCTATGGAACCTAGAACTATCTGGATTCAGTCACTTTGATATCATAGAAAATGAAGCAGATGGTTATGTTGGAATCTTATTGAGCGGTCCTATAAACCTTACACAATAAATACATGGAACATATGAGGAAAAATCTATGAAAGTTCACATGGAACTAAAAAAGCTTGAAATAGAGAAGAAGGCAAAAAAAGTGGTACATGATTTTTAAGGAAAAAGGACTTACAGATGAAGAAATATAGAGGTTAAAAGAAATTTAAAAGGGAGAAACAAGCACAAAAAGTGGGACCACTAGACCTAGAAGATCAAGAATAATTTCTTCCACTATTCCCCCTAGTACTCAATAGCCCTCTAGATCAGTTTCTACCTCCAACAAAACAAAGAGAAAGGAGACCAATTCTTTGTAATAGAAGAACCTAAGGTGGAAGAGGCCACAAGGATTGTAAATAGAAAGAAAACAACTTTGGAAGCCTCTACTGCTACTACATCAAAAATGATAAAAGAGAATGCTAGGAGAAAAAAGGACTTGAGTGTATAGTCTGAAGAAGAAGAGGAAGATAAAGAATATTTTTTGGTGACCTTTAAAAGAAGTGGTTTTTTTTCAAATAAAAAAAGAAATAGATATTTTTGATACTTTTGATGATGAAGAAGTTGAGAAGGAAAAATAAAACTTTTAGATATGTGTACATAAGTAGGTGAAGGAAAGGAAGAAAAAGAAGATATTTATGGAAATACTGCTTAGTCCAATGAATTTAGACTCATTATTTAAAAGTATGCTGCATGATGAGATGTTGGAAGAAACATCCTCTATATATGAAAAAGAAAAGAAGGAGAATAGAGCCACAATAATAGAAGTAATTATCAAATTTATTGTCACAATGGAGGAAAATATGGCGAACATTAAGAAGAAAGTTCCTAATATTGTGTGGAAAGGGATTTTCTGTATCTAGTGTTGACAAGGCCACACTAGCCCAAGTAATCAATGAAGAATTAAGATCAAAATGAGTGATCAAACTTCTAATGGGAAGAGATCAAGATCAAATTAAGAAAATGCAAAGGGAAATAGAGGAAAAAGTCACTAATATTGCACAAAAGTATGACATGATTCTCATTTCATCTACCAGCAAGGGACAAGATTCGACAGATGAAAACATAGGTGTTATAGATATAAAATAAAATATGGATAATATTCCTTTAGATATAGATAATCCAATGCAAGAGATTGTTGACGATGGGAATAATGTTGAGTTCAGAGAGGAAACTACAAAGTATGACACTTTTGTTCCTTTGGTAACTCAGGAGGCTACAGATCAAGGACACCCGAAGACATCTATTCCTTTGGGAGATACAAAACATAACACTGATGAAGGTGAGAAATGTGATACAATCGATGAACAAAGGCATGAGGATGAAAAGAATCAGGAAGGAGACAATAATGGTGAAAAGAAAGGAGAAGATAATGGGCAAGAAAAGAAGGAAAAGGATGAAGGACATGAAGAAAAAGATAAAGATAAGATCTTCGATGAAGAAGAAGAAAAGGTAGAACAAGAAGTTGCTGACATTAGAAAGAATGAAGAAGCAAAGAAGTTTGAGGATTTACCTAAGCCCTCTAGTGAATCCTCCTCCGACAATCCTTTAAAATTCTTGTTTTCTAAACACTTGAAGTTTCAATTGGTCATTTCATCTCAATTTTTTTAGTTGCCCATGCAGCAAGGTAGTGTTGATCTAAACAAGATACCTCCTCTACATAAATTCTAGCTAAGTGACATGTTTAATGCATCTGCAAGAAAAAAATCATTGAAACATATCAAAAGAGAAATGAATTAATAGATGGAGTTGTAAAATAATCATAGGAGATCATTCTAGGAACTAATGTTGATACATCTTTACCTACAATAGAAAATTTCAAACTGTTGTTTGACTCTTTTAAGGAATATGCCTCTAGATTGAAAAGACAAGAAAAAATAGAGGTTGAGTCAAGGATTAAAGAGAAGAAGTAGATGGATGTAATAGAAAAATATGCATCTTCACATACAAAATTTGAATAATTCCTAAAGGAAGTACTAGCTTGTGAGGGTGATGCAAAAATATTATTTTTATATTGCATGAAGTGGTTGGATTCCACACAAGGGATAAAAGATGAAATGGACCCGATTGAGTCTTAGATAGCTAATGTATCAAAAGCTTATGATCCGACATTAGACATAAATGATAAGACTTGGACTACTATAGTGTACTTACATGAAAAATTCTTCACTTCGTAGAGTCAAAAGGAAGAGATTATCAAGAAACTTGTGAAGCTAAGGGACTTGGTAAAAACATAACACAAAACAATCTCAAGTGCTCTTGCTAGTTCTAATTGATTTTAAAAGATAAATCTTACACCTGATACTATAGAAAAAGATGAAAAATGGATAGAGCTTGAGTCTCTACATAGAGTTCTTGCAACAACAAAGAAGAGTTGGGAAGAAGGAAAATCTGCTTGGCAAGCCATTCTTCAAAAGCTTCATGGGTCAACATCTTCAGGTTGATAGTTTCTATTTTTATATACCTTTCATTTTTTTATGCTTTTAGATTGTTTGTACATATGTGGATGTATTAGGAGTTTTTAGTTAGCTTCCTAAGGGGGAGCTAGTCCAGTTTGTACATATGTCTTGAGGGGAGCACCCTTTGCCCTTGATGTCAAAGGGGGAGAGATACTTGTGGAGAAATGTTTTGTTTTAGCACATGTTTCCATCAATGAAGAAGTGGGAGATTATTGAAAGAATGAAGAAGGTTTTCATTAATGAGTTTTCATTGATGTCAACACTACATGGTGGAAGCTTATAGAAAAGTTATTTTAGAATTTTTTTGGTTAAGTGTCTACACCAATAGTTTCAGCACACAATTCCCTCCAGTATTTTGGTTATTTTGGTTCACATTCATTTTCCCTATCATATATACTTATGTGGTTCTAGTATGTTGTTCATGGAAATCACTAGCATCTTATTTCAGAATTTCAATTGTTTTGGATAAGTGGTTCAAAAGTTACAAGTAACAAAAGTTTGGCAGATATGGTTTTACACAGTTTCCTATGTATTGGCTATTAACTAATTGGTCTGCATTCCTCTGCAGATTTTAGTTAGTCATTACGCTTTTGAAAAAATATTTACAGGTGTCAGTACATAGTATTTTCTAGTTGGTGTGACTTTTTGTGGTCCACATATCCTATGGTGATGATCTATTGGAAATTTTACTTTTTGGTTCTATGCTTGGCTGACTTGAGTTATGCAAAGAATTATGAAGATTACATATGTATTTCAAATAGAAAAGGGAGTTTTTATAGGTCCATTCTGACCTATATTTCTTATAGTTTGAGCATAAAGGAAATTTTTGTTTGAATTGGGTGTTGACAAGGCACATTTTGCATAATTTGAAGCTACATCCTATTAGGCTAACCTAATTGATGTTTGTAATGGAGTTCAATATACATACAAGGTTGATTTGAGTTGAGAAAATATATAAATTAATAATCATATGATCCAAATGCAAGTAGTAATGTGAAGTTTTGTAGAATCATGTGAACAAGCTATGAGTGTTAAGAAAAGGCATACAAATACAAATCAAAGCAAAAAATTGTTTTTTGAGTTGATCATAGTGTGTTATGAGATTCAAAGGAACTAAATCCAACATATGTTAGATGCATTTCACTCAATTCAAATTGTGGTTGTGAAGCCATTTTTTTTTATCTTTCTCTTCTATGTGAGCACTGAGTTCACTTGGGCTATGATTCCTCCTAGCAGTGAGCCTTTATATAATATCTTATAACCGTTTATAACATATTATGATTTAATCCTTGTTGTGGTTTTTCCCTTTTTGGTTTTTCTGCATAAAAATCCCAGTGTTCATGTGTTGTGTGTGCTATGGATTGTTTCTTCTTATATTTCTTATAATTTTTAATTATGATTTGTAAATTGTATGGTTGATAATTGGATGGTTTAATATAATATTGATTCACCCCCTCTCTCAATATTCCATGTGTTCAACAATTTGTAGTAGGCCTTGTCAAATCCACCTACTCAAATATAGGAGAAGGTTTTAAATTGAATAAATAAAATCCCCAAAGAAATAAAAACCTCTATTTCCTTGAAACACACTCTCTTTCCATAGTCATTCTCCAAGCATCTTATTATGACACATATAAATTCATCATTAACCTTGTTATAATGCTTCCAAAAAAATTCAGCTTCAATTCTTGGTAATGATCATATACATTTATCTCTTCCATTTTTTTGTTTTCAACTTTACTTAGCCCAAGGAATATTTCTTGGTGGGCCAACATATACACAAAGCATGAGGTCATATTGATTTTTTGGTTTCCCTTACCTGTGATATTTTTTCATGCAATGTATCATTGATTATGGTCACCTAGTCAATTCTCTTACCATCACAAATTTGTAGGATGAAGGAGATCATCCAAGGATATAAGCCCTTTGAATTAGGAAACCTAAATAATTTTCTTAGAAGGGTAGTCATGTCCTTTGTATCCTCCTAGAATTAACACTTGTGAATTATCTTTGCCATTTTAACCACTAATTTCCTCCTTTATAGTAGCATGTTTTTGTTTATAAAGTTGGTTTCATTTGTACTATCTCATATTATCTTAGTGACTACTTCATTTTTATTTTATCATATTGATCATAGGTGGGGAGTCTAAATACTCTTTCAATGATATTTGAGCTAATATATAGAATAGTATAGTTTACAAGACCAAACACTTTCCTTTACCTCCAATTCTAGGATTTTGCGCATTCCTAGACAAGATTTGCAAACTAAAGAAAAAATAAGAAGGAAACAAATTGGACTAATATTTACATTAACATACACTAGGACACTAAATTTATATCCCCTTCAACACTGACCCTTTATGAAAAATCTTGAGCATTTACATACCTAAGGTTGGTATCTCTAATTTATGTCCATGGAGAGAACATGTTTGATGTAGGGAGGTAGCCTTTATATTGTACTTCATCTCTTTTGGTTGAGATTTCTATCCTTTAATGAGTATTACCAAATGACATGGATCCATTAGGAGTCTTATTAGCTCATTCTAAAATCAAAATCCAACATCTTAACATATTCCACTAGATATCATTTTATTTAATCATTCATTCCAAAATGAAATAAGAAGCAACAGAGACTAGTGAGAATCCAAGTAGTTGAAGATTTAATGAAGTAGAGATACCTTCTAGTGATTACTTTTGGGAAATGAATGTATAATGCCCTATTAACATATGGCTCAAAATTTCAAACACACCAAGGTCAGACTTCAGACTAATCACCAACTAGGCACTCAAATAGAGAAATCTAAACCTCTCAATTTGAAAAGATACTACATAGAAGCATGTCGAGGTCAAAATTTAGGAGCACTAACCAAGTACTAAAAGAAGGAAGCTCTAAAACTCTGACTTTGAAAAGGAATTAAATATCAAAAGGTTGTTGAGATCATACTTTTGGGAGGAATATAACTTGATACCCAAGATAAGAGAACCTTGAAACTCCAACTCCTAAAGGAATACACTTTAGAAAACACAAAGGTTAGACTTCAACAACGTCACTAATTGAGAACTAGAATAAGAGGATTTTGAAACTTTGACTCTAACGAGGCCTATTTTTTTTTAAGTGGAATCATGCTAGGCCCAAACACACTTTGAGAAGACACCAATGTCAATTTTTTAAGGATGCAAATGCAAGAAAGACAAGATAATGAACTATGAAAGTCATCATCAAGGAAAATGGTTTCCAAATTTGACAAATGGATTCGTCAAAGGGAAAGTATGAGAGAACAAAATAGAATGTGATGGACATCCTGAAACACACAAACATGAATACAAATTTGAAATTAAAAAACAACAAACATAAATGAATAAAAAGCATGAAAAAAGTAAAATGCAGAATGCAAACCAAACCAACACCCAATAAACCAAGAAGGGTGTTAGCAAGAAAAGTTTGATCATAGATTGAAGTTTTGAGTCCTAAGAATCTTGAATGTGTTGTTTATACCCCAATGCCTATAATAGTGTAGAATAATCAAAGGGATCTATAGTATAAATTAATAATATGTAGTACCTTAAGAAAGATCGAGATGGAACCATACATAATTTAAACATCCATATACATCATAAATATAGTTTTCCTTTATATATAAGTATCTCTACCATATATAATATTAGTTACAAAGTCTTTCTCTCTTACTATCTTTCTTCCTTATTTATTTATTCTTACATCTTACTTCATCATGGTATTATATTCATATACATACAATCAGAGATGTGTCTTTTATAAAATATGACTATTCCTTCTAGGCCTATTTGGCCTTATGATCTACATTCTTCTTACAGCCAGTTGCAATGTGTTATGTTCATTGTACTATTTACTAACAACACCATCCGCTACTTTGAAACTATTTCTTGTCCTCAATACATGAAATTTTAGTTAATTCACAAGAAATGTGTTCTTGTATATCTTCAACTATGTAAATTTTATTTGGGATTTGATCAAACCAATTTGATCCTTGAACTATTATAGATAAGTATGCATAATTTCCACATGTGAGATTATAATTCCATCAACATCCTACATTGGATCATGAGTGTTGAATACCTATAGTATTTGTGCCTCTATTTAATATATTTGGTTCTCTAGACACCTGAAAATGTCATAACTATATCACACATCTTAATTTCATCTACTAACACCATTTTCTCTCATATTCACTGAATTCCCCTATTTGATTAAATAATATTCAATTATTGAGTTAAATTCACATTACTCTCCTATTAATTGAATAATTAAGGTTATTTGATTAATTCATCATTTTTATTCTAATTTCCCCTCTTGATTAAATAATTCACGATTATTTAATTAAAATTATTAATTCTTCAAAATTGCACAATTAAATGACTTTCCTAAATTGTTTAATTAACTACTTTTCCTCCAATCCTCCAACTTGCACAAAGAATATTCCCTAAAAGATATTTCCTTTTCAAATTCAAATTCTTCTCCCCAATTCTAAGTATCTCCAACATGTCTCCATGAATTAAGGGATATTGTTGGGTATCTCATGGATTATGAACCCTTGATTAATCCTTGATCCACACATTAATGAATTACCATTGATTAATTCATTGATCCACACTCACCTCCTTAATGTTCTTCCATCCATTGATTATGATTTTTAATCCCGACCATTGATCAAAACTCCTTAAATCTATATATAACAAGGCCTTTCAATATCAAATCATGCACAATATTCATAGCACCCTTACACTGTTGAATTGTTGAGTCATTCTTAAGCAATTTGAGAGAATTTGAGAGCATTTTTATGAATCAATCACCTTCAAATCAATATTTTGCAAATGGATTCAGAAAATTTGAGAACTACACATCACTACACTACAATTTTGCTTCAAATCCACAATGGGATTAGGAGTTTCACACATTAGTTTAGATTCAATTGCTTTAAATTCTATCTTTAATGCTTTTGATTAAGTCTTTTAGCATTGTTAATTGAATTTTATTTAGTATGGCTTCTATTTGATCATTATCTTGTATTTTATTCATGTTTTAGGATCCTAATTACTTCTATTTTGATTTTATTTGATTACTTGAGCTAACCATATGAAATTTGGCATGCCCGGTGGGACCATGTCCTTGTCTAATCATCTTTCTATGAATTTTGTTGGGATTGCAAGTTATAGATATAGTGCAACACTTATATGTTGATGTTGCAGTGCCTTTGTTAAATATTGATTCCTTTGAAGCTTAAAGATCAAAACCTTTGTTTAAAGCTTGACACTTTTTATTTTTACATTTTGTATGTTTGCAGGAAGAGTGTAGCACCTCTATTTTATAAATGTAGCACTTTCATACAAAGTGACACACCTTTGCAAAAAGTGACACACCTTTGCAAAAAGTGGCACACCTTTGCAAAAAGTGACATGCCTTTGTACAAGGGCATTGTACAAAGTGAAACGCCTTTATACTAAGGTGATGTACAAAGTGACACACCTTTGCAGAAGTGGCACACTTTTGCAGAAGTGGCAAGCCTTTACAAAATTGACATGCATTTGTAGACTGATAGTACAACAACTTTATTTATTTTAGTTTTGCAAATTAATTTGAGATTTGGATTGAGACTAACCCTAACATTATTCTTTTTTCCTCTATCAGAACTAATACTTTGTAGCATCTTGGCAATCGATGAGAGAAGATGAAATAAAAAAAATTACTAATATGTTTGGTTGTAGATTTTTCTTAAATCTAGGATTCACATTTTAATTTAGTGCAATTAAAATGAATCCAACAACTAACATGCTTTCAATTCGTTCTTAAAATACATCTTCACACTTCAATCTGGTGTTTTAAAATTGAACCTGAAAATTTAATTTCTCTTGGTGCATTTAAAATAAACCAACAACTTGCACATTTCAATTTAAGATTAAGAATTTACAACTTGTATATTTCAATTTGGTGCTTTAAAACTGAACCAAACATTTGAATCCTTAGTGCACTTAAAATGAATTATTTGGCGTGTTTGGTATTTTAGTGCATACATATTATTTTTCCTTGCACCTTAGTATGATCTTAAAAATCAGAAGTACCACTAACTTGCATATTTTTTGTACACCTTGAGGTCTAGTGTTACATATTGTCTCCTCTCACGACTCCCAAGAAAAATCTTGAGGATCTAAGGAAACACTAGTTGTTGGTGACATAAGGGCAAACAACTGAGAGGAGGGGTTAATCAGTTGTCTCAAAGATTATACAAATTTTAAACTTATTTTCAGATCTGATAATTAAACATGAAAGCATAAACCATCAACACATCAGAACCACACATAACACTAGGATTTTTGCATGGAAAACCCTGTTAGGGGAAAAACCATGGTGGCGGTTAATCCACAAGTTTATACTTTGTTAAAATTATAGAAAATGGGGAATGCACTTGCATTCAGACACACTTCCTAGAGCTCACTGCTCAAATTAAAAAAGGCTTACTGCCCAATGGAAGACACATTGTCTTACGGTTACATTAAGATTAAATCCATCTGAAGATTTTGAACTAAGAAAATAACGTTTGCTAGTGTCTAATTACAGTTTCAGTTAAGCACATAAACTCTGCTCACTCTTCTTCACGCTTAATTTTTTCCTTCGAATGCTCTGAACTTTATTCACACATAGCACTCACACTTTACATCGTGCATGTCTCAAATGAGATAAACAATCAATCATATATATCTGCAACCAATAATAACATCATCTACATGTTGGCTTCAATAAAATATAAAGTGACTACAAACTATCAACCCAAAATATAAATAATTATCAATGAGAATCAACCAAATTTGGCACAACATTGTGAGGACCCAAAACAAAATCCTTGAACATGAAACATATTGAATAATTATTCCTCAAAGATCCACAACACACTACTATCATCATGTCGGTCATTAACATGAAAAACATGAACACGCAAAAGAAAATCTTCAATCACAAGCATACCGATCAATGCAAACCAAAAACAAAAATAGATCATGATCAAGAAACATCCACAAGCATCATGAATCACCATAGAAGAATTCACATCAACTCAGATTACTATAATCACATTATCTTCTTCCAGGAACACCAATTGAAGCGACAAAAAAATTGTCAAAACACAGATACTCATAACTCGATCAAATATTTATGTGAACCTCTAAAATTTCTGGTGGATAAACTAGGTAGGCTTTTCAAAAAACCCTTTAATCTGCAACTTCTGATCATCAATATACTGAACTATCCAACATACTGAACTTCACTTCTTCACTGACAACCTGCAACTTATTTTATTACAATTTTCTCAATATCCTTGACATATACAGTCTTAAATACATTAATGATAATAGTGTTGACATAAATGAAAACCACATATCAGAAATCTCCAAAAATTCCCAACAATATCCACCTTTGGCATTGATGGCAACACATAATGTGGAAAACACCATCAACACAACTTTCTCTTAGCATTTTCTCCCCCTTAGATTTTGACTCTACTCCTTGGATAAAACTACTCAAATAATTCATAGTTTTTCACATGAATCTTCTCCCCCTTTGACATCAATGACAAAGGTACACACAAGCTCTGAACCACATATCTAAACATCTGACTACTCCCCCTGAGTAGCATCCACCACAACATCAATCTGAATCAAAATATGACTATTAAATGCACAGACTGATGCAAGTCGTTGCATCTTAGTTCAGATTAGGAGGGGTAGTCACTCCTAGCTTCCTCCTGAGATACTCAAAAGTATCCTTAGGAAAAGGCTTAGTAAAGATGTTTGCAATCTATTCCTTAGTAGGCACATACTCTAGTCTGACTTTCTTATCAGTCACCTTGTCTCTCAAAAAGTGAAACTTGATAGATATATGATTGGTTTTTAAATGCAACATCAAATTCTTAGAAATGTTTATAGCACTTGAATTATCATAGAATATTGCAATAGGTTCATCATACACAACTCTGATATATTTCAACATCTACTTCATCCACAATACTTGAGTATAATTTTTAGCAACAACAGTGTATTATTCCTTTGCAGTGGATAAATAAATGGAATTTTTCTTTTTACTTATCCATGAAATCAATTTATTTCCTAAGAAAAATGCACTACTACTAGTACTCTATTTGTCATTCACACCTCTTTCCCAATCGGCATTAGTAAAAGAAGTCAAATTAAGGTCATCATCTTTAGGATACCATAGGCCAAAATTAATTGTCCCCTTCAAGTACCTAAAATTCCTCTTCATAGTAGTCACATGAGATTCCTTAGGATCAGCTTGAAATATTGCAACAAGGCATACAACATTCATGATATCATGTCTAGTTTGAGTCAAATAAAGCAATCTACCAATCATAGATTTGTATCTAGTCTAATTTTCCTTAGGAGAATCATCATCTGTTGTCAAAATTTCTTTAGAAATTATTTCACATACTTGGATTGAGATATATAAATCCCTTTATCTAATTGAGTAATTTGCAATCCCAGAAAGAATTTCATTTCTCCAATCATGGACATCTCAAACTCACTCTACATCTCATCAAAAAAATTCATGCACAAACTATCATCTCCTCCAAAAATGATATCATCAACAAAGACTTCAACAATCAAATATTTATCATGATCAATTTTGAAATACAAGTTACTATCAACAGTATCTTTACTACATCCAAGTTTCAGCAAATACTTTTCCAATCTGGCATACCATGCTCTTAGGGCTTGCTTAAGTCCATACAATGCTTTATTCATTTGGCAAACCATGTCTCCTTGATAAACCAATTGAAATCCATCAGGTTGCTCAATATATACTTCTTCATTCAATTCACCATTTAGAAATGATGACTTGACATCCATCTGATAAACCTTGAAGTTGTTGTAAGTAGCATAGGCAAGAAATAGTCTCATAGCTTCAATCCTAGCAATAGGTGAAACTTTTTCTTCAAAGTCAATTCCTTCCATCTGAGAATATTGTTTACATATCATTCTTGATTTGTTTCTGATAACTTCACCTTCCTCATTCAGTTTATTCCGAAAGACCCATTTAGTTCCAATTACATTTTTTTCCTTAGGTCTAGGAACAAGAGTCCATGTATCATTCTTCTCAATTTGCAGTAGCTCTTCTTTCATTACTTCCATCCAATGTTCATCTTTTCATGCTTCATTTACATTATTTGGCTTAGTCTCTGATATCAAACAGTATTCTTCTACAATTCTTCTCCTAGTTTGAAAACATTTGTTCTTATCACCTATAATTTGATCTTATGAATGATTTAGTCTTACATACCTTGGAGTCTTAGAATGTTCTTGAACTTTAGGCTCTTGTGATATCTCTTTTTCACTTTTACTACCTCCTTCCTCTTGGTTTTCCCGATTCACCAAAATGATCTCAGTCCAGAAATGATATCCACCAGTTTTGGATGGTCTAACTTTGTCTTCATCAACCTTTACATTATCACTTTCAACTAATTTCCTCAATCTCTTATTGAAGCACCGATAGGCTTTAATTTTAGTAGAATAACCAAGAAAGATTGCTTCATCACTTCTAGCATCAAACTTTCCTATATCTTCATCTCTTTTGATATAACATTTTCTTCCAAAGATTTTGAAGTACCTAACAGCAGGCTTATGACCAAACCAAAGCTCATAAGGGGTCTTACTAGTATCACCTTTGACATTTACCCTATTGAGAGTATAAACAACAATACTCAAAGCTTCTCTCTAGTAGATATGTGGGACATTTCCTTCCAACATTATAGTCCTAGCAGCATCTAGAACTGTCATGTTCTTCCTTTCCACAACTCCATTTCGCTGAGGGGTTCGTAGGGCAGATAATTGTCTCTTTATCCCATGTTCTCCACAAAAGGAATTAAACTCACCAAAAGTGAGTTCACCACCTCTTTTTGATCTCAGACATGTAATCTTCAGACCTGACTCTGTCTCAACCTTAGCCTTAAAATTCTTGAATTTCTTTAGAGCTTCAGGTTTTTCCCTTAAGAAAGCAGCCCACATCAGTCTAGAATAATTATCAATGAGTAACATGAAACACCTATCTCCTTGTAAACTTATTATTCTATAAGGACCACACAAGTCAGTATGCACAAGATCCAACACTTCATTTGAATAATGTTGTTTTCTCTTAAACGAAACTCTAGTTTGTTTCCTCAACTGACATTCCTTGCATATGGTGTTAGTAGGCTTTACCAACTTAGGAAGATCTCTCACAACCTAAGTAGAACTTATCTCGATAATATTTTTAAATTTTTCATGACATAATATTCTATGCCACAACCAACTTTCATCAACTTGAGCAATCAAACAACTTTTACTAGTAGTACTCAGGTGAAAAATATTACCTTTTGTTTTTGTACCCGACGCAATCACATTTATAGAATTCCCCAATATTTTACACTTTTCATCCTTGAATTTAAGATTATATCCATTTTCAATCATCTGTACAACACTTAAGACATTATTCTTCAAACCTTCAACATATAGGACATCATCAGTATTATGCTTACCATCAAAAGAAATGGATCCTCTGCCACGGATGACACTAGCTTTGTCATCACCAAATATTACAACACCACCATCATACTTTTCCAAGCTCACAAATTTACTTTTATCACCTATCATGTGATGAGAGCATCCATTGTCGATCACCCATTCTTCTTTTTCTTCAATTTTGGCTGCTAGAGCTTTCTCAACATTCATGGAACTAGTAGAATCAGTAGGTAAATGATTAATTTCCTTGATAGAAATAAACACAAACTCATCTACACTTACATTACCTTTACCAGATTCATCATATGTCACACCTTCAACAACATAATAATAATTCTTTGGAATCTAGGCTTGTTAGATCTCGGCTTAGGAACTCTTTTTGGACACCTTGAAGCAAAATGAGCTATCTTATTACAAGAAAAAAAATTAAGAGGCAATTTCCCTTTATAATTACCTTCTCCTCTAGCTACTCTTTTGACAAGAAGTGCTTAAAGCTCATCTAGATTTCTCTCTTCTTCTTCAATCTCTCTCATTTCTTCCTCATACTTGAACACCTTTCTAGAAGAAATTTCTCCTAGATCATATCTCTGCTTATATTTCCTAGCGGTAGTAGCTTTGAATGTGGATTTTGTTTTAGGAAGAGCATCACCAAACTCACTTAACTCAAAAGAAGTAAGCTTACCAATCAACATGTCTCTGGTTACATTTGTCATAGTTCAAATCTCCTCAACAACAACAGCTTTGTGTTTGTATGCAGAAGGCAAGGATCTAAGAACTTTAGCAAAAATATTTGATTCTTCCAATATACCACCAACACATCTGATGTTACACACAAGTTCATTCACTCTTTGCATGAAATAAATAATGTTCTCATCATCACCCATTTTCAATGTTTCATATTTCCCTTTCAAACTTTGCAACTTAGCAATTTTCACATGAGCATCACCTTCATGCAAAGTTTCCAATTTTTTCCAAATCTCATAAGAAGTCTTCAAATCCATTACATTTGTCATCTTAGATTCAGTCAAAGCACTGAACAATGCTTCCTTAGCCTTGATATTGTACTCAAAATCTTTAATCTCAGCAGAAGTAGAAGGACCCTTATGCGGGATGATATACCTATTCTTTGTAATGTTCCAGTAAGATTCACCAATGCATCTCATATGACACTCCATTTGAGTCTTCCACAGAGAATAATTTTTTCCATTAAATCTTGGACTATCCTTCTTATATGTTTCCATCCAAGATCACCTCAAGATATTAAAATTTTTCCAAGGAACCTGCTTTGATACCAATTGTTCGCAACACAAGGGCAGACAACTAAGAGGGGGGGTGAAACAATTGTCTCAAAGATTCTAAAAAATTTAAACTTATTTTCAAATCTGATAATTAAACATGAAAGCATAAACCATCAACACATCAGACCCACACATAACACCAATATTTTTGGATGGAAAACCCTGTTATGGGAAAAACCACGGTGGAGGTTAATCCACAAGTTTATATTCTGTTAAAAGTATAAAAAATGGGGAATGCACTTGCATTCAGTCACACCGCCTAGAGCTCATTGCTCAAATATAAAAAGGCTTACTACCCAGAGGAAGACACACTGTCTTATAGTTACATTCAAATTAAATCCATCTGAATATTTTGAACTAACAAAATAGCATTTGCTAATGCCTGATTACAGTTTTGGTTAAGCACATAAACTCTGCTCACTCTTCTTCACGCTTAACTTCTACCTTTGAATGATTTGAACTTTATTCAAGCATAGCACTCACACTTCACACACTTCATATCATGCATGTCTTAAATGAGATAAAAAATTGCTCATATATATCCACAACCAAGAATAACATCATCTACATGTCGGCTTCAATAAAATATAAAGTGAATACAAACTGTCACCCCAAAATATAAATAATTATCAATGCGAATCAACCAAAGTCAGCCACAACATTGTGAGGACCCAAAACAACATCCTCGAACATGAAACATCTTGAATAATTATTCCTTGAAGATCCACAACATGCTACAATCATCCTGTCGGCCATGAACATGAAAAACATGAACACGCAAAAGAAAATATTCAACCGCGAGCACACCGATCAATCTGAACCAACAACATAGATAGAGCATGATCTAGAAACATCCACAAGTGTCATGAATCACCATAGAAGAATTCACATCAACTCATATTACTAGAATCACATTATCTTCTTCTAGGGTCACCTACTGAAGCAACAAAAAAACTATCAAAGCAGAAATATTTATAACTCAATCAAATCTTTATGCGAACCTCTGAAATTTTTGGTGGATAAACTAGGTAGGCTTGTCAACAAACTCTTTAATCTGCAAATTCTTATCATCAATATACTAAACTATCCAATATACTAAACTTCACTGCTTCACCGACAACCTTCAAATTATTTTATTACAATTTTCTCAATATCCCCGACATATACAATCTTAAAGAAATTAATGCTAATAGTGTTGACATCAATGACAACCACATATCAGCAATCTCCAAAAATTCCCAACACTACTTTCATTTATTTCTAATTATAAGAATTACTTGGGGGCTTCATCACACCAAGTTGTAATCTTAAGCACATTTATCAGTGGGCTATATAAATGGGGGAGAATAAAAGTTGTACCCCAAGGAGTAGGTAGTATCCTTCAATCCAATCCTAGTGACCCTTGATTTGCTGAGACATGTATAGTTGATGAAGAAAGAGGTGACCCCTCTTGAATTAGGCATATCATATGAGCTCTCTATTCATGGTAGACCCATACTATGAACTTGTAAAATCTAGAAGCCTATGAGCCATTTGTAAGCCTTCAACTTAAAGTGGTGCAACGTATAATGATCAATACACGAAGTTACTTTCTATGTACCAACCTTTGTTGAGGTGAAAATAACCCCTTTTTAGGAACTTTTCATTTCAAGGTAAGAGGTGTCAAGGTGGTACATGACCTTGGAATACTCTAGTCATCTACTCATTGGAAGGTATTTTATTATGCGATCCCACTTTAATTTGATAATCTTGATCTACCACTGCAATTAGAATGTGTTCTATGGTGTGTCTTTATTGTGAATCTATCAGTGATACCATTTAGCATGATCTTATTGAAGAAGAATATTTGAAAATATTCCAAATATCCAATTGATTCAGTCTTATTAGTTGTTTGTTGTTTTCTATAACATCAAAAATTTCAAACTCCTAGGTTATCTTGCACATAAAAGAACCTCTAAACAAAGTGACGCCTTTATCCAAATAGTGTGATGCTTTTGTGCAAACTAAGGCTTCTATTTTTGTCAAAACAACACTTTTTTTGCATCTTGGTGCCTTTGCACATCTAGAAGCATTTGTTTAGGGTAAACAAAAATTTACAAAATGACACCTTCATTTCAATAGTTTGATGCTTTTGTTGTGCATCAACTCCTTTTCAGATACTTTGATGCCTTTGTAGCTAATAGTGACATGCATTTGTAAGAAATAGTTCAACACCTTTGAAGTAGAAATTAGAAAACCCTAAATTATCTATTTTAAATTTTGATAAGAAAATATTAGAGTACTTGGTATTCATGTTGAATGAACCTATAATTATCTTCATTAATCAAAATAGTATGAATATCCATTTCATTTTACTATTGCATTTTGAATTAGTCTTAACATCTTTTTCCATCATTGGATCAATTAAACTCTATCAACAACAACAAATCAATCCATTCACAAGAAAACACCTTGAAATTTGATATATGTAGCTCACTTTTGTGTTCAAATCTCTATCATCATCCCATAATTTAACTATTTTCTTGGAGAAATATCATCTCTCAAAAACCAAGTATCAATTTTTTTGATTTAAATTGTTTTGGATTCATTAGTCTACTCATAAAGCTTGTTAGTCTCATTATCATCTCCCTTAGTTTAGAATCAATAGTCTAATACTATTAGAAATATAAAATAGATTGAATAACCCAAGGAACTTTTTAAGAGAAAATAAAAGCTACATAAACTAGAAAAATATAAAGAATGCAAATCAGGACTCTGAGAGATTATGCTATGTCGATGTGATAGAATTGCATTAAGAGCTTCCAAGATGAAAAGTGATGAATGCAAAAGATGAAAATACAAGCTAGGTAGTGAGTTTATATGGAACTAAGGAGAGGATGTAGGTGGAAAATACAACCAATAGGATTTAACCACCAAAATTAGAAAGTGTTCCACCCTTCAAGGAAGGGGACACTACATCACTTATCTCCTAGTAATAAAATCACTTTATTATCCTAAGAAAGATTAATAAAAGTGTAGGAAAAACCTAGGACTAAGGGAAAATGAATTAACCCACTAGAAAAATAAAAACCTACACAAACACCCCCTTAAGTGTAGCTTAGGAGGATGAAAGAGATGATGGGTATCAAAAAATGAGGCCATGTTAGGTACCAATGTACATATCAAATTCCCCCAAAAGAAGAAGAATCTCCCCCCACAAATAAAGAGAACACCCCCTATAATAGAGAGATAATATGAGAAGGAATAAGTAGCCTCCTCTAAAGAGATCCAATGGTAGATTTTTAAATTGAATGGAGAAGATAGTCCACGATCATTGAACAACATTCCTCCCCTTAGGAAGAAACATAACCAAAGGTGTGTGCAAGCTATCTCCCAAGTCTTGAAAGGAATATGTAGGAAGAAAGTGCAAGATGTATGAAGTCTCTAATGTCGACTCAAGTATCTCCATGTCAATTTTGAAAGTTGTCATAATCAAATCAAGTATTCTAGGCCACACTGTTGAATATGACAAATAAGAATCTCTTAGAGATTGATGTATAGAATAATCCAAAGACAATGATGGTTTGACAATAGTTATGCAATAACTGTCATCAAAGAGTAGAGATAACCCCTCAAAATTTTCCTCCAAATCTAAAATATAAATGTCTCCATAAACAAGTCTAAAAATCTTGTCAAGAAATCATTCCATAAAGATGAATCAGGAAGACTATAGATTTCCTATTGCAATAAATCATTGGAATAGTTTGAAGAAGCATCACTGAACTCCGAAGTAGAAATAGATGTAAGGAAAAAAGAGTTGTCCTCAAAGAGAAGATGTATGTCCTCAATAGATTCATCTAGATCTAAGATGTGGGACTCTACAAAAAAATAAGAGATGTCTAGTATAAATTGGTCCTGGTGGACTGAATCTAGAAGACATAAATGATCCTACTACAATGAATCACTGCAAGCTTTCAAAGAACCATATGTAGTGACCCTCCCAATAACACTTTTATTTTAGTTGTTTTGTGACACAGTTAGTAGATAGACCTTTGATATTATGTTGTTTCGATGTTTTATGTCATGATTTACATGACTAGTTGTGAAACTCATTTGATGATACACTATATTATTTGATGTGATGTTTACTTTCATGAGATGAAATTTATGATGATTATCTATGATGTTATGTTAATTAAATGTTTACATCAATCGGTGAAGAAGATGATTTAGTAGTACTCATTAGTGACTTCCCTGCCATATCGCGATTCTTCTTCACGGTGTGTTTTCATATTTTACATGTTGGATTAATCGTGCAGTGTTACGCAACTTCTACGTACAGGCATCGAATCCACCTACTTGTTAGGTTTGAGCATGCCATGACCCAATGGAATTATCGATGGGAGATAGACTTGTCCTCTGTCCTTATCCTTCATTCTGAAAAGAATGAGTATCTATTGTTACCCTCTTGTTGTGTCACTTGTTCATCGCGTGTTTGCAGTCGGTTGTTTATATTTAAGTCTGCAATGTTTATATTATGTTAATTTGAATTATAATAATGTTTTAATTGATAATTAGTGTTTCATTAATAGATTTAATGATGTAATTAAATTAAATAAGTTATTCTTGATTCATTATTTGATTAAATTAAAATATTAAAATATCTTATTTCGAAAACAACAATGAATAGTAAATTGATTTCATTTTTCAAAGTTATGTTTCGAAAATAGAACATGAGATATAATTTAAGTTGAATGTCTTGTTAAACTGTTGTGTCAATTGAGTTAATGCATGCATTGCATGCTGAAACAAAAGTGGAAGTTGGAATTTGAAGATATTTATAAAATGATATAATTTGGAAAACACATGATGTTTTTTGGGGGGATAGACAGATTTTGGATTTAGATGAATAGGAAAGATAAAGATTGTTTTCGAAAGTTGTTTTCTGGAATTTTGGGTTTTGAGAAATTGATCTTAGAAGCTGTAATTTTGTGATAAAGATGGTGTGTTGGTTGTGGAAAGAAGAAGTTTGATTCTGTAAGGTTTTTCTATGTTCATCCCCCGTTTTCAGGGAAACGCTTTCAGGTTTTTATGTTGATTAAATTACAAAGTATATTGTTGATGAACATTTAAAATTGTTGTGAAGATTTTGTCTTCAATCCCTGTTACACCATAGAAAAAGGAAACATGTTAGTTTATGAATACTTGCAATAATAGCACGATTGATTAAGAAATGAAAATAATATCATATAATTGATTGTGTTTACAAAATAATACAGAGGAAAACATTGTTAATTTTATTATGAAAATTTAGAATTGCTAGTGATATCTGATTCATTGAAATGCTAAATCCCTTCCTTCTAGTTGTTAAAGCTTCATTCTTCGAATAGTCTGCATGCGTCGGAGTTTTCCCTTTTATCATCATCTTCTTTTGTTGGTCAGTTGTAAGTCTCTGTCTATAATATTTTGTTTCTTGTATGTTGACCATAGTTATGGCTGCGAGATACTTATTCTATTCCTTGATGGTTTATCGATTTTCATTGTAGATGTTTCTTAGTGGCAACAAATGGAGTTCGTGTCTTTGTTTTGATTGCATGCAACATGCATGGTTAGATTCTTATGTCACCCTTTTTTCTCCTAAAAACATGTAACCTAATGAGATCAAATCATGATCTGAATGGGCCTTGCTTTAGCTTTAGTTTGTGGTACTATTTCTTGTGGTTTTGGAGGGCAGTATGTTGAAGTATATTTCTTAGAATTCACAGACCATCCCCTGTCTAAGTCGTCTTTGTTGCGAAGCAGTATTTTTCTCTCTATGTGTTTGTGGATTCTTCCACCATGTTTTCCTTTGTTGTGACACAGTTTATAATTCTCTGAATGTATTCGTGGTTTCTCTATCAGTTCTCCCTTTAGGAATGAAATCATCTTATCAGTCTTTTGAATTTGAATACCATCCCATGTCTATGGTTGCTTTTGCTGAGATACAGTTTGTTTCTCTCTTAATGCGTACATGGTTCCTCTCTCAGCTTTTTATTTTGGAACAAACTCATCTTAAATTCTTTTAGAAAAGATATCAATTACATGCAGGGTTAATATAAGTTAAATTGATAGGCATCTCAAACCTTACCCTCTAAGCCAATGAATCAAGACTGCAATTTTTCTATTAAGAGTTCAATATAATTGTTCTTCCTTAAATGTGGCCTGAAAATAGATTTAGCGAACTTGCGAATGGTATGTTGGATATTCAAAGTTTGACTCCTGTCATCATTTAAATTGATTGTTCTATGGTGGCGGTGCTATACCATCCCCATGCAAACCTTATGAATGCATGTGGTTTCTATCTAATTGACTTGTGTAATCCAGTGGAGTGTTTGTTTATTGACTATTTTAGATCGCAACCCTTCTTAATATATCTCTTATTATGGGTATAGGAAGTGTGGGGATACTTTAAAATGTATATGTTTTGTTTATATTTAAGTAACATAAGTTATGACTACGTTCTTGATAATATAGTTATTAAAGTCTTGTCAAATTTTTAGTTCTCCTTTTAAGACTTTTTGTGGTTATTTAGAATTTAGAAATTTTAGTTTAGGAAAAGAAACAAATACCTTATGTAATAACTTTACTTTGGTTTATAAAGTGTATTCAACTAAAGTGCAGTTATAGCGTATAGTCATGAACTAGTATCATACTTTGTTATTGTTTAGTTCATGGATATTTTTAAAATAATGACATGAGTATTTAGGTATTTAAGTATTATATTTTAAACCCCTTCTTTAGTTTGTGAAATGGCTTAATAAATTAAATACATATGCATTATTAAGTTTAGAATAATGAAATAGTCTTGTTTAATTATTAAAAAAATAAAAATATAAGTGTAGTTAATATTGAAAATAAACAAATAGGTTTATTTAGTAATTTAGTTTTTACCTGGTTAATTTGGAATTAATGATATGGGCATTATAATGAATAATTATGATTTAGTTGATTGGATCTTTAAATGCTCAAGTTTACCAATTGTAGATAGGTGAGTTAAATAGTCTTTTTGTTAGTGAGTGTATGATATATTTAAATGTGACACATTTGATTTTAAGGAGACTTCTTATTAAATTTTATTATTGATAAATTATATCTATATTCTTAATAATAAAGTGGATAGTCTTTAAAGCTAATGATTCTATTATACTCTTGCTTGAACTGGTCATTGAATGATGAGATCCTTGTATTGGATACATATGTATTTTATTATTTTATTTTTGGAACATTAGTAGAATAAAATATTATGACTTGATTTTTTTAACCATCTTATATGGTTGAATGAATGGTATGGGAAATGAATAAACACCTGTATTGATATAATCTAGCCTTATGTGTGTAGTTTTGTTTTGTAAAGACTTCCTGTGGATTGGAATTGTCTTTTAATTGAGTTAAAACATGGCATGTTATTTTGGATATTCTTTGTCTTGATTTCAATGTGATTACGTGGGTCATGCACGTTTTGTGTGCTTGTGATTTCATTGAGTACATTTTTATTCCATGACATGTGAATGCGATTGTTCATGGATGACTTTCCATGCATGTCTTATGGTTTATTGAGTTGTATATGTCTTGGAATGTACTCGTCTATCTTGAGTCTATGTGGAGAGAATTTTTTTCTTGCATGTATTTTGGCTTAATTTTTTTTGTTAGTTTGAGAATTTGTACCTAGGAGGAGTGGCTTACGTTAGGGGCCGGACCAAAATTGGTTGCATGCATAACCTCTCAAAAGTATTTACTACAATGATGTCACTCCTGTCCTTGGGTTTCTATCGGGTCTCTTGTGTAAGGTCATCTATGTTTATATCTTTGCTACTGGAAGTATGTCTGTTGTCATATGGATCTATTGTCTTTATGATGTCATGATTGTCGACCTTGTGTTGTATGTTGTCTTTTTTGGTTGTCTAATCGACTTGAGAACCTGTTCTATCTCCTAGCACAAGGGGTGGGCTTTCAAGCTTCACACGGTAGGGAGGAATGTGCCACAACTCCATTGGGTGCCCATTAGATATTTTTTTTATGACAGGTTTTCTTGGCTAGATCCAGTTTACATAGTGGTTGCAAAGCTTGTTCCTTTGGCGAGTCGTGGCATGGACGTCTCCTTTTCTACATCTTATTCCTTATCGTATTACACTCATGATGTACATGAGATTCCTTCTATCGATATTTATATTGTTCGGAGATTTTTCACAATCTCAATTATTGTATGTAACTCTTATTACATATGTATATTTGGTCATGACTTCTCATGAGTCTATTTAATTTTATGGATTTTGTAAATTGTAATGTTGTTTTCCATGGTAGCTTAGTTGTGGAACCCTGGATCGTTTATGGATTTTGTCATCACATGTTATCTCTTTTTAAAAAAAATAAAAATTATTAAGTTGTTTATGTGAATGTCATAAACGTTTTTCGGGTTCCACGGTGGGGTGTTACACCATATTTGGAATCTGAATCTATGATAGGTGATGTTGATGGGGTATCAATCAATTTTTCACACAAAATATGTAACCACACAAGATGAGGCAACATAAATCTCAATATCATCTACAATAGCCTAGTTCTCCAAAGAAATATCACTTTTAGATGAATATTCAATGTCTCTATACAAATACTAGATGATGGTCCAAGCAGTGACAAGGCACTTAGTGTGCTCTATGTGATGTAGAGTATCCTTAGAAATAGTAAGACATATTATTCCATAGACCATGATATTATTGTTAAACCATGCATTCTATTAATCAATGTCATTTGGCTCAAGAATGAGTCCAAAGAGATATGGTAGTAGATCCCGCTCAAGGAAGTGATTCTTTATCCCTTATTTCCAAGACAAATATTTCTTTGAATTTAGCCTAACAGTAAAAGGATGAAATTTTAGAAACATGATTAACCCACCCCCTTAAATGGAACTTTATCTCAGTTTGTGACTACAAATTGTGTTTTTAATCCCTAAGAATGAGTGCAAATAACACCAAATAAGAGGAACAATATACTCCCACCCTTTATAATCATATCAAAAATCACCCCCAAATATTATAAGGCTGACACTTCATAGTTTAGTGTGATTACAAAGCCTTTTCCAAGATATAATGCTCAATGAGCTCAAAATATAAAAAATACAAATTTTGATACAAAATGAGCCCGAGAAAAAATCAAGAATAAGTATCCTTAAAACTATGTAGCTCTCTTCAATGCCTTTCCAATGCCTATTTTTTTTTGAAATTCAGAGCACTGAGGCAAAAATTATGTCTCATTGAAGAAATTGGCACAAATAGCTTCGACCTAAAATATCTAGTGCAAAATAGCAAAAAAACTTTTCAATACCTCTTTGGATGGAAAGTTCTCATCTCCATCTTTTCACAATATCTTGTTTTCCAAAAATGGACATTGTGGCATAAAGCTATGAAATTTTTAAAAATGGTTGAACTTATCCTGTAATAATACCCCCCTTGGCAAAATATAAATTTCCAAAAATCAAATTCGTCTAAAATAGACAAATTTTATATGAGAATAGGGGTTTTAGGCATTTTGAATGCAATGACAAGGTCCATTTGGGCCGAAAATGCTCCATTATTTTTTTTTCACCAAATCTAAGCTTCAAACCCCTATTTGCAACTTTATCAAATGATCTCCAATTTGGATGAAATGAAATCTAATCTTGACATTCTTGAGCATTTTAGATGTGATATAATAGTAAAAAAACTACTAGTATAGCCAAAATTGCTACAATCACCCGAATCTCACAAAACACATATGCAATATGAAGAGGTTATTAGATCTGTGTGTTGCAAGTATGATGGTGTTGTCATTGATGTCAATAGGAATTCTACTAATTGTTGTTGTTATTGATCTCAATGGGAATTCTACTAACTGGTGTTGTCTGATGTCAACTGATGAGTCTAGATTTTGGCCCAATTAGGGGGGTAGAATCTCTTGTTATTTGCTAAAGTTACCACAGACTTTGATATTATATCTTAACACTTTTATATAGTTTCTCTCAGTCATAAGACATTTGGGACTAATTTCATTTATGTTGGTTTTAATGATATTTACCTATTATGTGGACCATCTATATTTATCTTGCATGTGATTGATGAATAAGGTGGTTATAATTATGCAATTATTATGTGTACTAACATCATTCTTCAAAGATGATTGAAATGTTAAGTTAAGAAATGTAGCCGCTAGTCAGTCAAGTTGAGGAGTCATGTGAAGGTCGACTAGGGATGACAGTGGAAGATTCTCGTGTCAGCCACATGTAACTGCCTTGTACCAATCTATAATGGTATTGAGCATTGCGGGTGTTACTGCAGTGGTCGAGTCCAAGTTTGGGCATGCACATCCAAATGGATTCCCCTGCATGCATAACCGCCCTTCCACTTTCTTCTCGCTTTCCCTAAATGGAATCCTCTCAGTTAGTGGGAGTTCATGGCCCTATTTAGTTGGCTTAAATAAGGCTTGAATCCTCCTTCCTCAAGCAAGTGATTTAGTGAGTCGATCGCCAAGTTCTTGTACAAGTTGATAAACAACCATACTTTTGTAATTGCATTTTCTGATGAATGAAATAAGATTCTGAGTTGAGTATCTGAAATTGCATTAGTTTAGAGGATACTCATCCAAGGGGGCCCACTTGGTGAGTAGTCCATTCCTTTAGTTTATTTAGATTAGTATTAATTTTTGTTCAGTATTTAGTTAAAATTTTGTCATTGATTGTTCCTGCAGCCACTAGAATTCCATTATGTGACTATTCCTGCAACCAAAGCGGGTAGAGTAGTTTCTTGTTGGATGCTCAATTTTTCATTCCTATTATGCATAATTAGTGTAGATTTTATTGAGTGATGTTCAAAATTTTTTTTGTTTCCTTTCATGCAATTTACTTTCAGTGTTAAGTCTTTCTTAAGTTATAGAACTAATATGACTATTTTAAAGTTCCTAGTGCACATACTATGTTGACCCATTTCAAGTTCATGTCCCTGGGTTGAAAATTTAAATGTACCTTCATGATGGTTAAGATGGCTATTCAGTTCAGATGTCCAATCTTTGAATTATGATTTTAAGGGCTTAGTTATTAAAACCACTATAGGAGGCCAAAAATTATGGTGTCGTTGTTAGGGATGGTGTCAAACTAGGGAATCCTTTGGAGTCATTGATAGATTTTTTGTTGTAGTATTTCTGGAATTTTGTCTTAGTGTTAGAAGTTATGATCCACTATTATTCCCCACCCATTCTTTTTGTGAGTTTTTTGATACTGAGTTGATACTGCATGCATAGAAGAAGAAGAGATTCTTATGGGAGATTTCTTCCTAATAATCTTGAGCCATTTCAGCTAGTAGAGCTTCCAAATCTATCCAAAAATGGAGAAGAAGAGCCACAACCCTTTGCTAATATATTCCTTGAATTGACCAATTATGAAGTTTCCCTTGAAGATCAAAATCCTGTTGAAGAACCCTTTATTCTAGAATTTCATCAAGCAGGCATGGTTGATGCAAATGGAGATAGGCCTAACAAGCAGAACCAACCAACTTTCCCTTTTCTCATTGCTGAATAGAATGAAGTAGATAAACTCAAAATAATCCTTGCTTCAATCCTTCCTAAATTGTATGGGCTTGTCACAGAAGATCTTGATACCTTGTTTTTTGAGTTTGATATACTTTGCAGAAGCTATGACTATACCATCAATGCCCACAGACTTAAGCTATTTCCTTCTAATTTGAAAAAAGTTGCATTGAGATGGTTTATGAGCCTTGGTAGAAATAATGTGTGAACTTGGGAAGATATGAAGACAAAGTTTCTTGAAAAATACAAGGAATATTGTAGGGGTAGTGACATCAGAGGAGGTGACATTTTCATAATGCAACAAAAGGAAGATGAGAGTCTGGAAGATTTCATCTCAAGGTTTTTGTTTTGTCTATAGAAATTTCCACATCAAACACCTAATGAAGACTCACAAAAGTTGTTGTTCCTAGGAGGAATTAATGAAATATGCACTGATGCCTTGGACTTGATGGAAGGAAATATTACTCAAGTCCCTTGGCATGATATCAAAAAGATATGTTAGAACTATTCTAGGGTAGCTTCAAAGAAAGGAAGAGCCTACCAATCCTCAATGGGTAAGTCATCCAGGAGTTGAGTCTTAAGGATGGAGATTACTAATTTGTTGGAAGATTTGAAGCAAGATACAATCAATAATCTAGCTACTCAACTGGATACACTTCAGGCTAAGAAGAAACATGAGGAGGCAGAGGTAATACTAATAGAATATTGCCCTTATTGTAGATAGAAGAAGAGGAACAATAGATTCAAAGTGATAGCTAGCATTGACAATAAACAGATTCCACCTGAGTTCAAACCAATCGAGACTGAGGAAGACCAAGTCTACTTTTTTGCATAGAAAAGGCCATGGGCTTCAAGACAAGGTATGCCACCAGATCCATTATCTTTTGTTGGACCATATTTTAATTCTTATTCATCTGGTAACCAGTGGTAGCCACCTTGTCCATCCAACTATGGAGGATACCCACCCCATACTTGGTCCAATTATCAAAATTCCTCACCTCAGTGGCAACAACCTTAGAGGAACTGGAAACAGTTTTAGGAACCTTGGCAACCACCTCCAGGAAACTGGCATCAAACATCTCAATGGAGAGGTGGCCAGCAATGGCCAAACCAAACCACCAACTATATGTAGCCATCTTCTCAACCCCAACAACCTAATATAATGCCCCCTCCTACTAATCCAAGTGAAAATGTACCTAAACCTACCTAGTTACCAGTCCAACCCTCACCCAATCCAAATAATAAACCGCAACAAAAACTTGTATATTTTGTTGATCCAAATTAATTTCCTCCATATGTTGTGAGTTTAAGTGACATATGTCTACATTCAAGAACAAATTTGGCAGCTCCTTCCACCCCCATTATTGCTGAGCTCCTTGTGGAAGAGAAAGAAGAATTTTTGAATGATCCCATTCAACCTTGTACAACTAAAACTCATGAATCAGCTCCAGCAAAGCATACAACACAAGAACCATCGTTCCCTCAAATATTAGAAGTTACCAAGCAAAAATAAGACAAGGAGGAAACTAGTTTTGATATCCTAGATCAACTAAAGCATTTATGTGTCCAATAACCCTGGTTCCAGGCCATAAAATATGTCCCTATCTATGGAAAAGCAATCAAGGAAGCATGCCTCAAGAAACTAGGTAGGAAAAAGGACCCCACTACAGTCCATGTAGTAGGGAAAATTTTTGACATCATGCTTGAAAAATTAACTATTCCCAAGTACAGTGATCCAGGCAGCCTCGTAGTTGAAGTTGTTATAAATGGTATGAACATAAAGAATGCTTTGATTGACTTGGGTGTAGAAATAAATGTGATGACTAAAGACATCCTACAACAACTGAATATTGAAAACATGAGATCCACTCCTACAGTCATGTAGCTTGCTGGTACTTCCACTACTAAGCCTGATGGTATAGTAGATGACTTTGTGGTGATCCTAGACTCTTGGGAGTATCTAGCCGACTTCATGGTTCTTTCTCCTAAAGCCACACTGGGAGGATATCCATTTATCCTTGGTTGGCCATGGTTAGCAACTATAGAGGCTCATATTAGATGTCAGTTAGGTGACATGACCATTTCAGATGGTATGAACACTAAAAAATCTTGTCCTATATCCTCCTGCTCAGCCATCCCATAATGAAGAAAATTTTGTATGGCCACATATTAGTGAGGAGGCCGAAGATGTCAACTTTGTGGTACAACTCATGATACTCAAAAGAAGTCCTTTCCTGCAGCTTCAAGATGAAGATGAGGTGTTATCTAGTATCATTTAGAACCATTGTCAAATAGAGGAAGCATCACCCACTCATGTGTCTTGTTCTACAGACATCGAAAAAATAATTTTATCAGTTTTGCATGATCTTCTTGTAGCCACTGTCTCTACAGACAGACTTCGTGCTACCACTATCTTTGCAGACAGACTTATGGCATAAAAAATTCCTATAGTAATAGGTATGTTTCACACAATGTTACCACCTGAACTTAAGATACCTTGTATTAATGAAGCAGTTATGATAGAACTAGTCACACAAGTATAGGTGTCTAAAGGACAATATCTAAAAATCAATAGTAAATTGAATGAGGGACAACAGTTGACATTGGCACAATTGCTGAAAGCCCATCACAAATAATTTTCTTGGGATTATCATGACATGAAGGGATTAGAACCAAAACTTTACACTCATAGAATATATATCAAAGATGAGTGTACACCTATCAGGCAGCCACAATGGAGAATCAACCCTTCCTTGATAGAAATTGTCAAAACAGAACTGCAAAATCTACTAGACGCGGGATTTATCTACCCTATTTCAAACAGCCAATGGGTGTCTCCATTGATGATTGTGCCCAAAAAGGGATGGAAATGGGGCGTTTGTGTTGACTATAGGGAAATCAATGCTGCCACTAAGAAGGATCATTTTCCCCTGCCTTTTGTAGATCAAGTCCTAGACTCTCTTGCTGGAAAATAGTACTTCTCTTCTCTTGATGGATTCAGTGGATACAGCCAAATTCAAATTGCACCAGAAGACCAAGAGAAGACTAAATTTACATGTCCTTGGGGGACATATGCCTATTATGTACTTCCCTTTGGGTTATGCAACACACCTACCACTTTTTCAGAGAGTAGTCATCAACATATTCTCATATATCTCCCTTGATTGCATGGAGATCTATATGGAAAATTTAACTACCTATGGTGCCACCTTTTATGAAGCATTGGATAATTTGAAGAAAGTTCTACAGAAATGCGAAGACCAAAATTTATCCTTAAATAGTGAAACGTGATTCATGATGATGCAGGAAGGTGTAGTTCTTGGCCACCACATTTCCCACCTTGGCATTCAAGTTGATCCTACAAAAATTGAGGTAATAAAAAATTTGCTTATACCTGCAAAACAAAAGGATGTTAGGAGTTTCTTAGGTCATACAGGCTACTATAGGTGTTCAATCAAGCATTTTAGCAAAATAGCAGCCCCACTATATAGTCTTCTGACTAAAGATGTTGAGTGCCAATGGATAGAAAGTTGTGATAAAGCATTTTCTGATTTAAAGACAACTCTAACTCACACTCCTATACTTAAGGGACCAAACTGGGAAAACCCTTTCCACATCCATACTGATGCCTTAGAATGCAATAGGATCATTCCTATGACAAAAACTAGAAGCTATTGAAAATTCCATTTATTTTGTCAGTTAAAACTTGGAGGGAGCTGAATTCAATTACACAGTCACAAAGAAAGAAATGTTGGCAGAAATTTACGCCTTGAATAAATTCAGGCACTCTATAACAGGTTATCAGATTTTTGTACACACTGATCATGCAGTCATTAGATACCTCATGAACAAACCCCTAGTCTCGAGAAGATTATCTAGATGGTTGTTATTGATGCAAAAATTGGCATAACTATTGTAGACAAACTAGGGAAGGCAAACATGGTCGCAGATTTTCTTTCAAGGTTGACCATGTTAGAAGATAGTCAAGCCATAGATGACTCTTTTCTTGATAAGAATCTATTCTCCATTAGTGTGCAGACACCATGGTATGCTGAAATATCCAATTACCTTGTGACAGGGAGAGTTCCTCCTCACTTCTCCCCAAAGAGAGAAGAGTGTTGATTGAAAAATCATTCCCTTTTCAATGAATAGTTGGATGCTTGTTTTATACTGGACCAAATAACATTATGAGACGGTGTGTGAAGGAAGATGAGACCTATGAAATTCTGCATGCATTCCATGATGAAACCTGTGGAGGCCATTTTGTAGCTAAAAGGATAACAATGAAAATCTTGAGCACATGATACTATTGGTCTACATTATACAAAGATGTAGGAAGGTATACAAGGAAATGTGATAGATTCCAAAGAATGGGTAGGCCAACAAAGTCAGATGAGATGCCACTCTGTCCATAAGTGGTAGTCACTCCATTTGAAATGTGGGGTCTAGAGTTTGTGGGACCCATTGATCCTCCATCCAATGGTAAGTCCTCTATTCTAGTGTGCACTAATTATATAACAAAGTGGGTAGAATTCAAAACCATGAAGCATGCAAGAGACAAGAAAGTTGCCAAATTTATTTATGAAGAAATTTTCACTTGGTATGGAGTACCAAGAGAAATAGTAACTAATCAAGGCACTCAATTTACATCAACACTTGTTACAACATTAGTCAATGAATATAAAATCAGGCACAAGAAATCCACTCCTTATCACCCTCAAGAAAATGGACAAGTTGAGGTGACAAACAGAGAGATTGAGGCCATCCTCACCAAACAAATGCATATTCACAAAAAGGACTGGACAAATAGATTATCAGAAGCAATTTGGGCTTACAAGACCGCCTGGAAGACAACTAAAAGCTTCACCCCATTTGAGTTGCTATATGGCAAAACAACCATGATGCCTATTGAATTTGAGCACAAGACTCTCAAAAATGCTATGGAGTTGAGGATGGACATTGCCAAGGCACAAAAAGAACGGATTATGCAACTAAATGAATTGGGAAAAATGAGGAAATCTGAATTGCACCATACTAAAATTGTGCAAAGTCAAAGAGTCAAATGGAATGACAAACTTATTAGAAAAAAGAAATTTCAGCTAGGTGACTGGGCATTACTTTATGATTCACAGTACCAAGATAATGCAGGTAAATTGCAGACGAGGTGGTTGGGGCCATATGAAGTTGTTGAAGTGTTTCCCAATGGAGCTATATAGCTCATGACCATTGACCCTATCAAATTCAAATTATTGGTAAATGGGCACCATCTCAGATTACATCATAGGCTAGCTTCAAAAGAAGAGTTCCTCCAGCAGCTTGTCCAACATACACCGCCCAAGCATAGTTCTTGTAGCCAAGAAGCTCCTGTAGATGAATGTAGCGAACCTAGTGTCCCTCCTTCTAACTAAATGAGGTATGTACTTGTCATGATAAATATTTCTAATTTTGTAGAAATCCATTTCCTCACCCATCCGCCCATATATATCACCTTTCTCTCTCTTCCATCATTTCATTTCACCTTTCACCATTCCACCTCATCATCATTACATGCTCAATTATATCTCAACAATGCAAGCAATACTTTATCACCAATCGTTGCAATGAATTCTCTACAATTATGTTTGTACACACTTAGGTATGTGTGCATTAATTGCATTCTTAATCATCCTTTAGAGCATTTCATTCAATCATTGTATGATAATATGGGCGTTCACATAATCTTCTTTAATCCCCCGTCAAATCACTATTGTCATCTCGCATGTGTGGACACATGTCCAAATTTAGGTTGGGGGGAGGGGTAAGAAAGATGTAGAAATATTGCCACATGTCGATACATGATTTTCTATATCAGCAAATATTGCTAAGCTGATTCAAAAATTAAAATGAAAGACAACTTGCATGTGTGATGTGACACTAAACTGTCGCCACCATTTCCTCTATTATGATTCCTTTTTATTACCATTTCTTGCTATTATTAACCTTGTCATAATTTTGAAATGAAAATGGTAATTGCTAGAAATAAAGTAAAGGAAATTCAATCAACATTTCACCCAAAAAACAACCAGGAAAGAATTTGAGAGTTACATAGGTAATTTTGTAGAGTGACAAGTTGAGTATAGACAATGGGAGGTGGACTCATTCGGAATGAGCCCTCAAATCATGATGCTTTGTTTCAGGACGCAACATGCTTAACCAAATTTCAAAATTGTGGCTGGTTAGATTATTTTCTGAAGCTAGATGGTTTTGACAAGGGTATTGCATTGGAGTTTGCTTAGACATTTTTAGATGAAAATTCCATAGTGAAAGGACTGGAAGTCATCGCGACTGAAGAAAAAATTGCAGAAGTTTCAGGGTTTCCAGCTGACAACAAACCCTACCCTATTTCTAAGGATGCTAGGACAACCAGGGCTATATTCATGATGCATGGTGACCCTCCACTCATAGTTGACAAACAGGGTGCTAAAAGACTCTTTCTACCTGAGCCATGGAAGCAAGAAACCATGCACATCATCAGATATATTACCTACGAAGGTTGACTGTCGAACCTACATTTGGTGCACTTCAAATTGCTGAGTCATATGAGGCATGAGAGGAATATGAATGTGCCCAATTTCTTATACAACCTTCTCTCTATTATGGTAGAAAAAACTCAAAAAGGTAGGGAAAACTCTGTATCCCACCATTATCTAATTAAATTGTTGGTTATAAGATCTTTGCCTGATACAACCCCTAGAATGGCCTAGGATGATTTTGTGAACACTGAGCTATATAGACCTGAGCCATATCAGCCTAGGGTTTTACCTCAACCATGTAGGTCTAGTAGAAAATTGAGCATGACTAAAGGCACCCCCAGTGCTTTGACCTCTAGTGCTGGTGTGGATTCCCCCATTGAAGAAAAGACTATAAATGTCATTTCCTCTGATAATGAGCATGGAAAATAAAATTATTCATTAGATTTTGATGATGATGATGTTCCATTGAAAATTGTAATCAAAACAAGGGCACAAAAGAGGGAGGCAAAAGCAAGGAAAATAAAAATGCAACCTGCGCAAAAAGAGGTGTCAAGCCCTAAGAAAATTAAGGCTAGCACTATTCATCCTACAGCCAAAGGAAAATAAAAAATACCTCTCAAGAAATCGAAGCCAGCCAATCCTGACCTTAGTGGGACATCGTGTGAAAGCAAAAATGCTCCAATGGAGTAGGAGAATGTGCAAGAAGAATATATATTCGAAAAGGCAGTAAAAATGACCCTGAAGGATCTTGTTGTTATTGCAAAAGAAATTGAGACTCAAGAACATGAAGAAAGTCAGGAGTTCTGCAGCAAGACCAAGAGTGGGAGTTCCTATAGAAAATTCAGGAAATAGATGAAGAGTTTTTGTAGCCACCACCAGAAGAAGAAAAAGAGGCCCTATAATAGAATGAGGAAAGAGGAATAATACCTCCACAACATGAATTGATGGGACATCTTGAATCTATAAAGATAGTTCTCTATGAGAGGCAGCCATCCACAAAAATCTTGGTAGGAATCCATAACCCTCCTAATTTTTTAGTACATACAACTATTTTAAATTTATGGAAATAAATAAAAAGAAGAGAGGAGGAATGGAAGGAGGAGAAGAAATGGTTCAAAAAGGAAATCCAAGAGAGGGATGAGATGATTGAAGAAAAGAATGGGTAAGCGACATTGCAACTCTGGTGCCACAAATCTTGGAATGCAGAACCCTTCCAAGGGTTTATGATTTTCACTTGAAGGAGAAATACCTTTCCTTTAGAATTTCAAGAATCATCTCAGGTTTGAACCCCTCCATTGAAACTCCTGCTGAATTTTTCAATCCCTACATGATTGCTTCCCCTAAAATGAAAAATTTTGTTATGTGGATTTTATTTACACAACTTTTTTATCCCAAAAGACCAAGACTAGAACCCACTAGCTTATGTTGGAGACATACAATTGAGAACATTTATGTCCTGGGTACATAATGAGATCAGTTGGGGTAAAAAATAAAATGCTTACAAGAAGAGGGAATCCAGTATTCCCCTAGCCATCAGGGCTAAATCAAAGAACCCGAAAGACATTTATACACAATGAAATAGATTTCTCTTTAGGTAAAGTTATGGTAATAGAATTATGCCTTGGATTGAGGTTGTTTACAGTGAGTATGAGGTTAAAAATATTGCAAAAGAGGATACTATGAGGGTATATTTATCCCGAAGATGGAACCTATTGATTGATGAGATAAAACAATCTGAGCCACATTCTATCCACAACTATGTTGTTGCACTAAAGAGAATTAAAAGATACATCCAGCTTGGGAGAACCAAGGGGCACAAATGGCTTCCCCTAGATTTCTAGCTACTTACCCTCCTAGGGCCTATACTGAATTTAAGATTCTACAGGTATAACATTGCAGAGGAACAACAAAGATGGAGGAGACTTGATAAGTTGGGAGGATTTTATTGGAATCTTGATTCACCCACAACAGACACCGACATTGGACAACTATCAATCACAGACTTCATGGCCTTAACCAAGTAGAAGCATAACTCTTCCCCTGCTGGAGGACTACCAAAAATTTAAGTTGGGGGGAGTGATGAGTGTAGATTTTGGCCTAGTTAGGGGTTAGAATCTCTTGTTATTTGCTAAATTTACCACAAACATTGATATTATATGTTGACACTTTTATATAGTTTCTCTCAATCATAACACATTTGGGACTAATTTCATTTATGTTGGTTTTAATGATATTTACCTATTATCTAGACCATCTATATTTATCTTGCATGTGATTGATGAATGTTATTTAAGGTGGTTATGATTATGCAATTATTATGTGTACTGACATCATTCTGCAATCATGATTGAAATGCTAAGATAAGAAATGTAGCCACCAGCTGGTCAGGTTGAGGAGTCACGTGAAGGTCAACCAGGGACAATAGTGGAATATTCTCATGTCAACCACATGTAACCTCCTTGTACCAATATTTAATTTCATTGAGAATTACGGAAATTACTATAGTGGTTGAGTCCACGTTTGGGCATGCACATTCGAATGGATTCCCCTGCATGTGTAACCACCCTTCCACTTTCTTCTCATTTTCCCTAAATGGCATCCTCTCAATTAGTGGGAGTTGATGGACCAATTTAGTTTTCTTAAATAAGGATTGAATCCTCCTTCCTCCAGCTAGTGAGTTAGTGAATCGATCGCCAAGTTCTTGTACAAGTTGATAATCAACCATACTTTTGTAATTGCATTTTTTGATGAATGAAATAAGATTCTGAGTTGAGTATCTAAGCTTGAATTAGTTTAGAGGATACCCATTCAAGGGGGGCCAATTTGTGAGTAATCCATTCCTTTAGTTTAGTTATATTAGTGTTAGTTTATGTTCAATACTTAGTTAAGATTCTAGCATTGACTGTTCCTGTAGGCGAAGCGGGCATAGTACTTTGTTGTTGGATGCTCAATTTTTCCTTCTTGCTATGTATAATTAGTTTAGATTTGATTGAGTGATTTTTAGCATTTTATTTGTTTCCTTTCATGCAATTTACTTTTAGTGTGAAGTCTTTCTTAAGTTATAGAACGAAGGTGACTACTTTGAAGATCCTAGTGCACATACTGTGCTGAACCATTTCAATTTAAAGTCCATGGGTTGACAATTTAAATGTACCTTCATGATGGTTAAGATGCCTATTCAAGTCAGATGTCCAATCTCTGAATTATGGCTATAAGGGCTTAGTTATTAAAATCATTATAGGGGGTCGACATCAACTATGGGATGAAGATGTTGAGGATATTGAGAAAATTGTGAAAAAGAGGAAAATAGGTCGTGCTTGTGTATTTGAGATCTTGAGGAAGTTTTGTGAGTACATGGAGCTATCTTTTTGTTGTAGATTCTGAAGATGAGTTGGAATGAATAAATGAGTTGATATGATATCTCTGGTACTTGGTTTCCAAGTGCTTTTGTGAAAATTTGATAAATAAAGTAAATTGTGTTGTGCAAGTGTTCATAGTGTGTTTTGATATTGTGCTTTACATTTCTTCTATGTTTATGCTATGCCTATGAGGATCTTATAGGTTATTCAAGGTTTTCATAGGTTGCTATATTCAAAATTTTGGTTTTTGGATCGTTGTATAGTGCAAGATATTTTCACTAGTGTGTGAACCAGTTGTTTAGTGATGTTTTTTGTGTCCTAGGAAAAATGTATTTTTTCTATGTTTCTCTATTGTTTGGCTTCAGGTTGTGTGGATTTGGTAAGTTTCTTATAATACTTTTATCTTTTTGTATTCAATTTTTTACTTGATTTGGTGCAATATAGAGTGAGTTTCATTTATTACTATAAAAGTAAGGGTCGTCAGTTGTTCTGAGTTGAATTATTTGAATGATGTGAGGTTGATGAAGTGTTTGATGAATCTTAAGTAGTTTGTGAATTACTCTAGATCATGTTCAAGTTAATTATGTTATCCAAAAGTTTCAGATTGATTTGAGGAAGTGTGTACTTAATGCTTTATTATGTTTAACACTAGTGTTGGTCGACCTTGTATTTGACTCTACATGTGAGCTTATGAGCTCTGTTGGATCTATTTGGGTCCTAGTTAATGATTTATGTAGGTCACCTTCATTCCTATCCACCACAGGAATGCTCAGGTGCTGACCTATTTTGATTTTGTATGTATAATCGCTAGTTGTCAACATTGGAGAAGGTTTTGAGATTGAGATTGATATAAATAAGTATGGTGTTGATGTGAGTTGAGAGAGGAAAGAGTAAGAAGCAAGATAGATGTGAGATTTATGTAAGTGATATGTGTGATTTGAATTTGAGTATAATAGTGTGAATTTCATGTTAGGGTTCCTGAAGGTAGTGAGCTGAAGGAATTTGAAATTTTTCATGTGAGACTGCGCAAGTGTGTGAGCAATTATGGTGGATTACTTGTATTAATAAGTGTTCTCTATGTAACATTCTTATTCTTCTATCTTCTTGTATTTGTTATGTGGTAGTGAACCTTGACTCTAAGCCTTTTGGACAATGTGTCCTATTCTGGCAGTGAGCCCTTTTGTACCAATTTTTTAATTACATATATTGTGAGCTAATCCTCACTGTGGTTTTCCCTCATTTGGTTTTCCATGTAAATCTGGTGCTTTCTTGTGTATGGTGTTTTTTCAATTTTTGTTATTTGAATTTCATGTTTAATCATTCTAACAAAATAAGGGTTTAATTAATGCATGTGGATCTAATTACGATTGAGGATTTTGAAGGTTTAATTTTCTACAACTGATTCACCCCCCTTCTCATTTGTCTTTTTCATTTCAATAATTGGTATCAGAGAAAGGTTCCTTGGAGAAGAGCTTAACCGCTTGAGTTAGATCTGGGATGGCAAACAAGATTGGTTTACAATGCCCTAGATTGAATGGCTCATATTATACATTTTGGAAGAAAAATATGGTAGGATGCCTATCTACTTAGGGATATGAGATTGAGAAGCCTTATCAGACTACATATGCTCCACCTTTGAATGGTCCAAGTAAAAGTGCAAAAATCAAGGCACATGAGATCAATGCTAAGGCAAGATATATTATTTTGAATAGTTTTTCAAATACTAAATTAATTAAAGTTATGAGTTTGAAGAATGCTAAAGAAGTTTGGGATAAGCTAGAAATTATTTATGAAGGAGATCCAAAGATCAAACAAGTAAAATTGATGAACTTGAAGGCACGGTATGAAATGATGCAAATTTCTGAAGAAGAAACAATTAAAGGCTACATACAGATAGTTAATGAGTTGGTAAGTACTATGAGAGGCCTTGGTGGAATAGTTAAAGAATCTTAAGTATTGAAGCAAGTTATCAGATCACTTGTAGATTGTTACAGTGAAAATGTATCTACTATTGAGGAAATTAGAGATTTTGATAATTATTATAGAGATCAGTTGATTGGTATAGTAATTACATTTGAAATAAGAAAACTGAAGAAAGGTACAAAAGTAGAGATTGCTTTCAAGGCTGGTAAATTAGAGAAGGTTGAAGATTCAGGTGAAGAATATCTTGATGATTTGGAAGCTAACTTTGTGAGTAAGATGAAAAAGGGCACTGGTAAGTACAAAGGTAAATTACCTTTCAAATGTTCTAGCTCTAGTGATATAGGTCATTATAATTCAAAATGTCCAAAAAGAGCTCTAAACAATAGGAACAAGGAAAATAAAATAAAAATGATTAAGAGAGATTACTATGTGAGAGAAGATGTTGGTATTTCTAATGATGAATCTGATTATAGAGATTTTGATGAAATGAATGTTTTTTTTGTTATAAAGAAGAATATGGTTTTGCTAACCGTGAATGTTGTGTGAAGGAAAGTATTTTGGAGATAAAGGATAAGGTTGAAGGTACTTTGGTATCTTCTTTTCATGTCAAAGAAGATAAGAACTACTAGGTTATTGATAGTGGATTCTCTAATCACATGACTAGAGATAAAAGTAAGTTTGTTAAACTTGAAAAGTATGATGGAGGATTAGATAAATTTGGAGATAATTCATGAGCTAAGATTTGTGGAATAGGTTCAATCAATTTTGATGGAAAGCATAACATTGAATTTTTTTATTATTTTAAGGGTTTAAGGCACAACCTTTTGATTATCAAAAAATGTGTAGCAAAGGTTATAATCTTGTGTTTAAGGATGAAACATGTGAGATTAAAAAAGGCTCTAGAACTGTGATTGTTGTTGGTAAAAGAACAAATGGAAATATCGAACAGCTTAAGGGTATTGATGGTCATTGCTTTATTTCTCAGATTAATGATAGTTGGTTATGGTACCAAAGGATGTGTCACATGAATTTTGATAATTTGGCTAGAATTAGTTCAGTTCATGCAGAGTGAGATCTACTAAGAATCATAAATCCTATCAATCTTGTTTGTGAAAGTTTTCAAATATGGAAAACAAACAAGGAGTGGTTTCAAGGGAGAGGAACAATCTACTATCAAAATATTGGAATTAGTGCATATAAATATTTGTGGTTCTACAAGGTGACAGGTACTTTATGCCTTTCATTGATGATTATTCTAGAATGACATGGGTTACTTTTCTCAGAGAAAAATCTGATGCATTAGATAAATTCAAGGAATTTAAAGGTATGGTTGAGAATGAAATGGGTTTGAAAATAAAATTTTTGAGGTCTGACAGATGTGGTGGATTCACTTCCACCAAAGAGTTTAACATGTTTTATGAAGTTTGTGGAAGAAAGATGAATTTTTCTATCCCTAGAACTCCTTAGTAGAATGGAGTTGTTGAAAGGAAAAACTAGACTATTCAAGAAGTTGCAAGGACTATGATGAAAGAGGAAAATCTAGCAGAAGTCTAATAGAGAGAAGCTACTCATAATTTTGTTTACATATTCAACAAAGTTCAAGCTAAAGCTAACATCACAAAATCCTTATGAGCTATGGTATGGAAGGATTCCTACTATGAAGTGTGTTAGAGTATTTAGAAGTAAATGTTACATCAAAAGATAAGAAGAAAACTTGGGAAAATTTGATGCAAGGTTTGGAATCTTCCTTGGATATTCTACTATAATCAAAGCTTATAGATTTTATAACAAAAGGATGAGAAAGATAATTCAAAGTGAAAATGTTAAAGTTGATAAAAACTTGTAGAGTTCAATTATAGTAGATGGATATGTATTAGATGAACCTGATTGCATAATAGAAGAAGAAAGAGATGAAAAAGAAGTGCAAAATGAAGAGGAAGAAGCCCTAGAGAACACCCATAAAACCCCCAAGTATGTGAAAAAGAATCATTCTGAATATAAAATAATTGGAGATAAGAGGAAAGGTGTATTAACAAGAAGCCAAGCTACTAAAGTTGAGGTAAATCTGTGTCTACTTTCTAAAGTTAAACCTAAAACATTGAGTGAAGCATGCCAATATAAACATTAGATGAAGACAATGGAAGAAGAACTCGTGTAGATAGAGAAAAATTAGACTTGGGAATCGGTCCCTAGACTGGCAAATGAGAACATAATTTGAACTAAATGGGTATTGAAAAACAAGCTGAATGAGAATGGAGAAGTAGTAAGAAATAAGGAAAGACACGTGTAAAGGCTACTTACAAGTGGAAGTTATAGACTTTGAGGATAGTTTTACTCCTATAGATAGGATGGAATCTATAAAAATGTTTTTATCATTTGTAGTGTTGATGGTTAAAATGATACAAACAACATTAAAACAGAATATTTCTACTCTATTTCTCCTGAAAAATAAAGACTACATGTAGTGGCCTAACTCCCAAGGTCCTAGTAGTTGGTTCTCAACTGTATGATGTCACTCAATTGGTTCATGCAACTGTAATATTCAAGGGGCCTGTGCTAGTAACAAAGGATTCAAGCTATGACTCTCTTTGTCAAAGTAGTTCCTGTAAATCAATGGGTTTAAAATAAAAATAAAAAGATAGATCCAGGGGGTAAATCAATAAGTATGAATTAAATTCATCTAATATCCAAACATATACTTTTAACAATGAATTTTTTCTTAACCAATCACAAAAACCATAGCATGACACAACCCACAGTATAACTGTACCATCGTATACATCTTAGGTGCTTAATTCAATTCCTCTATTCGCCTATCACAAGTATTTCCAAGATTTCAAAACCACACACATTCATTCATCATTAAAAATATAGATCAACAGACTTTAATAACCTTAATTCAATGACAATTTAACAAGATAATCTTTAAACCTGGTTTCTTCTAATGACTTTCATCACATAAGAAACTATCATGCTTCAGCACAATCACTGGCATTCAAGTGGATTATAACTCATTAATCTTATCAAACAACACAATTCAATACAAACTCTATATTTCGTAAACCTGCAATTCTATTAACTGTAAACAAGATCTAGTACAATGTATCTCTGCAAAATGCTCTATAAAAATTCTATCTCCTAGCACTAGGTAAGCCAATCCAATTCTCAATTAGCCCCCCCTTTACAATGTAATACCCAACTGGTATTTATAGAATACAAAAAAGAAGTTCGAACTTTACTTCTATCTTAGGCTTTCCACCTTTTTAGGAACAATCAACTGTCTTGGAAACTCAGATCAATTTCGATCTTGAGTTCTTACATTATCCATTCAGTTTGATCTAACAATAGAAGATAGAAAATAGGAGAAAAGAAGATCACACGTCCTTGAGACTGCCAGTGTTGCATGCATGCAACATGCAAGGAAGAAGATCATCATGCATCATGCAAGGAAGAAGAATATTATGCATGCAATATTTTATGCATGTGATGCTGGATCCGCTATGAACTCATCATAACTAGTGAAGACTTGTTGTAGCATATCCATGTCTAGCCCATTAATCCAGTCATCTTCAAACTTGATGCGATCCAACTCAACTGCAGCAAATTCTTTCATGCTTTTTACCTTGACCAACTCTCTTCCTGCAGCTTTTATTTCTTCCTTGACTTCTACAACTCGGTCTATCACTAAGTCCTCTCCATCATCCCGCATGAGTCCTTGGAATATTTCACTCCATTTCTCTCTAACCTGACTTAATGGCATGCCATCTTTAGTCATTACATTCACATCTACTATTATAGCCATAACCGCTTCCAACTCTTCCAACTGCTCAGTTAAATTATTAACTGCTTCCTGAATTTCATCCTTATGCTTGCTCAAAAAGCTAGTCCTAAACTTAAGGATACGAGAAGTCTTTTCTACAAAATCTTTATTATCATCTTCGAGTATAGATTCTTCTATAAGAATAGTTAGAGGCAATGTATTTATTTTCTCTAACTTTTCACTATACTCTTTGTACTCTTCTTCTAATTTCTCGGATGTCTCAATATATTGATGCATCTCTTTTATTACTCCTTCCACCTCCTTATAGGTTTCAAACCCCTTTTCCAAAACCTCACCTACCTCCCGGTTCACTTTGTCTATCCATTTTTCAACCATCTCCGCCTTACCTCTAACCTGCACCAAATCATCAACCTCCTTTTTGCTTAGCAAAACAAGAGTCTCAATTACTGCAACCTTTTGTCACCTTGGAGAGGAGACACTCTTCAAAAATGAATGTAACTGATCTAACTGAGCCTTAAGCTCATCTTTCTTTTGTTTGTCCTTGATCATCCTTGATTTTGTCGTTGAAGCCACCACATCAATCAGATTCATTTGTTGATTTCTAATGGGTCTTCCCAAGTTAACCGTACTTAATTGATAGTTTGTGAGCTGCATATCCCCTACCTCCTTTTCAATCATAGGCATGGTACATTCAACAACTATCTCCCCTTTATCTTTGAGTCTGGTAGAATGCAAAACTTTAGCCCTCTTCTTGGGCCTTTCCTGTTCAATTTCCTTCATCACGTCCTCCCAATTAAGAGATTGAGGAGGTGTTCTAGCTCTCTTCTGCAAGTCTAATTTCAACCATGTAGGAGCACTAGGAGTCATCATCATGGAAGAGGAAGCAGCAACTGTAGAGGAGGGCTGAATATCTACCTCAGGTTGAGAATCAACCTTTGCCTTTTCTTGTTGCTCCTACAGCACATGCATCTGCACCAACTTCTCAACCTCTTCCTTATCTCTTTGTTCCTGTATTCTCCTGTCTTCTTCTTCTTTTCTCAATCTCTCCTCTTCCATTTGATCTTTCTCTAACCTTTCTTTCTCCAAGGCCTCTCTTTCCAACCGTTCTGCCTCTAAAGCTTTAATTTTTGCAGCTCCGACCTCTTCTTCTTTCCTTAGAGCTTCAGCCTCCTGTTCTTTTTATCAGGTCTTCCTTTCTCCTCCTCGAGATCATGGATCTTCTATATCAGTTCCAGCTTGTCATTTTCTGCCTTGACCTTGATCTCATGCTCTCGTTGCCTCATTTGCTCCTCCATTGTATCAGCTGTTGTCTTTATTTCAACTTCTTTTACCTTTGATTGCTGCTATTGAAGTAGAGCATCAGCTTGCAACTTTACCTCCATTTCCTTTTGTTTTTCCATAGCAGCCCTTGCATCAAATTCCCTAGTATCATCTTCAAATTGTTTCCATTTTTCTTCCTGTGTAAGAATCTGCTAAATAGTAGGATCTAGAGGCATGTTCTCTCGCAAGTCCTTCTCTGACAGAGTTTCATCCGAGTCTGTCTCAATTTCTACCAACTCTTCCTCCACCTCTTTTCCTTTAGTAGCTTCAGCCATGGCATACAACACTCCTTGAACTTCTTTACTTTTCTTTCTTGTGAGTGGGGCTTGTGCAGATGACTCACCCAATGTGGGCATAGGAACAACAACTTCAATTGGAACATCTCCCTCGAGTGTCTCTTCTTCTTCATCAACTACGTCCAACTCTATTTCTTCAACATCAAGAGGAAAGAATTCCAATGGTTCCTTGGAAGGTGCCTTTCTTTTAATCCTCTTATACCCTTTACCTTTCTTGAGGATTGGTCCCTGAGGAGCTTGAGTCCTCATCATCAACCATTGCACACTTCTATCCAAGACTGTTCTTCCCAGTTTCTCAATGTCAATCGTTTCTTCTTCATTCCAGTCTATTGGATCTAAGTTTTTGGTGCCAATCTTCAAAGCTTCATATGAGGGATCTAATACCACTCCATCATCCACCAAAGTTTCAGGAATATTATCTTTAATACCCAGCTCTACCATAAGTGAGACTGGTAATCTCTCATAATTCTTCTTCCTTAAGTCAAATTCATCCTGCCTATCACACCAAAAATCCTCTAACAAATTAAAATGTCTAGTAAATATTGAAGGTAACGAAGCATACATCTTCTTCTTTGGATCAAAATACTTATGAGTTGTATACAATCCCAATTTTAATTGTATCAACTCATTACAAACCACCTTAGCTACCTTCAAGTGTTGACAGCCATATTCCCCCAGTGTCATAGGAAACTTATGGCATCCCATCTTGTGCTTCATCCCAAATCTAGCATTAACTCCAATGGCTTGATACACAAATTCCATAAGCACTATTCTATTGCTGCAGCATCTTGGAAGTAAATGGGGATGACCTTCAAACCCAAACAACCTAAAGTATGTAAATTTGGGGTATTGGATGTACCAACTTCCCCATTCAGAAATGAAAGCCATAGCTTCCTGACTTGACCTGTATCCTACATCTCCACTCAACTGGTTGATAACCACATATAAAAATGCATCATTGACTCTTCTGAAGTGAGTCTCAGCAACCTGAATAGATAATTGATCATAGTGTTCCCATACCTTCTTCTGTCCATCCAAGACTTCCATTATACCTACTCTGTTTAATCCTGGGAAAATCCCCAATCTTGCTGCAGCATAGACCACATATGAAGTCATGAAGAAAGATTTGGTCTGTCTGACCCTTGTAAGCTGATCATGTATGGCATCAGAAACAATCATGGACCAATCAAATTGATAATCACCCTGAAAGATCACTTGAATAAAATGAAACATCCATTCCTTGAAATGGAAGGCATCCCTCTTCCCAAACACTCTGGACAACATCAATATCAAATCAGATATCTCCTTCTTGAAGTCTGCCCTCTTTGGCCGGTCTACCAGTTTGCTCAAAGACTTCTTCTCAGTGTTTAACCATCTTTTGTTTAAATGAGACTTATTGGAGTCTTTATGCTTACTGTATTTCTCCAATGCCTCAGCCTCAGTCAACTGCACTAAATTCTTGGGATCAAGAACATTGAATATGCTTTGGAACATCTATGGAGTAAGATCTATAATCACATTATTTTGTGAATCCATGCATAATCTTGTAGCTGGATTATAAGTGCTGACCACTGTACATATCAACTCTAGACATTGAACTGACAAAGGAAACACAGTGATATGTGAAAGACCGGAGTCAACAATCCTTTGAGTTCTCCCTATCAAGTTTGCCCTTTCTGCAAAGGTCTCTTAATGTAATTCTTCGAAGCTATACTGGCCCAGATTGGTATCTGTGATATCTGACTAGTTTGATTCCACCTTGCTCACCTTCACCACCGGATTCCTATGATCATACCTCAATGTATAAGGTAACTGTTCTGGTTCCACCTTCTTAATTTTCGGTGTTGTCTTTGACGTTCCAGCTGGTTGATTCCTTCGAGCTGCCTCTCCTAACGTTCCTGACATCTCTCAAATCTCCTGCAAGCAAACCTCTAATTAGACCTTCAAATAAATCATTATAAAACATGCTTTAAAAACATACCTGTTACATATACATCCGAGTCGGAGTCGGACAGAAACACAAAATAATCACTTTTACAAGACTGGCGGACTCGGAGCAAAAACCAATATAGGAACTTCAGCTAGTAACAAACGGGCTCGGAGTCGGGAAAGTTATCGGAACTGGGATCGGAATGAAAAAGGGATTTGCTTTTTTTTTCTTCGAACTCTCTTCTTTTCATATTCTATTTCCATTCCGCCCCCGCCTCCGATTTAATTATCATTACTTCGACAAAAGACTTCCCACCATATGCAGAGCCGGACATGGGATAAAAACGGAACTGATAACCTTTACAAACAAATTTTTTAAGTTTAAGATCAGTTCCGATCCCGCCTCTGCTAATTATCACATACTTCAATAAAACCTTTTTAGAACTCAGAATCGAAAACAAGATAATAGTGGAATTGATAACCTTAAAAACAAACTCTTATGCCAATACCCATTCCAATCCCGCCTCCGCCTATGCTAATCATGACATCATCAAATTTATTCATTTTCATCATAACTTCATGATTAAACCTAGGTTGCCATAAAATAGCACAGGAGCTTAAAAACTCTACCCTCATATGACCGTGGGGAACAATTGTATTTTAGAGCCATTTATTTAAATCTTATTTAAAGTAATTGCAGAGACCGACGAAACCCTAATCTAACAAACTTAATAAAACTAGGGTACGGGTTTTAAAACCCTACCATTCTACCAAACAACAAAACCCTAAATTAAAGAATAAATCTAATCTACCTCAACTCACTGTAAAATCTCTAATCTACCTCACTATAAATTCTTAATCTAACTCACGTCATAATAAAAACCTTTAATCTAATCTAAATCTACTGCAAATCGAAAACGACACGACGCGATCAAGATTAAGATGTGAAAGCAACAATGCCCAAAAATAGAAAGAAACGACATGAAAAAATAGAACAACAAAGATTAAAACAAAACAAACCAAACCAAAACAAGAGCCTGCTCGCTTAATCACATCGATGATCATAAAATTGCTTTAAAACACAATGATTGACGCGAATAGATACAAAGCAAAACACAACAAGGAAATAAACAACGAACAACAAAGATAAAAGACCTACCTCAAATGCAAACAAAGCCATGCTAACTTTCTGAATCGATCCACACACAATCCCTTCTCTATCTCGATCAATTTTCTCAAACGAACTCTGCTATTGCTCTTCGTGCTCTCAGACTTGTAATAATAACAACAATAATCGGCTTTAACCCTTAATAAAGAAACATATGTGAATTTCTACCTACATCGGCAATCACCATTAATGCATTAAAACGCAGTAAAGGCGGAGTCGAAACTGTAAGAGAACGAACACTAGTCTACAGTGCAACTTCAATCAAAAAGTCAACGCCAAAAAATTGGCGGGGTTGGAACCAAAATGGAAACAAGATCTTAAAATCATAAACTTTCCAAACCTTATCCCCATTCCGACTCCACGTCCGACAACTAAAAACAAAACAAAAACAAAAATTTAAGTAAAAGACCAACCTAATAAAATAAAACACAAAAACCAAGACAAACAAACATAAAAAGGGAGCGGAGGCGGGATCAGAATTAAATTTGATTTTGCAAATTTTGAATAGAACCATCCCAATTCCCACTCCTGCTCCGCTTCCTGCCAAAGAGCAAAAACAAAGGCAAAGAAAAGACTATCGAAATAGAACCAAAATACACCTCAAAAGATCTTCCAAAACCTGGTTCAGCTCTGGTTCCGATTCTTGGTTCAGTGTCAAAGGGAGAGAACAATGAAAAAATTCCATTTCCATTGATGTCAAAGGGGGAGAGAGAATCATATGAAAAAAATTATCTACTCAGGGGGAGAGAGAATCATGTAAGGTATCAGTGGAATTTTTTTTGTATGTTGTCTTGTCTTTGATGGTTTTTATTCTTTTCACATCTTGTGTTTCCATAAATGACAAAGGGGGGGATTGTTGCAAATATGATGGTGTTGTAATTAATGTCAACAAGAATTCTATTGACTGGTGTTGTCATTGATGTCAATATGGGATGAATATTTCAAGGATATTGAGAAAAATGTGAAAAAGAGGAAAATAAATCGTGCATGTGTAGTTGAGATCTTTAGGAAGTGTTGTGAGTACATGGAACTATCTTTTTTTGGTAGAGTATGAAGATTAGTTGTAATGAAGTAATGACCTGAGATGATGTCTTTGGTACTTGGTTTCCAAGTGCTTTTGAGAAATTTTGATAAATAGAGTAAACTATGTTGTGCAAGCATTCATAGTGTGCTTCGGTATTGTGCTCTGTAATTCTTCTTTGTTGATGCTAAGCCTATGAGGATTTTACAAGTTATTCATGGATTTCATAGGTTTCTATATTCAAAATTTGGTTTTTTGGATCATTGTACAGTGTGATATATTTTCAAAAATGTGTGAACTAACTATTTAGTGATGTTTTATGTGGCCTCAGAGAAATTTATTTATGTGTTTCTCCACTGTCTAGCTTTGGGTTGTGCAAATTTGGGAAGTTTCTTATAATTCTTTTATCTTTTTGTATTCAAATTTTTACTTTATTTGGTGCAATATACAGTGAGTTTCATTTATTAGTATGCGTATAGGGGTTACCAATTGTTCTGAGTTGAAGTTTTTGAATGATGAGAGGTTGATGAAGTATTTGATGAATCTCAAGTAGTTCATGAATTATGTTTGAAAGTTGCAGATTTATTTGAGGAAGCATGTACTTAATGTTTTATTATTTTTAACACTAGTGTTGGTCAACCTTATATTTGAAACTACATGCGAGTTTATGAAATCATTTTGAGGTGTGTTTAGATCTATTTGGGTCCTATTTAAGGTTTTATGTAGGTCCCCTTCATTCCTATCTATTGCGAGAATGTTTAGGTTCCAACCTATTTTGAATTTGTATGTATAATGGCTAGTTGCCAACATTGGAGAAGGTTTTGAAATTAATATTGATATAAATATGTATGGTGTTGATGTGAGTTGAGAGAAGAAAGAGTAAGAAGCAATATAGATTTCAGATTGATGTGAGTGATGTGTGTGATGGGAATTTGATCAAAGTTGTGTGAATTTCATGTTAGGGTTCTTGAAGGTAGTGAGTTGAAGGCATCCAAAATATTTCATGTGAGATTGTGAAAGTGTGTGAGAAATTATGGTGGATTCCTTTTCGCATTGAGAAGTGTTATCTATGTAACATTCTTCTTCTATATTCTTGTATTCTTTATGTGGCGGTGAGCCTTGGCTGTGAGACTTTTGGACAATATGTCCTATTCTGGTAGTGAGCCCTTTTGTACCGATTTTGTTATAATTACTTATATAATGTGAGCTAATCCCCACTATGATTTTCCCTCATTGGGATTTCCACGTAAATATTATGTTCTCTTGTGCACACACGTCCTGTTCAGAACGGGGACCCTCTCTTCCCTCCTTTTTGATCGTCAGATCCTTTTTGTTCTACCTCATTTTTCGTACCCATTTTTGTGCCCCAAAGGGTCGATGCATTCCCCAATGCCATATTCTAAGCTTGACCAAAGTCACCCCCCTTTAAAATTTTATAAATCTGGGGTTAACTCAGGTTTTCCTTGTCAAAATTTCGTTCTAGCATCTGTGGCAACCTTCAGGCTCGAACCCCTAGGTTTCCCCTGTCGGGTTACCTCTGCTAGGTTTCCCGTCCGGATTTCCATAGGAGCTTTGCCGTCTCCAATGGCGAAATCTAAGCGTCTTCCCGATCATCGGACTCTAGTCATCATGCCGCCTTCTGCGAAATCAAGTTTACCAACCTCACCTGCCACCGTACAAGGGAATTAAATGCTACATTAATGGCAGGTATGGCTATAAAAATGAATTTTTCAGTCGTCATTATCAATTGTTCGAGTGATAGAAAATTTTGAAGAACTCTCGGCATCCAGGCATTTTGTGCCCAACAATCCGAGCACTTTTCAAACTTCCTCCACGCATCCGACAATTTGTTCTTTAGGATTTTGAGGTAGGTTTGTCGTCTGTGTGCCCTACCCCTTTGTTTTGTGAAATTCCGCATTTTTGATGAAGGTAAAATATAAAATGGAATTGAAATTATGTAGATCTATGTCTTCCACTCAAAACACACGTTTTAGAAAATCAAAAATCAATCGCTAAATGGCCCAAAATTCAATTCAGAGCTTCACCATGCCATGGCCATTCTTCAAAATAATCGCCGACATCTCTTGGGCCTGGGTCTTCCCATGGTCGTCCGTGAACTCATTGTCTTCAAACTTCGGGCAGCTAAACCTATCCCAGACCCCAGCCTCTGGATTTCTCCTCACAAAATTCCGTTGTGCCCTCTCCATTTCGACAGCCTCACCCAAGCTTCTTCCTGACCTCTAGACCCCGAACACCCAAGGTCCGTCTGAAAATCTGAGCCTTCGACCAAAATTCAATCCAGCCCTAAGATTTGGTCCTCAAAATTCTGTTCCCGAAATTCTATTTCGACGGCCTTCCCCGAGCGGCTTTCTGAACCTCAGTTCCCGACCGCATAATCTATTCCAACTTCTAAACGAAAGTTTCAACCAAAGTGTCTTCCGGACCCCAACCTCCAGAATTCTGTCCTTGGAATTCCATGTCGGGTTCGCCGTTCAAAATGGCCATCCTAGGACATCTTCTTGAATCCCAGACTCCAGTCCGTTGCCCGGTGAAACCAAAATTCAGATGCTCTCACTCTTTTGTTTCTTCTGGATTCTAACCACCAGAATTCCCCTCTTAGGATTCCGTTCCACTGGCGCTATTTTAATGGAAAAATTGGGACAGCTTCTTGACCTTCGAATCTCAATTTTCTGCTCATCGCTTGGCTATTCCAAGTCCTCTAACCATCTCCAGGGACTGCCTTCCAGATTTCCTCCCTCAGATTTCAGCTTCCATTTCACCATTCCCAACGGCTAACTCGTAACTGCTTCTTGGCAACGGCAATCCGAGACTCGGAATTCCGTGTCCTCTACGTCGTTTCAGACAGCTTTCGTTCAGATGATACCTCCAAATCCAAAATGGATTTCAACCCACTTGTTAAAATTAGGTTTTCCTTCACATCAACCCTCAAATACTCAAATCCAACCCTAGGAAGTGCCTTTGGGAATTCCATCATCATTTTGCCCTTTCAAATGACATTCTACCAAGGGAATTCTGGCCTTGGAAGTTCAGATTATTTGCACTACTTTCTAACGATGAAGTATCAAGTTTGCATGCTTATTGAATATGAATTATGATTGTAGAACTAATCTTGACATGCAAGGACTTGTCGATGGCTATTTTTTCAAGTTTAGTGTTACTAATTCATGTTGTTTGTGCAGGATTTATGGAATCTAGTGCAAAGACTTCCAGTGCCTCCAAGAAAGGAAAAGGAATAGCCAAGCTACCAAGAGGTAAGGAGGACAAAGACCTGATGAAGTACAAGTTCCAAGGGGTCCCTATAATATCCAAGATCACTACCCTTTGGAGGGATGTCATAGATACCAACATCAGATAGGTCGATGTTGATGAATTCATGCAGAGAGTTAGAATGAATCCCAAAACATAAAATGCAAGGCTGATAAAGAGCAGTGGAATTGCTAAGGTTGTAGGTTTCCCACTAGCCTTAGTGGCCTCGGAGCTGGTAATGGCATGCGTAGAGGAATACCACCCTAACACTAGAACTATAGTGGACCGGGATAGAAATATCCTTGCAGATATGTCTCCGTCAGGTATAACAACAACTTTCCACATTCCTGCCTTTGAGAGAATGGAGGTCCCCACCATGGAGGAATGTAAAGAGTTATGGGAACAGGACCTGTTGGGATGCAAAAATCTTATCAACCAATACTGGTTGAAGGAAAAGCAAGGTAGTGTTGGTAAGCTTCCTCAGGAGCTCTTTCGCAGTGATTTCTTTGAGGATTACCATGACCTCGTAACTCTACTCAGCCGAGTAATGGGCCTCCCTAGTGTGGCCTTCTTTCAAGAATGGATGTTCTATTTTATAGAGCAGATTCTTCATGGTAAAGGAACCGCCTTCTATTGGGGCGAGATAATCAATGACTGCTTCCACAACTAGTTTACCACTGTGAAAAGGACCACCAAATTCTTCATGACCTCCTATTTGGTGTATTCCCTCGCCAATCGGTGGCACTATCAAGGATTGATAGTAATGCCTAGTAATCCATCGGGGCCAAAGCTCAAACCTTATGATAGGTACCCTCAACTATAGTTCCAGAATTTTAAGAATTATTACTGCAGGGTGAATGACGCGTTCATCGCTCACATCATCCGATCCTTAGGAGGGTATTTTCATAGGAGGATATCCCATAGTGTTAAGGCCCTCCTTAGGTAGTATGCCTTTTAGTACATTCAGTTCCCCAAGTTCACCTACATGTACGCTCAAGGATTCACATAAAGGCCAAACAAGCTGCCCCGGTACCCAAATGACCGGATCATTCTATTGGAGCTGACCTAGTAGCTACGACACATTCATAGCATCCTAAGCGAAAATAATTTGGTAGGCCCCTCCTATCCCATTAACCTTGGTCAAGGGATGTATAAGATCCACACCTCCTAGTGTGCAGGATATTCAGAGAAGGAGTTGTCCAAATATAATTTCCAGCAATACATAGCGCGGCCATGAATGGATCCTTATGGTCACGTCAAAAAGGCACTGGGGCATGAATATGCCTACCTCTACAACATCGAGGACTTATGGGCCAATTGCAAAGATGATCTTGAGGTGTGGTTGCGATATTACATGTGCATGACCGCCATCTATGTACGAAAGGTAAACTTGTGTTCGGTCCCTGACTAGCTTGAGGAGGATGAGGACACAGTGATCAATCCAGGCTACAATGTAGTTTCCAACTTGCCACTGCTTGCAATTGACTAGAATGAACCAGAGCTTAATGACATCGGTGTACTCACTAGGCCCATTGAAATCTGAACAAGGGTATGGATCGATAGGAAGGTGGCCCAATTGAAACAACAAGGGGTGGTCTTAACATTCAATGAATTTACAAGTGAACATGTACATGAACCAAGTGGCTCTGAAGGTGGAGTGGCTACCGCTGCAACTTGGGAGACATCCAAGACCCCACCATCGGTGAAGACCAAGAAAAGAAAGGAGGCTAGTGAATAGCTACCCAAACCAAAGGTCTATGCCCGTAAGGCTTCTGAGCCCGAACCTTCCAAGAAGAAGAGGAAAACAGCTAGCAACATAGGGACGACTATGATAACCAAAGGTCCACCCCTTGGGATCAGAAGAGGAGGATCTAGCTCACCAAGGTCCCTTCCTACCATTGTTACTACTACTACTACTGCTTCCTCTACCCCTCATGCTTCACTTGCAGTCTCTGCTTCCTCCCCACCGACAGTGGACATCTCCATCCACCTTGCTCCCACTCCTCCAGTGTTGCAAGTTATTCCCATGGACTCATCGTGCGTCACCACCTTGCCAATGTCCTCTTCCTCTATGTCTCCTTCCCTTCCCTCTGTTTTCGCTACTACAACGCCTGCCCTTAGCCTTCCGAAGTTTTTTGTAAAGTACATGCAGAATGTGTTGTCTGAGCTTTCAGGGATGCTTACCAATCCGATGGTATAGGCTGCGATAGCTCAGGCTATGACCTGTGCTCCAACTCCCTCCCCCCCTACTAAATCACCAAAGATGAAAGCAACAATGCAAATATTAGATGAGCTTGAATGACAACAACTAGAGGCTGAGAAGGTGCTAGAGGATGAGGAGTTTGAATATCATGAACATTCCTTGTTTGAACGTCGGGAGATTGATGAGGTGGCCTATGAGTCTTCCAGTGAGGGCAGTGAGGACCTTGATTCTAAACTAATCTGAGAATCAAATGATCCCAAGCTCAATGCAGAGTGGGGCAAGCAGCTCAAGAAAATTGAGGATAAGGAGACCGAGGACCGGCTTGCACAAGAAGAGGAGATTGTTGCTCCAGATACAGAGGAAAATAGGTCTCCAATTGAGGGACATGGCCAAACCACAAAGCATGACAAGGAAGCATTCCCCCACGAGGATGAGCAAGGGGAGAACCCCGAGGAACATCAATATATTCTAAATGAAGAAGAGGCGGATGCTAAAAAGAAAGATTCACCCAAAGAACAGTTGCACACCGAGTCCGCCGCTAGACATGAAGCATTCGAACAAGACTCTGATGAAGAAAAGGAAAATGCAGGAACAAAGGAGAAGGCTCTTGTTATCAGAATCATCAAACTTGAGGAGGATAGTGGGACTCGAAGTGAACTACCAAGGGAAGAACCCCAAGTACCCAATTGGCTGCAGAGACAGCTAAAGCAAAAGACTCCCACCTTGAAGTATCCCAAGGTGAGGTTAGAAGCCATTATGGCCAGAGCATGAATAAGCACCAAGAAAGAGAAGAGGCCGAAGGTCAGATCAAAAGTAACGATGGATGCCTCGGGATCAAGGGCAGTGCAAATAGCAACACCGATGGTTGGAGAACAAGGTATAACTTACAAAGTCTCCACCATCAACTTGGGAGTGGCCATGAGGGAGAAAAAGGTTGAGCATCTCCAAGAGTTGGTTGCAACAGTGGTGCACCTTATCCAGCAGAATAAGATCTCCAAGGAAGAACGAAAGGAGCAGGTGGCTGATCTAACAACTTATATTCAGTAGTGGTCATCTCTGGATGAGTAGCCCATGACGTCATCAACCCCGCCTCAGTTGCTATCCCAGGAACAGATTAACAAGCTAGTGAAGAGACGAAACTTGGACAAGACTACGGGAAACTAGTTCCGACAGGTCTTGGATATGGGAAATACGGGCATCAACTTGGCTTTCTAGACAGCAAATAGGTTCTTGGAAGTTCAGAAAACTCTCGAGGACACAAGGTAGATTTGTGAAGAGTTCTCGAGGAAGTATGAGGTGGCCTACCCAAATATTGAGGCCATACTCGTGTCACCAAGTGATGTCTGGGAAAAGGACCTTTCCTTCAAGGATGATGATCACTGGCTAGTGGATACCTGGAAGCAAGATTTTGACCACTGGAAGAGGAGGCTTGAGAAAATTTCTGAGTGGATAGCACCGGACATTGAATGGGCAAGGGATTCCAGAGAGGAGTGCGCTCGGTACCTCAAGCTGATGGTGGGGTACGAGCTGCCTACGGTCAAGATCAATCCTAAAAATATAAAGCCCTATTTCTTGAAGATCATGGAAGATGGGATGTCCGCTGAGGTCACCACTGAATTCATGTGCTTTGCTGCCCGAGCCTTTGGACAATCAGAACTCTTTAAAGACAATGCTGCTAAGTATGATGATGATTGGAAGAAGCTCGACAACAATTCCCAGGAATGGAGTTACCAGATTTTGTGATCCAACATCATGGAGTTGGATAAGTTCCAATCCTTGATCCTAAGTTTCATGGAGTATGCCGCATTAAAGAAGTGAGAGGGAAATCCTATCATTGATGAAGAATTCCTTGAAGAATAGCTACAGCAAAGGGCAAATGGCTAAAAGACAAATTTGCTACAGTGTTGTCACTAGATGACGAAATAGGGAAGCAACAAGAAATTATTTATAAATGTAATATATTTGGGGGTAGGTGAAACCCTAATGTAAAATGAATCCTGGCCAAACAATAGAATTGAATCTTGGCCACTCTTTTTCTTTTTCAAACTATAAATAGGGCTCTCCTCCTCTCATTTTGAGAGAGTTGAGTTGTTGTAAAGGCATACTGCAGAAATTATAATAGCAAATACAGTCATTTTCTGGTGTATTTCTAGGTTTCTAAATATGTTTCATGATTCCTCTCCCTTTTAGTTATAGCTCTACTTTAAGTTACTTTGTTGTTCTGATGTCCTTAGATTAGATTTGGTATATTTAGTATGTTATCTCTGGTTTTGAAGATTGTTGTTGTGTGTATGCTTTTCTTGTCCATATGTTTGGTCATTTGCTGAAGGTAGATGAATGTGCAAAGTTAGTATGGACTTTGATTTCATTTTTGCTCATTAAATCTCATCTTTATTCACCTCCCCATAGCAAATGAATGATGAATATTTGCATTCCTTAGAAGATAGCACAAATTTCATGACATTGTGAGAATTCTGATTAAGTGAAATTATGTTTAAGGAAACTGTCCATAGTAGGAACCTCCATGATCATTGTTCATCGGTAGTTGCAGGTCCGGGAACCATCCTCCTTCCTCGCCCCTTTTTTCTTTTCCCTTTTTTTTTTTAGAAATTGCATGTGTTAAGGTTCGTTGTACATTGTAAAGCCAAATCTGACGAAATGATGGAGTCTAAGACTGCTGCCTGAACCTATAGCAAAGCATAGTAATTCCAAATTCATAAAACTCCATTCATTGACCCAATTCTCCTATAGCTTTGACCATGTAATTTCACCTTGTGATTCCATCAAAATCATAGCAAACAACTGATTTATTCCAATTCTCGTCAAGACTTGACATCCGAGAGACCTTGGGATAGTGTTCTGTAATTTGATTATGGAAGATTGTCTTTCAAGAGAGGCAATGCACCTACATATTACCTATGTTGAGAAATGCATAAAAACACCAAATCACAAAAAGTGGGGGCATTGGGCCCGAAGGAAACCTTTGTTTGATCATGAAATAGATGGCTTGAATCCTTGAAAATGTGTCTCTATCAAAGGTTGGGCATTGTACCTACCTCATACCTCTTGCTATGTTGGCATCAGGTGTCAGACCTCGAGTATCATGAGTACTAATTGTCATTTTCTGAAGATTGGAAGAAAGAAAAGTGAAACTACAAATTATGAAGGTTGCTCCTTGTCGAGTGTTAGGGTTTGGGGGTCAGCCTTTCAAGCTACCTCATACTATAAAATAGTAAGATATAAGCTAAAATCCTAACTCTTAAAACCCTAAATTTAACACTTAGCGAAATTTTGAAGAAAGGAGGGAGGCCAAAGGCACAAGGCCCAATCACTGAAATTCGAAATGAGCTTTTAGGGATTGGGGGTTAGGAGGAAGCCTCTTACTAAAAGAGGTAAGGGGGAAAATGAAAGGTGGAAGAGGGAAGCCCATTCTTCAACCACCGAAAAGTGAATTTGGGGATTGGGGGTTAGGGAGAGAGGCTACTTTTACTGAGTAAGAGGTAAGGTGAAACCCCAATGTCCAATGCCCAAAAACAATGTTGAAAATCAAATATCAGAGGGAGGAGGTGAGAAATAAGAAAAATGAAAGGTAAGAAATAAGAGGGAGACGCAACCTTTGAAGTCTGAAATGAAACACTTAGGAAAATCTTTAAGAGACTTGATTGGGCTTCAGGGGTTCGACAAGAGGCTTTCAACTTATAAAAAAGAATAAGTAAGGCTTAAAGGGGAAGGTCGATGTCTAGCACTTGAAGCATTAGGATGAAAAGGCAAAGAAAGGGGGGAAGATACAACCCCACAAACCTTAAAAATTAGACTTATCCAATTTTAGGACATTTCAAGGGAGATCATGCAAAATGAACCCTAAGAGGTCTCTTGAATCGGTTCTCAATGATGGTTCATTTTGATGGCATGAAACAAAAACATTCTTGGAAACTTTGAGGGATGATTGCATTCTAATATGGAATCTACGGGCCTTATCAATCCATTTGGAATACATTCATGGGGAAAACATTGTAGCAACTAGGATCACCTAGGGGAAAACAAAGCATGTACACACTACACTTGGAGGAAAGCCGGAAACTAGAAACATACATTCCCTTAAGGAAAATGCAAGGTGTGCAAAAGCACTTCTTGGAAAGAAACAAACTAATCTAATATGTATATCAGACTAATAATACCTCAAAAACAATATTTGAGGTGAATCCCATTAATTGGGTTTGGTACTTCTTCTCCATCCATTTTAGATATTTGGAATGCATTATATTGTTTGTACTTAGAAATGATGTAAGGTCCACTCCAAATGGCATCAAATTTTATGTGCCTTCTAGGTCTATTATTAAGTTCATCCCATTTGAGGGCTACATCTCCCTTCTTGAAGACTCTAGGGGTTTCCCTTTTGTCAAAGGATCTCTTTACCTTAATTTGATACCCCTATATTATCTTCATTTCTTTATCTCTGGTTTCTTCTAACTCCATCAGTTATGTGAACCTGATCATCATTGGATCCTTCCTTCCTATAATTTCCAACTGATTAGCCAACTTGAGAGTGGGTAGTTCAACTGAGAAGGGTAACCTTTCTTCTTTTCCATACACTTGAATGTATAGGGAGTTTCAAATGGATCTCTTGGGAGTGATTCTATCCACCCACAGGGAATATTTTGGCTTGGTATAGAAAGTCCTTTGAATATCTTCCATGGTCCTCTTGAGGATCCTTATCAAGTTCTTATTTGTTGAGTCAACCAAAACATTCCCCCTTGGGTAATATTTTTATGAGGTATTCAAATAGATTTCATTCTTGATAGCCCATTCACTCAATTTTGTACCCACAAAAGCCAAAGCATTATAAAAAATGATAGAATCGGGCACTCAAAACCTTGTCACTAAATCTTCATAGAAGCTTAGGATGATAGTCTCATTAGTCTCCTTCAATGCTACAACTTCATTCCACTTGGTGAAATAATCGATGGTAGTAAGGAACCATTTATGACCTGCACTAGAAGTTGGTTTAATGGCTCCAATAAAGTCAATACTCCATTTCATAAAGGGTTGCTCAACTTGGATAGGCTATAAAGGAAGAGCTCCTAATCTTTCTGTTCCTAAGAAAAAGCCACATTTATTACACTTCCTTACCCATTCATGTGTGTCCTTGAATAAACTAGGCCAATAATATCCTACCCTCATTATCTTTAGAGCTATTATTTAGGGTGCAAAATTCCCACTGACTGCCCCATCATGGAACTCCTAAGGCTCTTTTTAAATTTGATCAATATTAATGCATCTAAACAACACACTATTAATATCCTTCTTCAAAATTATACCATTTAGGATGACACATGGGATGGATTACAACTTGAAGTACCTTCTCTTAGCCTTATCCATTCCTTGTGGGCACTCATCATTTTGGAGAAAATGAAACATATCACGTACCCAGCTTTGGGGAGAAATATCTGCACTTGTCTAAGATTGCTCCTGGATGGATAGGATAGCCTTTGCAACCTCTTTCTCATTATTTCCCATATCACCAGATATCTATTCACACAAACCTTTACCTCTTACAAACTTTGTGACCTTGATTTCCACATCATACTCCATTAATTTGGTGACCCTTATTTAACAAGAACTCCTTAACACTTGGGTGAGAAACCATTAATTGAATCTTGTTATTGGAAACCAAATGGTATAAATTTTTGACGATCATAATTACATCAAGTACATGCTTCTCAAAAAAATATTACCTTTTCTCATAACCTTTTAGGCCTTGATTGAAGAAATCTATTGGATGGTCTGAATTTTTTTATTTTTTTTTCTGTAATAGCATAAATGAGATAGAGTTCATGTTCCCATAAGAATAGAGAATGAAATACTTCAAAAATTTAGGATTTACCAATGTAGTTGTTATCTATATGGCTTTTTTGATGGCCTCAAAACTTTATTTTCCTTCCCTTGCTAGCTGAAAATCACATTGTTCTTCAACATATTTTTTAGTGGTTTTAATAGGTTAGCAATAGTAGGTGTAAACCTCCTAACAAAATTTATCCCTCCCAATAAAATTTGTAAATGCTTTTAATGGCTTGGTAGAGGCAAAGCCAAAATAGCACTTACCCTTTCAAGTTCAATGGTCACACCATGTTTTAACACCACATGACCTAGTAGCCTACCCTCATGGACAACAAAAAATCACTTTTTGGGATTAAGTGATATCCAAAACTCTCTACACCTATCAAAAATATTCCTTAGGTGAGTGAAATGGTCCTTTGAATCCTTGGAGAAAATAATAACATCATCCAGATATACAAGAAAAATTTTGTACATGAGACCTTTGAAAGCCATATCCATTTCCCTTTCAAAGGTTTCCCCAACATTGGACAATCCAAAAGGCATTTTCTTGTATGCCATTGTTACCCACTTAGTGGTGAAAGATATCTTATACCAGCCCTCTTCCTTCACTAATAACTAGTTGTACCCAAAATAACCATCTAGCAAAGAAAACCTTTCAAAAACTGTAATAACTTAAAAAATATGCTCCATAGAGGGTAGTAGATAATGGTCTTTGAGTGAGGCCCTATTCAAGTATCTAAACTCAACATAAAACCTTATTTATCCACTCTTCTTTCTTACAGGGACAAAATTAGAAACCCATGAAATGTGTTTTATCGAAAAGATAATGTTACTCTCAATCAAAAATTTCAACTCATTTCTCATGAGTGGTTCAAACTTGGGATTCAAATGCCTTTGCTTTTTCCTCACTAGTTTTACATCTGGTTCAAGCTCAATGGTGTGTTAGGATATCTTGGTATCTGTAATATCATAAAATTGCATCATGGGGGCGATTTCACATTTGTGCATTTGGCCCTCCATTTATTGTACCTAGTTGCATTTATGACAAGAGCCTTATGGGTTGGAATTTCATGATTTCAACTCCATGAGGACTAACAACGAATCGATAGAAATCCTCCACCTCATTCCTCAAAAAATGATGATTTGGACACCTATGTGGTGCACAAATTTTTGCACAGCATGCTAGTATTCCAGTGTATTTGTGATTTGGAATAAGGAATCTTGGAATTTTTTACCGATGATGTGTGTCTCTAAGGTCAAGTTCCAATAGAAATGGTGCATCCCACCCATGCAACACAAAAATCTCTCTTTGCTCCCATTTTGGGGGTTCTCTCATTCAAAATTCTCTCTTTCTCCCATATTTCACTCCATTCTCTTCTCAATATTGCTCTTATGGTGAAGCTTTTCTGGACTGAGGTTGCTCCAATAGCCAAACCTCTCTTTCAAGCATTCAATAGTGTGTTCATATAGTCAAGGCAGGGTCATAGACTATTGGTAACACTCTGTTGTCTCTTATCTATTTGTGAATAGATAACTTGTTACATTTCTATATCATGATATATATTCTCCTCCTTAAGTGGGGATTGATATTATCACTTTGCATTTTATTACTTTGTCCACTTTTTCTATCTATCTGGTTGGTGGGAACACCAAAACAAGGTTTTGATTGTGGCAAGCCCTAAAACAACCCCAAAATTTTCCCTCATCCATCTTGTGTGTAGGTTTTCCAAGTAAATCTTGGAGGAAGATCTCGAACGCAAGACATTTTGTAAGTTAGTTATTTGCTCTCCTTTGTGTTTTCTAGTATTTCTTGCTTTTTGTTGACCTATATAGTTGAGTAGACCTCAGATCTAAGTAAGTTAGTAGGATTATAGTATTTATGTCTGGGGGTTTAGCACCCTAGTCATATAGGATGCTATTACATCCCTCATACTCAAACATGCCATGTTGGCATCCTAATTCTGCATTGTAGTCCTTTGGTTACGAGTCATTCCTTCTATCATAGAGATCTGAACATCTTGCTCCTTTAGATTCTGAAGTAGTCTATTTGAATACTATTTCCAATAAACTAGTCTTTACAATTTCTTGATTCTTCCTTTAGTTTAGGGAAGTCCATTCCTTGGAATTCTCTTGGAAAGCAAGAGACTCGTGACAAAAGATCCCCCTTTTCTACATTTTGGTGAACCCAACATGAACATGTCAGATCTTTTTCTACAATGTTTTAATGTCTATGATAATTCTTTTTCTAAGGAATGTTTCAATATGTTATATGATGCTATGTATGATTTCTTAGAAGCATCTTCTCCTATCCATAGATCTCCTAAATAAACATCTACTTCCTCTTCAAAGCATATAAGTTGGTGAATGTTATTGTAGTCTCTATGGCCCCTCGAAAGCCTAAGAGACCCACATTGTTTAACTTACTCCAGCTAGCCCTTCACCTAAGATAATTCATTCTATCTATGGGGTCCTATATCATAATGACTCAATGAATCTATATACAAGGTTTTTAAAAGCTACAAATTCTTCTTCTTAAAATGTCATGGCACACACATATAATACTAGAAGAAATCAACAAAATTTGAATCCACAATCTTCTATAGCTACATGTCAACCTATTTTGCTTCCTACTTCTTTACCGCATTGTCATCCAAATCTTCCTTTAGCACCTAAATCTATGACTAAAGCACTTGGTGATTGCGATCTTGTTGAGAAATTTTGTGTTACTTTGACCAAGATATCACTTTGGGATTTTCTTCAGACCATGTTAGTTTATCAAGGTATGCTTCATGAAGACTTGCAAAAGATCCTCTTTCCTGCATCTACTAGGTTGGTGGATGTTAATGTGTTGATAAACCATGTTTATGTAGATTCACCAAGTATCTTGTTCTATTTGCAAGAACTTCTGCCCTCGTATGTGCAGAAACAAGAAGACCCTTTAATGATTATGGTTAGTGTTAATAACATTGGTATTAGATGTACCCTCATTGACACCGATTTGGCTCTCAACATTTGTGGTCTGGATATTTTACCTAAAATTAAAGTTGATTCTTCTTCCTTAGTTTCTTCTTCTTTGAACATTCATTGATTCTATAATGCTGGTCATAAAGCCTTAGACACCATAATATTGCCTTTGTGGCTAGGACCTATTACCTTACCCACTCTATTTTATGTGATTTCTAGTCCCTTACCTTACAATCTTCTTCTAGGAAGAAATTGGATTCATTCTATGGGAGTTGTGACTTCTAATTATAGCATCGTTCCCTAAAGTTTGTATCAAATAATCAAGTAGTTACAATCAAGGTTGACCCTAAAGTTGTCCACCTTTGTGAGTTGATTGCTATTGGTTGAGCCTCAGTTGTTTCTACTCTTAAGAATTTTATTCCATTGCTAACCTCTTTTGCATTGACATGTTCTTTTGTGGTGTCATCTATAGATACTACCCTGGAAATGAATGTCCCTAAAGAGGAACAACCAAAGTGAAGAGTCCTAAGTCTTCTTCCTCTTTTGTTCAAATAAAATGCATGTCTTGATGATGATTGGGGATCCTTGGATTTTTATAAATTCTTTATTGGAGAATATAAAGTTAACGCCATCCACCTTGACCTCCCAATAACTTTGAGCACCTTTGTTAAGGAAGGTTATCATATTCCCATGGAGAAGGATAGTTGCAATCCTATCCAGGACCCTAGCTATTTCCCTACTATGGAGGGTAATCATACTTCTACTAAGGAGGCCAATTTTTGTAATCCTGATGAGAAGGATGGTTGTAGTCTCATAGATGCATCTAACACCCATTGGTGGAATGACATTCTCTATGTAAGAAATACCTTCCTCCTAAGCTTTACATACACGTCATGGCCCTAGATATATGCTTGTTTCTAAGTATGGCTATAGGTGTAAAGTTCTTGGGCATATCGAACAAGGAATTCAAGTCCCTATCCAAGATAGGCCTCGTAAGAATCACTTTGGATTGGGATGCACTTCTAAATAAGCTATGCAAAAACCATGGTGGAGTGTTAATATTATTTCAGTTAAACCTCTCAATTTAGTCTATCTTGAATTTATTGAGGATAAGGTAGGATTTGATGAAGTTCCTATACCTCAATTTATTCTATCTAACATGGATGATGATGTTCATATACCTCACCCTGAAGATCATAGTCATCTCCTAAAAGGGGACACTACTAAATTTTTCATGGATCCTAAATATTTTGAAAGGGTGATTAGGATTAGAAATTTCCTTTCTTCAGAGGAAGTTGAGGAACACTCCAATCTATTGCACTCTTATCTATGTATCTTTTCTTGGTCATACAAGGATATGCCTAGTATTAATGAGTCTATAGTGGTCCACAATATCATCCAATGTCTTGATGCAAAGCCCATGAAATAAAAGATTTAAAATATGAATCCCAAGGTTGCATTGTTGGTTAAGACTGAGACAGAGAAGTTACTAAAATCAAGCTTTATCCATCCTATCTACTATTCACCTTAGTTCTTGAATATCATTGCCATTAATAAACTTGATGGTTGTATTCGTGTGTGCATTGAATATTTTTATCTTAATAAGGCTTCTCTTAAGGATGATTTTTTGTTACCTAACATTTGTATGATTGTAGACTTGATTGTAGACCATGCCTTGGTTTCCTTCATGGATGGATTTTTGGGCTATAACCAAATTCGTATTAACCCAGAAGATCAGTATAAGATAGCCTTCAGTACCCCTTGGGGTACCTTCTACTATGTGGTCATGCCATTTTGGTTAAATAATGTGGGTGTGACTTACCAGTGGGTGATGACCCTAATATTTAATGATTTCATCCACAAGATTCTAGATGATTACATGGATGACATCTTGGTGAAATCTATAACTCATCAGGATCATGTGAGAAATATTCATCTTATTTTTTAATTACTTTGACTCTATAAGATGAGGGTGAATCATCTTAACTATATCTTTGACATGGCTATGAGAAAAAAATTAGGATTTATAGTCTCACACCATGGAATTGAATTTGACACTATTAAGATCGATATAATTGTTAACATGCCTCCACCTAGAAACCTCTCAGTTGTAGAGTTTACAAGGGATGATCCAGGAAACTCGTAAATTTATATCTCAATTACTTGATTGTACCCTTCCTTTCACATGCTTTCTAAGGAAATATTTTTTCTTCATATGGAATGAGTGCTAGAAAACTTTTGAGTCAATCAAAATTTATCTAGCCAATCATACTATTTTGATGTCGACTATGCAAGATAGACCCTTTCTACTTTATATCTCTACATCACCTTACACTTTGGTACCCCTGCTTGCTCAGTATGATGATGATGGTAGAGAGAGGGAGGTATACTAAATTAGGCACATCTTGGTTGACTATGAAACTCATTATTCATTTCTAGAGAAGCAATATCTCACTCTCATCTTCACAATGTAGAAGCTAAGGCATTACCTTCTTCATGCTAAAAATCATGTCATTGTAAAAAGTGATCTCTTGAAGCACTTATTCACTAGAAAAGATCTTGCTAGAAGGTTGGAAAAATGGGTAATGTTGCTTTATGAGTTTGAAATAAAGTTTGTAACTCATAAATAGATAAAGGGCCAAGCGGTTGTTGATCAATTAGTAGACATTCCTTCACCTCGCTCCTTCTTAGGTCTCGATCTATTTCTCGATGAGGATATCTTCACAATTAGTCACAATCTTCTATGGGAGATGTATTTCAATGGATCAAGATGTCAGACCAACTCTGAGGCAAGTGTGATCTTGATCTCACCCAAAGGTAAGTTATTCCATCTTTCCTTTCAATACGTTTCACTACACTAATTACATCACTGAGTATGAAGCCCTTATTGCTAGCTTGTGTTTCATGATTTCCTTAAACATAAAACATCTTCATATACACAATGACTCTGAACTTATTGTGAATCAAATTATGAGGGTGCGTCAAGCTAAGTAAAGTAAATTATCTCAGTATCAATATATGGCTTTGACCTTACTTGATCGATTCTCTTCTTTCACAATAGACAGTGTTCTTAGGCGAGAAAATCGACATGAAGATGCCATGGCCATCACTGCCTCCCTAGTGCCCTCATATAAGGACATAGAGGAATACCACTTTGTGGTTCACATTCTTTTCTCTCCTGTTGTTTCTAATCAACCTAAATTTTATGCTCTCATGTGTGATCACATGGACTTGGAAGAATGGTACTCCAACATTTACAACTATCGAAAGACTATAAATTTTCCAAATGATGTGACAAAAAATGATTGTACTTGGATACGAATTTTTTTTCAATCCGCTGTGTTGTACTATCAAATTTTTTTTATTGAAATTCCTACAATGCTCTTCTCCTTCATTTCCTCACTAAAGCGGAAATACCCCTTCCCCTTAAGAAATCCCATTCGAGTCTGGGGTGGAAATTTTGGTGGTAAATCCTTGATGTGAAAACTTATCCATATGGGATAATTTTGGTAGATGGTGGAATGAGATTCCTTTGCTTTTGTCAAGAAGTGTCTGTGATTTCAACAACATAGTTTTCTTATTCACGCTCTTACTTAAGAGCATCAAAATTAAACCTCTCCTTGGTTGTTCATAAAAAGGGGGGTTGGATATTATTGGAAAGATATCACCTCCTTCCTCCAAAGGACATGTCTTTATCATCACCACTACAGATTACTTCATGAAATGGGTTGAAGCTATCCCACTTTGATCCACAAATGTTGAAGCCATTTATGGCTTTCTTGTAAACAATATCATTGCTCGCTTTGATTTGCCTTCCACCTTTGTTTCTAAAAATGACATGCCATTCAAGAACAAATAAGTGAAGAAATTTCTATAGAAGTTTCATATTCAACATAGATTCTCTACACCTTACTATCCTCAATCCAATGGTCAAGTTGAAGCATCTAATAGAGCTCTTGAGCTCATTCTTGGAAAAATGGTAAACAAACATGGTAAAGATTGGCATATTCAATTAACTTATGCTTTATGGGCCTATCGCACAAGTTTTCATATGGAAATGGGAATGATTCCTTACAACCTTGTGTTTGGTGCTTAAGACATCATGCCTTTAGAGTTCAATATTTTGTCTTTGCATTAGCTTCAGTTTCTCAATGAGCGTCGATTACAAGCCCTCAACCATCTTAAATCTTATCAATGATCACTATATAGACAATACAATGAAGGAGTTCTTCCTAGAACTTTCAAGGTAGGTGACCTAGTTCTTTATGAGAATCAAAAAAATTTAAATGCGTCGCTTGATCAAAGAGGGAAAATCAATCTTAATCGGTTATTCCCTTGCATTTTCATCTCCATGTATGGTTTTGGTGCCTATGGACTGTCATCTATGGATGTGACACCTCTAAAATAACCTATAATGTGATGTGCCTTCGTTGATACTATGTGTAGTGTCTATGTGTCATGTGTGTAACGCTCATTCTTTGTAGATCATAGTGTATCATATGTTGACTTCCATTCATTAATAAATTATTAGATTTGTGTTATGAGGTGACCATGTGTGTGAGAGAGAGGCATACATACATGTTTTTCACTATGTTGTGTATCAATGCATTACATTATATCTTTTGGTTAATAAACTAGATCATCATTATATTTAATTAACATAAAACCATGTGTGTTTATTAGATTATGATGACATCTAATCTAAACATACATCCATAAGTATAACATCCATCATATAATCATACATGAAAGTAAAATAGCATACACATAAGACAATAAACACCATAATGTCAGAAACAATATCTCATATATATATATAATGTGTGTCATGCACATGTATCATGCCACTATTATAAAAAAATAATTGGTGACTATATATGTGTATCAATTGTCTATACATAAAATAATAATATGAAAAATGTGTCATCAGTTCAAAAATGATATACAAAAATGGGCATCTAGTCCTCGGGTGCATGACTAGTTGAGTCCTCTGGCCTTGGTTGTAGTTGTCATCGAGTCTGGACAGTAGAGAGAGAGTGAGATATGTGTGATTGGGAGACTAAAACCACTATTTTTAATCCTTTGATCTCTCTTTGAAGGGAGGATATCTATAGCTCAACTCTCCTTAAGGCCTCCTATAACTATAGATCACCTATTAGCATCACATCTGCTACCTGCCCTCTAAGTTCATCAAGTTGGATCTAAAGAACACCACCTACCTTCTCAGTACTATCATCTCTCACCATTTCCTCATCTCTCTCAAAGAGCATCATCCGTAGTTTCTCCAATAGTTGGTTTGGTCCCTCTATCCCACAATAGTAATGGTGTTAGAAATCTTCTATACAATTTGCACCTACCCCTCATGTGCCATCCTCAAATGCGCAACTAAATCAAAATGATGGGCATGTCACCCCATTAAAATTGGTTGGTACACTTCTAGAATGGTTCCCTAGATTGGCATGGTGGGGGTCACCTCTAATATGCACTACACTATGAGTGCACTCCCTGCCTATGTGTCCACTACAACCATAGAGAGAATGGACTCATCAGTACCACATGATACATATACATATAAACCAAAATGTAAACATATACATGAGATAAAAATTGAAAGTACTAAAATGAAATGGAATAAAAAAATCCCATACCTGCATCCCCCACCTACTAGTGTGGGTCAGGGGGAGTATAAAACTTGGGTCCTACGCCTCTTGCATCGGATGTTATTGTTGGTTTTGTTAGGGCCATTGTTGAGATTGGGATGATAGTTGGAAGAGAGGACATCCTTCATCACCGCCTTGGCCTTGCTTTTGTTGTGCCTACATCCTCATCCGAATACTACTCTCCATCTCTTCTTCCTCACCCAACCAACATGTCACCCTATAGGCCTGGATCCCCCATAAGGGAATCCACTAGAAAACTTGGCACAGACCACTGCAACATCCAACATGTGTGAAAGCCACAAATGACACCTATGTCATCTACAAGATGTGTCTGAGGCTGATCCTGATCATCTACCTCATCATCCAAAGGCATGATGCTAGTGATGGTTAGTCATCGATGATCAACTGGCCACATAGCACTCCTCATAGCCCATGTGTAGGATGGGACTATGTGAGGAATAATCTAAATGATACCATACTACCACATAACCCTTCACTATTAGGAGGGCATAATAATGTAATCTATGTGACCTAGGAGAAAATAGTCACATTGTAGAATATATATATCTATGGTCATCTACCCATCTAAACCATCTATAGGGTTTCCATCAAATCTAGTCAGCCCACAAAGTATCAAATTGTAAGCACCAAAACTATAAGTCTTTGTGTCTCCACTATCGCACTAGCTCATACCTGTGAGGCATGGGCACTGAGTAATCCCTCAATTGAAGTTACCTAGTTGGTTTTATGCACGTAATGTTTGATAACACCCACACTTATAATAGGAAGGATGTAGTGAGGCTAGAATACTCATAATGTACAAACCTACCCGACTCATGGTATAGGTGTGAAAGCATGCTACAACCCCACACCAAGACTATCTTGTGATCCTCCATTGCCTTAATGGTATGGATGAGGCCCTCATGAAAGTGAGATCCTTTCCCATCCATGGTGACACGCATTGCCACTATGATGACCATTTCTCACCATATTAGTGGGACCACCATGTCACCTTGCTCAAGCCAACATATGTAGAAATGTCCAGTCTCATCGTCGCTTTCATCATGACCTAAGCAATATTAGACTCCCTTTGAACACTCACAGGTAGAGCGTGTGTCATCAATATTCACCCATCGTTCAAGGATGGGGAGTCCAATGATATGATATACATCCTCAATGGTGATAGTCATATCAACCATCGGTAAATGGAATGTAGAAGTGTTGGCATCCCATCGCTCCATCAGGGCCATGAGCATGCAGTCATGAAACATCTCTAGAATGGTGCACACATACCATAGCCTGAATCATCATAGATGCTCCTCATCTGCCTAGTTCATACGTCGTGCCTGATCCCGGATAAGCCGAAGCACTCACATCCCAAGATTCTCTCTAATCTCAAGATAATCTTACAAAAATGGAAAAGATTCAAGTCAGAACACTCAACATAAAAAATTATATCTTTGACATCAAATTTTTTCTAAGTTTTTCCTTTGAGATGCAGGTGTGTCATGTAGACTTTAGCGTGACGTGATATCATCTAAGGTTTTCCATTAATGGTTGGCTAAATGTGAGTGCACCAGGTGGATGACTGCGTGAAAAAACAACCCTCATGTGTGACCAGGACACCAGTGTGCCAACGAGATGAAGATGCGTCGTTGAGACACCTACACTAAGATTTTTTTTTAAATCCATCTAAAAATATTTTAAAATACATGAAAAACAAGGTTTTTGGACTCACTTGGGCAACCTCATGGACCTTCATGAATAACTATTGCAGCTAACCGATCCGAGGATTGACATAATCTCATCTATGTGGCAGTTTTTTGACTTTTATCTCATAAAAGACAACAAAACTCCCATGGTAAATAGTGAAAATGATCCTCCTCAGGGCCCACCTAGGTATATATAGGTCCCTCGAGCAAATTTCTTTACTAGTGATTGTGGTCCCACCATTTTTCTTGATTTTACCCCACTATGTTGGGGGAAAAAATAGGAGGGGGCATATACTCACTCCTTCATCATGTTTTTCTTCAGCATTCTTCTCGCCTTGGTAGTTTCTTTCAATTTTTGAGTTGACTTAAAATTTGAGTTTTGCAGACCAAAATTTTGCATGATCTTTCACGTTAGATGCTATAATTTTTCACTGAGATCAATCATCAGGGGCATCATTAGTACCTACTTGTTCGACCTCTGTGGCCTCTATAGTATCCTTTTTGGTATGCAAAACTGTAAAAAAATTATGTTTTCTTTGTGTGGTTTTTCTCTACTTTAGTGTGGTTGATTTTCCCAAATCTAGCCCACTAAAGTGGGGAAAAATATAATTTCATAAAATTACACCATGGGGGAAGTTTCACATTTACTCATTTGGCCTTGCGTTTATTACACCTAGTCACATTTATGACAAGAACCTTATGGGTTAGAATCTCATGATTTCAACTCCATGAGGACCAATGATGAAGCGATAATGGTCTGCCACCTCATTCCCCAAAAATGATGAGTTGGACACCTACGTGGTGTGTGAACATCCACTTGACACACTAGTGTAACTATGTTTTTCTGAGCCAAAATGAGGAACCTTGGAATAGTTGACTGACAACATGTGTCTCTAAGGTCAAGTTCCAAGAGTAACGACTACTCATGCCCATGCAACAACACAAAAATCTCTATTTTCTCCCATTTTGGGGGTTCTCTCATTCAAACTTATCTCTCTCCCATATTTCACTCCATTCTCTTCTCAATCTTTCTCTTATGGGAAAGCTCTGCTAGACTGAGGTCCCTCCAATAGGTAAGTCTCTCTTGCAAGCATTCAACAGTGTGTTCATACAATCAAGAGGGGGTCATAGACTATTGGTAATTCTCTCATATCTCTTGTCTATTTTTGAATAGATAACTTGCTACTTTTCTATTTCATGATATAGGTTCTCCTCCTTGAGAAAGGATTACTTTTATCACTTTGCATTTATTTAATTTGTCCACTTTTTCTATTTATCTGGTTGTTTGTGGAGGTGGGAACACCAAAATGAGGGTTTCACTATGGAAATCTCTAAACAACCCCAACATTTTTCCTCGTTCATCTTGTCTGTAGGTTTTCCGAGTGAAGCTTGGTGAAATATCTCAAATGTAGGACCTTTTGTAAGTTATTTCCTTGCTCTCCTTTGTGTTTTCTAGTATTTATTTATTTTTGCTGACCTATTTAGTTGAACAAACCTTAGATTTGAGTATGTTAGTAGGATTATAGTATTTTTGTCTGAAGGTTTCGCATCCTAGTCATATAGGATTCCAATGCATCCCTTAGACTCTAGTCCTGATTCTACACTATATTCCTTTAGCCAAGATTCATTCATTCAGTGACAGAGATCTTGACATCTTTCTCCTTCGAATTCTAAAGTAGTCTATTTGAATGTTGTTTCTAACAAACTATTATTTGCAATTTATTCATTCTACCTTTACTTTGAGTAAGTAAAGCATGAGGTAATTTATGATAGTCCACTCCCTGGGCTTCTCTTGGAAAGTAAGAAACTCATGAGTAGTGGATCCCCCTTCTCTACAGTATCAAAGCTCTTAGGTATGGAAAATAGATTGAAAGCATCAAAATATTCTATCATATCACATACCCTATGTTTATATGACTTGAGAAAGTCATTTTTTATCAGATTCACACCTCTTACCTAGTTCATGATCAATTCACTATCCCCAAACACCTATAAGAAACTTATTTTCCTTTTCTTTACCCACTCCAAACCTTGTATAAGGCCCTCATATTAAGTTGTATTTTTATTATAGATAAAAGAGAAAAAAAAATTTGAGTAATACTTTTCACCTTGTGGGGATAAAAGCATGACACCCCCACTAGCTCCATGCCTACTTCTTGAATTGGATCAAAAAATATTTTCCAAACTTTTTTTTTTTTTTTTGTAGTTGCTCATCTTCCTTTTGAAGATTAGGAATAAAATAATTTGGATCATGAACCAAAAAAAACACTTAGCCCCACCTCCTCGAAATTATTATTTAGGTCAATTTCAATGCTTCCAACTACCCATTCATCCAAAATAATATCTAGGATATCTTCTATTTGAGTACTTGGTTCTTGAGAAACAACATGCTCATCATGGTCAAAGATGGTATAATTGGGATTAGAAAGACAAGACACATATGGTTCTATGTGATCCTTTTCTATGAACTTATATTTCATGGTCACTTTGGTTCCATATCTTGTTTTAAAAAACATATGTGACCAATCTAAGGATAGATAGCCACCTATTTTGGAAGTGAAATCTCCCAAAAGATAAAGAGAAAATTAAGGTGGAAATTCAATCACATAGACATCTTGTGGAATGGAAAAACATTGGGCATGCATGCAAGGTAAGGATTAGATCCTTCAAAACCCCTATAGTGTTGATAGTTGTCCCATCAAGTTGGATTGCTCCCTTCTTGAGGGGCTGGTACTCAATATCCAATTTATCTGCAGTTTGTTTGGGCATAACAAAATTGCTAGCCCCTAAGTCAATCATACAATTGTGGACCAAATTATCTCATATGATCAAGGACACATAAAATGGTGGTGCTTTGACCTCTTTGTCTGGTTGATCCTTGCTATCTTGGGGTGTATTAGTAGGTATGCTTTATCCTGATTACTCAAAAACTTCTTTGATACACCCATATTTGATAGGGTATCTTGCAATAAATCCTTTTATCCTAGGATAGACAAAGAGTCCCACATAGACATACTAACACTAGCCTTCTTCATATTCTCAAGTATATTGAAGGAGGCAACATTTACCTTCTACTGTGTTTTTCTAACACTAGTATCTCCTTGCAAGTGGGTTGGTTGAGACTGAGTTCCAAGTTGCTCTTTAGTGGTCCCTTGGTGTTTCTTTTGTTGGACTTTTTCTACTTGACACATAGATGGGCCATCACCCTATTGATCCACTCTAGAAGCTTTATGAGACTCATTACCTAGCGGTTGGACTAACTCCATAACTCTTTTATTGCTTCTTGTGTTAGCTTCTATAGAGTTATGATCTTGGTTAACCCCACAAAACTCTTCTCCTTACCAATTTAATAGTGTATTATCACTTGGGAACTTCTCTTTCTGCTATAAGGGTGCTTCATCTAGTGCATTTGGTCGTAAACTAGGTGCATTTTGTACCATTAAGGCTTGATTAATCACCCATTTGAACAAGTAGATTGGTTATGGGGTTGATTGCAAATAAATCACCATTCATATTCTTGATCAAGGTTGTTTTGTATAGGTACTAGTTCCTTATATATGCTTGTTGCATTTGGGTTATATGCTTGAAAGGGTTTTGTGTTAAGGGCTTGCCTTTGGTTGTTGTAACATGCCCATTGTTCTACGCAATAACTATCCTATGTTTTAACCTCGAGTAAATAGTTTTAAACATCCAACCATTATGAGCAATAAAAAATTTCCTTTCATATATAAAGATAGCATGCACATTTGAAATAAACATCTTTCCAAACTTTCCCCATTTCATTATATTAAAGTATTATAACTTTCCAATTTATTGATTTCATAGTAAATAATTCATGATAACATTTCTCTTTTACAATATTTATATAGATATGGATACCAAAATAAAACCAAGGATCCATTGAGCTTACTGGCAATAGACACATGAATGGTCTAGGTATCCTCCATCAAATATTGGTCTTTAATTGATGAGGAGAAGCATTACTCAAGCATTTTTCTACCAACCTTGGACTAACCATGATCCCCCACACATCTACCAAATTGATAGATGGCCCTACTCTTTTATGAAAAGATTGGTTTGGTAACCTCTTAATAACATTGACCTTCCTTGAGCTTGGTGGTGTGTCCTAAACATTTCTAGACCTATCATACAAAGAATACAACCTACTCATATGGCATTCCCTATCTAGTATGTAAATTTGGATCACAATAAACTGACAATGTAAATCGTGGCAACTTACACTACTTTGGCCAAAGTATTCATCACCTGAAATTATGGAGTGAACATCATAAAACTTCACCCACCTTCCTAGCTCGATTTTTATTGACCATTCATAACCTATGCATAGGCTATCCCCTTATGCCATGGAGTAACCTTAACCCTAGAAATAATCAATTACCTCTATGTTAGCTAAAACACATCTACTAAGTAAATCAAAGTAACTCTAACACTCAACTAGGTTAAACATTAGCTATATATGCTCTATCTATAATATAGTATTTAATCCCACTATAACAACCCATTCCTTAATATGGAATATGTACAAACAATTCAAGCAATAAATTTCATTACACTATGTACATCAAGCATTCTTTCAATTTCACATAAGAATAAAATAACCTTTCCCTAATAAGCAATCGAACTAATTTCTCAAACAAGACAAGCAATGCCACATAATCTTTTCAAATATATAAAAACTATAAAAGAGTAGAAATCAACATGCCTTTTTATGCAATGCTCCAATTGATTGAACTGGATTCCTAACAGATTCTTCCCAAATTAGTAAGCAAATCCCAATTATCCTTCTCTCTCTTCACCAAAATCTCACTCTCAAAATCCTCTCACAACTCTCAAAAACCGCTTACAAACTCTCGGACTCAAAAAATTAGAATAACAACTCAAAAAATAAGCATCAAGAGTGCATAATGTGTCCCTATTGATGTAGAGAGAACCTCTACTTATACACAAAGGTTAGGAATTGCAGACTAGAAATAGGGTATCAAAGATGACACTTCTCAATTCAAAAGGTTCAAATCAGAAAGAATAAGAAAAGGTTGTATTGTGCAATTTTTGCACACACGCCCCACCGGAGGCGGGGACCCTCTTTTTCTTTTGCATCTCTGCATCTTGGATTTGTCAATTTTTAGTTTATTTCTTCTTGAGAGGTTATTTTGGGATTAAGTTTGGATTTGATTTGATAAAGGCAGTATTTTGAAGCATTTTGAGGGTCTGGGAGAATTCCACCTACCTCATATTTTGGAAATGGGGATTTTGAAGTGAATTTTCAATGTTATATGTAAATATAATTTTTCACCCATGGATAGAGGATGAAAAATTAGGTGGGGTTGCTTTTTGAATTTTTTGAAAATTTCTTCTAGAAAAAAAGTCATGGGGTTTAGGGCATTTTGACTTCTCTTGGATTTTGGGTAATCTGAGATAGCTCGGATTTCCCATGGCTTAATCTGAGGTAACTCAAATTTCCCATGGTTTAATCCAAGGTAGCTCAGATTTCCCATGGATTTCCCTTGGATTTTGGAAATGGGGATTTTGAAGTGAATTTTCTATGTTATATGTAAATCGTTTTTGCACCCATGGATAGAGGACAAAAAATTAGGTGGGGTTGCTTTTTGAATTTTTTTAAAATTCCTTCTAGAGAAAAAGTTACGAGGTTTAGGGTATTTTCACTTGTCTTGGATTTTGGGTAATCTGAGGTAGCTCAGATTTCTCATGGCTTAATCCTCATGGAAAATCCAAGGTGGCTTGGATTTTCAATGGCTTAATCCTCATGGAAAATCTAAGATAGCTCGGATTTCCCATGGTTTAATTCTCATGGAAAATTTGAGGTAGCTTGGATTTTATGAAATCCACGCCAAATCAAAATTCGAGGCCCATCAAAAATCTCGAAATTTTCCAAAAATGAAATTTTTTCCCGAAATGCATTTTTTTCCAAAAATGGATTTTTTTCAAATAAGGACTTTTAATGCATTTTTCCCGAAATGGAAAATTTTCTTGAAATTTTAAAATGTTCTGAAAGTGAAAAATTCTTGAAATGAAATTGTTTTTCGAAAATAAAAAATTCCAAAAATAGAAAATTTCCAAGAGTCGAAAATTTTCCAAAAATGAAAATTTTTCTTAAAAGGCCAAAATTTTATTTGGATATTTTATGGATTGGTTTTTTTTAACATGTGAGCTACTAATGATGATATCTATTTTTTAGGATTAAATAAATCAAAAAGGGGACTTACATATGGAAGCACGCTCAAGGGGTGGAGTTTCAAACTGTTTTTAAATGCACCTACATAAGAATTCGTGCCACAACCTTTCTACAACTGGAGGACATATTTTAAAACAAAAGAAGACATGTGAAGTTGTTTAAATTCTCCAATCAAGATTCTCATTAATGTCAAGATGGAAGAATATTATTTTCTCATTGCTTCATAATGTAACTGCTTGAATGTAATTGGATGATGATGTACCGCATTTGTAAAACCCTAATGTAACTTCTCGATGCTTCTAGAGGATTGACCTCAACCCTTGGATTGATTTAATCTTGGCCCTCGATTCAAAAGTGTAATATCTATAAAAGACCTTTTCCTTCTCATTTGTAAGGGGTTAGAATTTTGAATTTAGGTGGTTAGAAAGCCAAAATTGGCTAAGTTAGGAGTTAGATTCTGCAAGTCAATAGTTGTAGGAGGGGAGAGAACTGTAAATTATTATGTAATGCTGGAGAAGATAATGCAAATGGGTTCTTGATTTGGCAAACATTATTTTATATTTCAAATTTTTTATGGTTTCTTGTTCTTGATTATTAGTATTAGATGTTAGATTTTAGTTCTTTTGCAATGATGGTGAGATGTGAATGATGTTTGATCAATCCTTGGTCCATACTTTTAGCAATTTTTTGATTGTAAGTTGTTGTGTAAAGTTAGTTTGGGCCCTATTTTGTGCTAAGTTCAATTGTGAATGCTTGTTTACATTGTGCAAATTATTGGGTATGTAGATGAATGTTCATAGTCTAAAAATATTTTGATTTGCTTAGAAGATTGCACCATTTCTGTGTAGTTGGAGGCTTGTCCTTGATCAAGCAGAGATTGGTTTTATTGGGGAACTATCCATTTGCAGCTTTCATCATTATTGTGATTGAACTTAGGAGTTATTTTAGAAATCTCTTTAAACCCTTATCTCTTTTGATATTTCTTTTGAATCTGGATTAGTTTTAGGGTTGAAGGCATCACTATATTGCTACATCTGATGAAAGTATACTTCCAACATTTTTCATTTGTAAGGCCCCTTGTGATTACCAACATTTTCATATTTATCACTGAGTTGTTTTATTGCATTGTCAAGACCTGACATTAGAGACCTTGGGGTTATCTCTTGAGGCTTGTTGATAAAGATTCACCTTTCAAGAGAGATAGGATATTATATTTTGTCTGAGTTGTTGTTGTGTAGAAAACACCATCAACAGATGACAACTAAGATTGTTGCATAGTAAACACACGCACAACCATAGTGAATGAGTAACTTATTCAAATGGACAACAAGAATGATAATAAAAAATGCAAGGTTATTGTCTTCTACAAGTTGACTTACTTTGGCTAGCTTCATATTTGAGCATTTCACATATTTTAAATTTCCTCATGATCGGGAATTTGTATTACAAATTAGACTTCTAATCAGTTCATAGTGTTCACAAGTTGGTGCCACATTATACCCTCGCATCCTATTCTTTTGGTTTTTGTTTGGAAAAGACCAATTCAAAGCTTCTTGTGCATGAGCACCTTGAGATTATCAACTATTACCACTCTTCGATCATGTACTTGTAAAGCATTCCAATTAGTAACATGGTTATCACTTGGTATACACTTTTTAAGGTATGAGACATGAAAGACATTGTGCATCTTGGCAAGAGCTAGTGGCAATGCAATTCGATAAGTAATTGAGTTTATTTCATCAAGAACCTCAAAAGGACCTATGTAACGCAAAGCTAGTTTGGATGAATTTACAAACTTGATGGAACTCTTATGAGGTTTAACCCTCAACAACACCTTTTCCCCTACTACAAAATTTCTAGCTACCTGCTTAGAATCTGCATAGCTTTTCTACCTATCATTGGCTTCAGCTAGCTTCTTCTTAATAATTCCTACTTGCTCCTCAATTTTTTATAACATATCTAGCCCAAGACTTATCATATCCTCTAGCTTATCCTAACTTATATTATTTTGACATTTTCTTTCCATACAGTGCTTCAAATGGGGTCATCTTTATTGCAGAATGATAAGAATTGTTGTATGCAAACTCAACTAATGGTAGGTAATCCTACCACTTTTATTTTTGATCCATAAAATACATCCTTAATAGATCTAAAATAATTTGGTTCACTCTTTCTATTTTTCCATTTGTTCCTGGATGATAAGTTAAAATTATGTTCAACTTAGTTCCAAGTGAGGAGAACAAGGTTTGCTAAAACCTAGATGTCACATGAGCATCCCCATCTGAAATGATCTTCTCATGAATCCCATGCAATCTAAACACCTCTTGAATAAAGTTTTGAGCTATGATAGGAGCTCCATCGGTTATATTCCCTTGAATAAAATGTGCCACCTTAGTTAACTTATCCACCACCACTAGAATGGCATTATGATTATTCCTTGACATAGGTAGACCTTGCACAAATTTCATGCTAATGAATTTCCAATTACTTTCAAGTACATCATGTGGATGCAATTATGAAGGTGTTTTCATTGATTTCAACTATGTGTTGAGGAAGGTTGTTGAATGATGAAGATGTCGAGGATATTGAGAAAATTGTGAAAAAGTGGGAAATAGTTTGTTGCAAGTTGTGCAAGTATAGTTGAGATATTGAGTAAGTATTATGAGTACATGGAGTTATATTTTTGTTGTAGTGTCTAGAGATGTGTTGGAATGAAGTAATGTGCTAAGATGGTGTCTCTAGTACTTGGTTTCCATGTGCTTTCGAGAAAATTTGATAAATAGAGAAAATAGTGTTGAACAAGTGTTCAGAATATGCTTTGAGATGTGCTTCATGTTTCTTATGTGTTGATGATATTCTTGTGTGGATCTAATATGTTGTTCAGGGTTGTCATTAGTTTCTATATCCAGAGTTTTCATTTCTAGATCATTGTGCAAAGTGAGATGTGTTCACCAGTGTGTGAACTAGGTTTTTAGTGTTGTTTGTTGTGGTTTAGGAGAAATTTATTTTCTCTTCATTTCTCTACAGTTTGGTTTCAGGTTGTGCAGATATGGGAAGTTCCTCGTGTTAATTATAATTTTCTGAATTCAATATTTCTTATGATTTAGTGCAATATAATGTGTGTTTCATCTGTTAGTGTATGTATAAGGTTAACTAGATGTTCCAGGTTGAAGTATTTCTATGATGCAAGTTTTGATGAATTCTTTGTTGGATCTCAGGAGGTTTTGGATTGTTCCAAATCATGTAGAATATATTTGTGTGGTTTGCATGTCATCTTGATCAAGTGGGAAGCATGTACGTAATAGATTTATGGTGTTTAGCATGGGTAATGACCAACCTGGTGTTAACACTATGTATGTGAAGTGTTTTGAAGTTTTTGGAAGTGTATTGATGTGTGTTAGGACAAATTTGGGTCATAAATAAGGATTTATGTGGACCACCTTCATTCCTATCCATGACTAGAATGTTTGGGTGCTGACCTAATTTCAAATTGTAGATGAAAAAGATATTTATTCGACCTTGGAGAATGTTTTCAACGTTGAGGATCATATAAATAAGAGTGGTGTTGTTGGAATATCTAAATATATATGTGAGTGATGAATGTGGTGTGAATTACAAAAGTGTAGATGCTAATTAGAGCAAAGCAATGAGCTAGATCCATTCACAATCTTTCAAACAAGGTTGTGAAAGTGTTGGAGTAATTATGGTGGATTCCTCATAGCATTTAGATAGTGTTCTTTGTGTAATGCTTCTCTTCTATATTATTTTCATATTCTAAGCAGTGATCTTTGGTTGTGAGCCCTATTAGATAGTGTGTCCTATTCTGGCAGTGAGCCCTTGTATCAGTTTTGCAATAACTTATCTTGTGAGCTAATCCTCACCAAGTTTTTTCCCTCATTGGGTTTTCCATGTAAATATAGTGTTCTCTTGTGTATGTTGTTTTTTCTTTAATTTTTGTTATTTCCATTTCATGATTAATCACTGTAATAGAATAAGGGTTTAATGAATGCTTGTGGATATGATTACTATTGAGGGTTTTTGATGTTTTAATTTGATACAATTGATTCACCTCCCTCTTAGTTGTCTTGTTCATTCAATAGTTATACTTTTACTCTTTGAAATTATAAGCATCTTTCAACACATCTTATAGCATCCCCCTTCATACCCTTCTAGAAATATAATGGCTTCAAATCCGCCAAAATCTTCATCACACTAGGATGTCTAGAGTATGGTGCATGGTGAACTTCTTTCCACACCAATTTTCTTAACTCCTCTAAATTAGGTACATAAATTATCCCTTTAAACCTTAGTAATCCATTAGGTTCAAAGTGAAAACCTTTGTGCCTTGCATCTTGTGGATTTTTCGTGAGTCCTTCCTTAAATTTCTCATAAAATTCATCGCCCATGCATTTTTGCAATACATATCCCTTAAAGTTAGTTTGAATTGTTACCATTGAAGCAATATTCCTTTGATGACTTGGGGCATTAGCTACACGATTCTCTTTTCCCTTGATGTACTTGATGTTGAATTTATAATCAGATGAAAACTTCAACCACCTTCTTTGTCTTACATTTAGATTGGGTTGGGTGAATAAATACTTTAGACCATGGTGATTGGTCTTCAGTTAAAAAGTATTTTCCATTATATAGTGTCTCCACATCTAAAATGCATGGAAAACTACCACTAACTCTAAATCATGTGATGCATAATTTTATTTGTAGGTCTTCAACCTCCTAGATTCATAAGCTATGAATTTCTCTTCTTGCATCAAAACTCCTCCTAATCCTTCACCTGATGCATCTATTATCATAGTAAAGTTGCCTTCTAGATCAGGTACCTTCAATATTGGTGCAGTATTCAACTTCTCCTTGAGTAGATCAAATATTGATTGACACTTTTCTGACCACTAAAAATTCTTACCATTTCTTTGTAATGAAGTTATAGGAAATGCTATCCTAGAAAAAATTTCAACAAACTTCCTATTTAGCCAAACCCATAAATATTCTCACCTCTAGTACACTTTTGGGAACTGGCCACTCAAGCACCACCTTTATCTTAGATAAATCAACTACAATCCCTTTAGTTGAAATTATGTGACCTAGGTATTGTACTTCCTTTTGAAATAAGTTACACTTAGAGAGTTTTCCATATAGCTTGCGATCTCTTAACCGTTGGAGAACTGTCTCTAAATATTTACAATGCTCCTCTTGATTTTTGGAATAGATTAAGATATCATCAAGGAATACTAATACAAACCTATCCAAGCAGTCCCTAAATACATTTTTCATTAGGTTCATGAATGTTGTTGGTGCATTCATAAGTCCAAAGGGTAGGACTATGAACTCGTAATGTTTGTATCTAGTCCTGAAAGTAGTTTTAAAACTGTCTTCATCTTTGATCCTTAGTTGATGATAATCAGATCACTGATCAATCTTTGAAAACACTGTCTCTCCTTGCATATGATAAAAAATATCATCAATATGTGGAAATAGGTACTTATTCTTTATCATAGCTTTGTTAAGCATCTAATAATCTATACATAAGCGCATTTTACCATCCTTCTTCACAAAGATCGCTAGCACTCCCCGGGGTGAAACATTGGGTCTTATCAATCCCTTGGACAACAAATCTTCCAGCTGTGCCTTAAGATCCATTAATTCTATTGTAGTCATCTTATAGGGCACTTTGGATATAGGTTCTGACCCTGGTAATAGGTCAATAGAGAAATCAAATACTCTTTTGGGAGGAAGTCTAGGTAGTTATTCTAGAATGACATCCATAAATTTTCATTAGATGGGATACTTCTCCATATCTATTTCTCCAAATTCCACCACTTCTCCTTCTTCAACCTCTTGAGAATCTTGTGAATCATAATACATGATATCATTTTGAAGAGTGACTTCTTTGAATTCTTCTAGTTTATCCATTTTAACTACAAAGATTTGGCAACCTTTTTTTTCACCCTATGTATTTGCACAACCAAAATCTATTGTAATTTCACTTCTCTAGGTGTTCCTTGCAAAAACATTGGATTACCTAGATCATATAAGAATTCTACAGTTTTAGCATGGGAATCCAGTTTATCTCTATTCTTCTATAGCTAATTCATTCCTAAGATGACATCATAAGAACCTAAGGGTTCTACGTAAAAGTTTAATTTCATCGAGAAACTTTGAAGTTCAACCCTTCCCTCAAATAAATATCGGTTCATTGTTGCTCTTTCCTAGTTTGCATATTCTAGAACCCAAGATTTTTCCATAAAACAAACCTTCCTATAAATATGATCAGATATTCTATGTGAAACAAAAAATTTTGTGGCTCCAGTATCAATAAGAATGAAAATAGGTAAACTAAACAAAGAACTTGGAGTTTCCACTAGGGTGATCTGGTATTCAACCTATCGATTGTCCACTGCTACATGGATCCTTTTTTGAAATACAATTAATTGAGGAGGAATTGAATTTTCATGTGGTTGTGAACTTGATGGTTTTGTGGGATATTGATTAGCAAAATGATCCCCACCACATGTAAAGCATCCTCTCACTGGTCCCCTCTTTTTCACTGGCCTATCATAATACCACCATTCCCTCTAGCTTTGTTATAGGTACCACTGTTGAAATTTTTGAATTTGTTTCCTCAATGATTCTCCCTCGACTCATTCCAATTATTGTGGGGTTCCTTGTCCCCTTTCCTTTGAAATTATTGCCCCTCATTAAACTTCTTTGGAGCTTGATTAAATTGAGGCCCTCCAAAATTATTTTGATTCCTCTGAGTAGTTTGAGATGGCTTTGAGCTTTTTCTCTTTCTTGATTACCATCCCATATACTAGGTCCATGGTGGTTAGACCATCTACATCCACCTCACCACCTATTTGGCCATGCAGACCCATAATAAACTTCCTCATATGAAACCACTCATATTTTTGGTACATTGGTACATATCTCAAGGGACGAGTTAACTTCTCCCAATATTCATTCATTGTCATATCTCCTTGCTTAATATTCTAGAAATCAATGATCTTTTGAATGAAGAAGAGTTGGGGTAACCACCTCTTTCAAAAAATCTCAAAAAACTCATTCTAGGACAGCTTTAAGGAATTGATTCCAAGTTCCATCTTCTTGATCATCCACTAGCTATTAGAGGCTTCTCTTGCTAACTAGAAAGCTCCCCACACAAATTTAGTAACCTCTAAATAGTTCCTTATTTCAAATTACTCCACTTGTATTAACCAAGCCTCAACTTCTTCTCCATTGGTGCTTTCTTCGAATTTTGGAGGGGTACTCTTTCTCATATCCCTAGATACCTCAGTTGCCAATTGCTTTCTCTTGGTTCCCTCAGAATATGATTGTAACCTATCACTTTCTTGATCACTAGATTTAGTATGGTTTTAGGAATCCTCCCCTTCTTCATCTTCATTGAGTGGGACTTATTCTTCTTCTCTTTCTTTTCCCCTTACTTCGTGTTCAAGGTTTCTTATCCTTGCTCTTGTTTCATCCATGATTTCTATAAGATAGTCCAACTTGGCTTTGACATTATCTGGACCTTGTTCAACCTCTTGACCCCCTCCAGGATTAGTTATTTTCCTAACCATTATCTTAAGTAAATTTATACCTAGAGGTTCATCTTTAATTAGATCCTATCATGGTTTACTAAATGTATAGAAAACATTTCAAAAGAGAAAATACTCACATACAAAATTTCATTGAGGTTCTCATACACAAGTTTGATTAAAAAACATAATATTTCATTTATTCATAAGGATTTCAATATCCTTTCTTTTACATAGAATGAATATTTAAATATTCAAGAGGAGAGTATCCATCAAATTCACTCTTAGATTCATAACTACATGGGATGTAACCCTCTGATTCTTGGTCATTTCTATCCCAAAAAGGGTAGTAACCCTCAAATTTATCTTCTGATACATAGTTTCAGGGAATGTATCCCTCAGATTCACTACTAGAGGATATATCAATAACTTCAGCCATAGGTACTATACGAGGGTTCCTAAATATGAATTCTATATTGATACTACATTCGAAGGGCATATCCTTGGAAATTGATAATGTGTTTGACTTGGCCAAAGATACAAGAGGTAGATGGTTGAAGTTGATGGCTTCTTTCATCCTTCTTTTCTCCTAACTCATCTATGATAGAGCCTGACTAATTATCTTAATATCACTTAGCCAGATGGTGTTGTCATAGTTGGTTCCCTCAATGGTATAACAAGGGCTTATTTTTCCTTCTTGGCCCATAGGTAAGCCTCATTTATGATCGTTGAATTTCTTGCAGTTAACTTGAGACGCACCATCCTAGCACAAGAATTTCCAAAAATTAGACACATAATGTTGGAGGGGAAAACATAGCAAGCACATAGGTTCTAGAGTTTAACTTGGTAGCTCTGATACCACATGTAACATTCCCATTGTTCTACACAGTAACTATCCTATGTTTTAACCTCAAGTAAATAATTTTAAGCATTTAACCATAATCAACAATAAAACATTTCCTTTCATATATAAATATAGAATGAAAATTTGAAATAAACATCTTTCCAAACTTTCCCCATTGCATTATATCAAAGTATTACAAATTTCCAATATATTCATTTCATAGTAAATAATTCATGATCTAATATTTCTCTTTTACAATCTTTCTATATACATGGATATAAAAATATAAACAAGGCTCCATAGAGCTTACTAGAAATAGATGTATGAATGGTCTAGGTATCCTCCATCAAATCTTGGTCACCAACTAACGAGGAGAAGCATCACTCAAGTGCCTTTCCACCAACCTTGGACTAACTGCAGTCCCCTTCACATCTACCAAACTGATAGATGGCCCTACCCTTCGACAAAGAGATTGGTTCGGTAGGCTCATAATAACATTAGCCTTCCTTGAGCTTGGTGGTGTATCCTAAATGTTTCTAGATATGTCATATGATGGCTACAACCTACTCATAAGACATTTCCTATCTAGTACGTAAATTTGGATCATAGTGAAATGACAGTGTAAAGAGTGGCAACTTACACTACTTTGGCTAAAGTATTCATCCCCCAAAATTATGGAGTGGATGTCATAAAATTTTACCCACCTTCCTAGCTCAATTTTTATTGACCATTCATAGCCTATGCATAGGGTATCCCCTTACACCATGGAGTAACCCTAACCCTAGAAATAACCTATAACCTCTATGTTATCTAAAACACATCTACTAAGTAAATCAAAGTAGCTTTAAGACTCAACTAGGTTAAACATCAGCTATATAAGCTCTATCCATAATATAGTATTTAATCCCATTATAACCACCCATTCCTTATTATGGAATATGAACAAAGACTTCAAGCGGTAAAGGTCCTTACACTAAGTACATCAAGCATTCTTTCACTTTCACATAAGAGTAAAATAACCTTTCCCTAATAAGAAATTGAACTAATTTCTCAAACAAGACAAACAATGTCACACAATCATAAAAAAGTATTAAAGAGTAGAAATCAGCCTGCCTATTTATGCAATGCTCCAATTGAGAAAATTGGATTCCTAACACAACCTTCCCAAATTAGGTTGAAATTACTAATTATCCTTCTCCCTCTTCACCAAAATCTCACTCTCAAAATCCTCTCACAACTCTCAAAAACCAACCACAAACTCTCAAACTCAAAAAATCAGTATAACAACTTAGTGCATAATGCATCTCGATTAAGGTAGATATCACCTCTATTTATACACAAAGGTGAGCAACTACAGGTTAGAAATAGGGTATCAAAGATGACACTTCTCAATTCAAAAGGTTTGACTCAACAAGAATAAGAAAAGGTGGTAGCTAAGATTGTTGCACAGTAAACATATGTACATCCATAGTGAATGAGTCTCTTATTCAAATGGACAACACGAATGATAATAAAAAATGCAAGGTTATTGTCTTCTATAGGTTGACTTTGTCCAACTTCACATTTGACCATTTCACATATTTCAAATTGCTTCATAATCTGTAATTCGTATTGCAAATTAGACTTCTAATCAATTCATACTATTCACAAGTTGATGCCACATTATACTTGTCGCACCCTATTCTTTTGGTCATTGTTTGGATAAAGACCAGGTCAAATCTTCCTGTGTGTGAGTATTCACTTTTTCCTTTGCATTTGACTTAGTCTTGGCAATTTATCTTACACATTGGTTGGCATTAGATTATATGCACTTTACCCAGCATTGCCCATATTTCATAATACTAAGTATTTGAAATGCTTTAAACATTACTTATGTTTATGTGATGTTTCAACTTAAGCGCTATTCCTTTTATCTATATGTTTTGCGCAATACTTAGCATATGCTATATTTAATATACTATGTGCTTGATAAATAATTCAACACCATAGAAATATTTATCATATATATTCAATATATATGTATATATAACTAAATTCACAAGTCTATAAAATACATTATTCGATATACGAATACACATTCACATATTCTCATATTTCCCATATTGATACATGCATATATATACATATATATTAATATATATTAATATACTAGTATGGACATATCCTTTTCATCAATACATACGTGTATGTTAATATATATGTATATACTCATATACTATATATATATATATCACACCTTGATATTTAAACACATATATTCATAGTCATATCGATCGAGATATATACACAAAATGTATATATATGTCACCTTTTTTGGTCGATATTCCCATGCATATGGGTAACCTATACATAAGAATGTGTAGATACGTCTATCTATGTATACTCATGCACGTATTTAATCGTGTGTATGAGTTTATTGTTGAAACATACATATATAAATATATATTATGTATATATCCCATCTATTAATTATAAACACATAAAGAATAACTCACACATCACAAAGAGACTCAATAATTTAAAACCCTAGGAAAGAACATTCACAGCTAAAACCACAAGAAATACTAAATGTAACTTACTATTTCCCAAACTATAAGTGTGTGTGTGTGTGTGTGAAAGCTCATCTTAGGTCTTTATCAAATGTTTCCAGACCAATTTCTTCTCCTTGGGTGATTGGTGCAAGAGCATCCCATAGTTCACCTTAGGAAAGTTGTCTAGAAGGTCATGTTTGGCCAATTTGTCTAGGACATGTTATCTTCATAAACTTGTTCCTTCATGTTTTTGACTTAGAAGCATTTTGTGAGCATACATTGAGTTGTTAAGGTCATGTTAACCATTGCATAGATTTGAGGTTTGGCTACAAGAAAGGCTTAAGACCTTTTTAGACCCATTTAGGTGTTAGTTTCCTAGATTTTGAAATAAGGCTTTAAGGAAGCCACAAGCGGCCAAAGAGGGGTTAAGGTCGATCTTAACTACCTTAGTGTCCGTATATAAGGGTGACCTCGGCATGCAATTGAGGTTGGGAGATTTTACATTGATTTGAGATTTTGAATTCAAAGTAAAACAGTGGGTTCTTAATGTGAATTTTTGGTTTTGGTTCAATATAGAGCTTTAATGGATTGAATTTGATTCTATAGGTGGTGTAGGATGTAATGTGAGTGTTAACTAAGCATTGTGTGGTAGTAGCTTAGATTCCTAATTCGGTTTCAAGTTATGTCTGTAGGTAGTTGTTTCTTTGCATTTTTTGATCTGACAGTTTGTTTGTAGGAAATGGAGGTTTAGATCGCATTCCCCCTGTACATAATCTACGACATCTTGGGAATTGTGACTAGACTCCATGATTGTATATATGGTAGGATTAGGAGTCTTTAATAGTTCAAGAAACACCATGGAAGTCTTCTCCTAGGCGAGCCAGGAAGTGTCCGGATAGGAAAGACAAGGAGTGCATGGCACTTGATTTGTAGGGGTGGTCATTCCCTATCAAGTCATGGTGTGGAAAGGGCAACCAGTTTCCTTGCAAAGAACTAGCATGAAGGAGGAAGCTTCATCAATCAATTTGGTGAGATAAACTCATGACAGTATGCTGTGTGGTTAGGGAAAGGGCTCAAAAAGGCTAGATTTGCTAAATTGAAGGTCCAACATGTGTACAGACAGTTGAGGGTTAAGACCACTAAAATCTTCAAGTGGTAGGCATGTGGACCAAGAACCTCAAATAAATATTATGTGTTCTTTGGAAGACTTTGGAGTAATAGCTTGTTTTCTTAGAGAAGGAGGGCTAATTGGGGCTCCTAGGGCTAGTAGCCTTTTTAACCCTAAATGAGGGTTTGGTGGAAGCGGTGGGAAAATGAAGTTAAGTGGACCCTCAAGAACCATAATGTGATGGTCAAAACCTATTAGAAACATCTCCACACCCCTACAAAGATGAAATCTAGTATTAGGAGTAGGTTAGCCTTTAGGGTGGATTAAGGGCTAAGGGAAGAATTGCAAACAAAGAACCAAGGTTGACTTGGTTGGAAGAGTATGTGATGGTAGTTGGGTTGGAAAGGAGAACCAAGGGAACCTAAACTAGGAATAGGTCCTATAGGTTAAGGTGGTGAAGTGAGACACCAAGAGGTCTTCGAAGGTAAGACCTAGAGCAAGGATCAGCGATTGATCCCTCCAACCTCCCTATCAGATTGGTATCAAAGCAGTAAAAGATTTGGGATAGAATCTTGTATGTCAGACCTTGAATCCAGTGGTTCCACAACCATGGTGACAAAAATTGAGTTGGAAAAGAAGGTCAAAGATCAAGAGGAAGATAATAGGAGATTGAGAGAAAGAATAGCTCAACTTGAGCAAGCAATGAACAATGTGCAAACTAGAACCGATGAGGTCAGTGATAGCTTGGAAGGCGGGGTACCAAAGAGTGAAGAGATTGCAGATAAAGACAAGACCCCTAAACCTAACCCTGTTCTGCAAGAAGAGCCATTATTGAAGGCATTGAAAGCTTTGAGTGGAAAAGCACTTGAAGGCATACCACTGTTTAGTGGCAAATTGGAAGTTGATCTAGTCATGGATTGGATAGAAGGTATGTAAAACCATTTTGAGTGTGATGGAGTCACTGAAGCACAAAAGGTGAAGGTGGCCAAATCAAGATTGAGAGGATCTTCCTTGACATGGTGGAAATTCATTCCAACAGAGAGGGAAAAGGAAGGCAAGAAGCCTATTTCAACTTGGAAGGGTATGGTTGCAAAAGTGAGAGAAGAATACATGCCATATGATTATGAGATTCAGTTGCATAAGAAGAGACAGATTTTGAGACAAAGAGATCAAGATGTGAATTCCTATACTGAGGAGTTTCAAAAACTTTGTATGAGGTCTAATGTTTCAGAAGATGAAAGTCTCAAGGTGGCTAGGTATCTTAATAGCTTGAAGTGGAACATTCAAGAGGAGATGACTTTTCTAGGTCACAAGACAGTACACCAGTGTTACCAATTAGCTATAAATATTGAGGAAAGAAGTAAAAGAAAACAAGATCAGCCTTCTAAGAGTAGAGGCAAAGGTAGAGATCAAAGAGGACATAGAGGTGGATACCAAGGTAGAGGGACTGAACAAAGAAATCAGGGAGAGTCTAAACTCACAGAGCATGGAAGTGAAACACCTTCTAGAGGAGGCTATGGAAGAGGTAGAGGACCTCAAGGAGGATCAAATAGAGGAAGAGGAGTAGGTAGAAGCAACTCATACTTTGCTAGTACGAAGTGTTATAATTGTGGTCAAGTAGGACACCCAGCTTATAGGTGCCCAGAGAAAGCATCTTCATCAAATGTAGAAAAGAGAGTGGCATATGCTCAAGAGGACACCATGAGTACCAAATCACCAAAGCTTAATCACATTGAATCAAAAATGGGGGAGAACTTGATGTTTAGAAGAGTTTTGATCAGACAACCAGTCAAGGAAGAGCCAAAGCAAAGGAGAGCCTTATTCAGGGTAAGATGCAAATTACTTGGAAAGGTGTGCAAGGTTATTGTGGATTCAGGTTCAACCGATAACAACATCTCAAAGGAGGTAGTAAGGAAGTTGAAATTGGAGAAATTACCCCACACTAACCCTTACAAAGTAACATGGTTGAACAAAGGGCAGAGTGTTCTTGTCAATGAGCAAACAATGGTGGAGTTTTCCATTGGAGGGTACAAGGATAAGTTGATTTGTGATGTGTTACCCATGGATGCCTGCCATCTACTATTGGGCAGACCATGGCAGTATGACAGAGGTGCCATATATGATGGGAAAGAGAACACCATTTCTTTCAAGAAGGATGGAAAGACATTTAAATTACAGTCACTGTCAGATGAGGAAGAAGGATAGTCAAAGACCCCTAGTGTCTTATTAAGTAGTGGTAAGGAGTTCATTAACACCCTACATCAAGGAGGTGAAGGATATGTGATCATGGTGCAACCCAAAGAAGAAGACAAGGCCAAGAAAATAGTCATACCGGAAGAAGTCTAGAAGTTGTTATAACAGTACAAGGACATAGTTAGTGATGGTACACCTGCAACCTTACCTCCAAAGAGATCCATTAGTCATCAGATTGACTTCATACCAGGAGCCTCATTACCAAATAAAGCAGCTTACAAGCTCACACCAGATCAAAACCTAGAAGTAGCTAGGCAAGTGTGGGAGTTGTTGGATAAAGGATTAATCAGGAAGAACGTCAGTCCATGTGTAGTACCAATGGTCTTAGCAACCAAGAAAGGTGGTAAGTGGAGATTATGCACTGATTCTAGAGATATAAATAGAATCAAAATTAGGTATAGGTTCCCTATTCCTAGGATTGAGGACTTGATGGATTGTCTTGGAGGAGCTCAATACTTCACCAAGTTGGATCTCAAGATTGGATACCATCATATCAGAATCAAGGATGGAGATGAGTGGAAGACAACATTTAAGACAACTGATGGGTTGAATGAGTGGAGAGTTATGCCATTTGGCCTCTCTAATGCCTCTAGCACATTCATGAGGCTCATGAATGAAGTGCTCAAAGACTTTACAGGGATATTTGTGGTGTTATATCTTGATGATATACTCATCTTTAGCAAGACAGCAGAAGAACATCTAAAACATGTGGAGTTGGTACTTAGAAGATTGCAAGAAGAGAAGTTAGCCATCAACCTGGAGAAATGTGATTTTTTCAAACAAGAGCTTGTGTATTTGGGGTTTGTAGTATCCCAAGGATCATTGAAGATGGATCCAAGCAAGGTGGAAGCTATCCTAAACTGGCCTACACCAACCACGGGGACAGAGGTAAGAAGTTTTCATGGGTTGGCTCAATTTTATAGGAAATTTATAAGGAACTTTAGTGGCATATGTGCACCGGTCCTTGATACAATCAAAGGTGGCCTAAAGACTAAGTTCAAGTGGACTCTAGAAGTTGAGAAGGGTTTTGAGAAACTGAAACAAGAAGTGGAAACTCAACCCATCCTTCTGTTACCTAGCTTTGATAAGTTGTTTATTGTGGAATGTGATGCCAGTGCAGTTGCAGTAGGAGGAGTGCTAAGTCAAGAAAGTAGGCCTATAGCTTTCTTCAGTGAAAATCTCAATGAAGCTAAGAAGAAGTATTCTACCTATGACCTAGAACTCTATGCTCTAGTACAGTCACTTAGGAAGTGGAGGCATTATCATCTACCTAAAGAGTTTGTAGTCTTTACTAACAATCAGGCACTTAGCTATATCAACACTCAATAGAAGTTGAGCAATAGACATTTGAAATGGATGGAATACATCCAAGATTTTACTTTCACCATCAAGCACAAGAAGGGATAGTTGAACAAGGTGGCAGATGCACTAATTAGGATATTGTTGACAGTGCAAGAGATACAGATAAAGAGCATTGGATTAGAAAGTTTCAAGGATCTTTATGGGGAAGATGAAGACTTCTCAGAGGCCTACAAGGTATGTTCTGACTTTGAGAATCACTTTCATAGTCAATACTCAGAGTATACATTAAAAAGTGGATTGTTATTCAAGGGGAATCAATTATGTGTTTCAAGAGGATCAATGAGAGAGAATCCAAGAGAAGCATAATGGTAGTCTGAGTGGACATTTTTGCATCAACAAGACAATAGAACTAGTGCAGAGGTTCTACTATTGGCCTAAGTTGCCAAGGGATGTCAGGAGGTATGTGGAGCAGTGTGTATGAAAGACAAAGGAGGAGCCAGTAATGTAGGTTTATATCAACCCCTACCCATTCCTAACAGACCATGGGAATGTATTAGCATGGAATTTTTGGTAGGACTCCCTAAGACTAAGATAGGGTTTGATAGTGTCTATGTGGTGGTAGATAGTTTCAGTAAGATGAGTCACTTTATCCCTTGCAAGACCACCCATGATGCTAGCTATATTTCTCACCTTTTCTTCAAATAAATTGTAAGGATCCATAGATTGCCTTTGAGCATTGTTTCAGACAAGGATGTGAAGTTCATGAGTCATTTTTGGATGACTCTATGGAGCAGATTAGGTACCAACCTGTCTTTTGGATCAGCTTACCATCCTCAAACCGATGGACAAATAGAGGTGGTTAATAGGGTGTTAGGTAACCTTCTACGATGCCTAACCAAGGAGTATGGACAGACATGGGACTTAGTCATCTCACAAGAAGAATATGCATACAATGACAGTGTAAATAGGACCACAAGGAAGAGTCCTTTTGAAATAGTGTATGGAATGTACCCAAGAGGTGTGTGTGAGCTTAGGGATCTAGGAGCTATGGAACATACGAGTGGAAATGCAGAGGATTTCTCTTAGACCATGAAGGATTTTCAGGAGCAGGTGAAGAAGACAGTCATCGCGGCTACCCAAAAGTTGAAAACTAAGGTGGATATCTCTAGGAAGGATCTACAATTTATAGTAGGATACTATGTCATGGTCCACCTCAACAAATTCAGATTGCAGAAGGGAACATCAACCAAGTTGCAGATGAAGAGAGTGGGACCATGTAAGGTGTTAGCCAAATATGGAAAGAATGCCTACAAGGTGGAGCTACCTGCAGATTTGGGCATCTCACTATTATTTAATGTGGCTGATCTGATTAGATATAAGGGAATAGTCACTGACATGGATCAGAACAGTAGGGATATCTTCAAGGATTTGAGTAAAATAGCCTTACCTACTAGGGACAAGCTAAAAGCAGAGAGGATCTTGGAGTCAAGGGTGAAGAAGTCTACTCGGTATAAGGAATACATGGAACACCTCATCAAATGGAAGGACAAACCTGAATCTGAGGCTACATGGGTGGATAAATCTCAGTTCAAGAAGTAGGGTATTGATCCATCTCTAATCTCTCCCCACATTCCTTAATTTTTGTGTAGAAGGGGAGAATGGTGCAGGAGCATCCCATAGTTCACCTTAGGAAAGTTGTCTAAAAGGTCATGTTTGGCCAATTTGTCTAGGACAACTTATCTTCATAAACTTGTTCCTTCATGTTTGTGCCTTAGTTAAATTTTGTGAGCATACATTGAGTTTTTAAGGTCATGTTGACCATTGCATAGATTTGAGTTTTGGCTACAAGAAAGGCTTAAGACCTTTTTAGACCTATTTAGGTGTTAGTTTCCTAAATTTTGAAATAAGGCTTTAAGGAAGCCACAAGCAGCCAAAGAGGGGTTAAGGTCAAGCTTAACTACCTTAGTGACCCTATATAAGGGTGACCTTGGCATGGAATTGAGGTTGGGAGCTTTTACATTGATTTGAGATTTTGAATTCAAAGTAAAATAGTGGGTTCTTAATGTGAATTTCTGGTTTTGGTTCAATATAGAGCTTTAATGGATTGAATTTGATTATTTAGGTGGTGTAGGATGTAATGTGAGTGTTAACTAAGCATTGTGTGGTAGTAGCTTAGATTCCTAATTCAGTTTCAAGTTCTGTTTGTAGGTAGTTGTTTCTTTGCATTTGTTGATCTGATAGTTTGTTTGTAGGAAATGGAGGTTTAGATCACATTCCCCCTATACATAACATATGGCCTCTTGGTAATTGTGACTAGACTCCATGATTGTATATATGGTAGGATTAGGAGTCTTTAATATTTCAGGAAACACCATGGAATTCTTCTCCTAGGTGAGCCAGGAAGTGTCCAGATAGGAAAGACAAGGAGTGCATGGCACTTGATTTGTAGGGGTGGTCGTTCCCTGTCAAGTCACGGTGTGGAGAGGGCAACCAGATGCCTTTCAAAGAATTGGCATGAAGGAGGAAGCTTCATCAATCAATTTGGTGAGAGAAACTCATGACAGTCTGCTGTGTGGTCAGGGAAAGGGCTCAAAAAGGCCAAATTTGCTAAATTGAAGGTCCAACCCGTGTTCGAACAGTTGAGGGTTAAGACCACTAAAATCTTCAAGTGGTAGGCATGTGGACCAAGAACCTCAAAGAAATATTTTGTGTTCTTTGGAATACTTTGGAGTACTAGCTTGTTTTCTCAGAGAAGGAGGGCTAAGTGGGGCTCCTAGGGCTAGTAGCCTTTTTAACCCTAAATGAGGGTTTGGTGGAAGCGATGGGCAAATGAAGTTAAGTGGACCCTCAAGAACCATAATGTGTTGGTCAAAACCTGTTAGAAACATCTCCACACCCCTACAAAGATGAAATGTAGTATTGGGAGTAGATTAGCCTTTAAGGTGGATCAAAGGCTAAGGGAAGAATTGCAAATAAAGCATCAAGGTTGACTTGGTTGGAAGAGTATGTGATGGTAGTTGGGTTGGCAAGGAGAACTAGGGGAACCTAAACTAGGAATAGGTCCTATAGGTTAAGGTGGTGAAGTGAGACACCAAGAGGTCTTCCAAGGTAAGACCTAGAGCAGGGATTAGTGATTGATCCCTCCAACCTCCCTATTAGTGATGCTTTGCCTCTCTTTAGGAGGCTTGATTCTATTCCTACATCCAACTTAGTATGTTTCAATAGTAGTTGGCTAAAAACAATACATTCACTTGCATCATATATTTTTATAATCAAAACATTTCATAACATCAAATTATATCATTTATTCTTCATATTTCCAAAATGCATAAAGCATAGTACACTCATCTAAAGCATTGTCACCCAACTAGGTAAAAGTAAATAAGAATTAACACAACTAGGTGTAATATTCATGATTGTTTGCCTGATAAGGTGGCCTATTTGATTGATTTGGTTTGTAAGACACTTGATTTTGGAATTATTGCTTTTTATGTTTACCAACTCATTCCCAAACGTTTGGAGGAGGCATTTTATCTCTTGTAGCTTAAGAGACTATTTTGGGAGAGTCTTTTCTTATATAGGATAAATTGGTAGAGGGGCTATTTGTGGCACTTCCATAGGTGTAGTTGGTGGCATTTCTATAAAAATAGGAATGGGTGGTCTTAGGGAAATTTTTTGAGCTTGGATGAGACTATTATTGGCTCTTATGACTACCTCATATGCATCAAGAAGTGTGTGTGAACCCATAGATTTTATCATTACAAATATTTCACTATTGAAAGCCCTCAAAAAATATAGGAAAGCATGTTGAGCTGAAGGTCTTACCAGTAGTGGGATTCTATCCTAAGTCTTTTGGAATAAAAAAATGAAGGCTGTTATATGTTCATGGGGAGCTCTCTTAATAGTTGTCAACTTCTCCACCAAGGAAGGACAAGTGATCTAATTTATCTTCAAAATTCTTACAAAGCCTATCTCGTAGATGATCCCAAGAGGTGATAAAATTTTCTGCCAACCCTCTGAACCACTATAATGCCTTTCCTTGAATGAGGCAGACATGATCCTAAGAGCAACACTTTCTTCTATAATATTGTAGACTCCACATAGTAAAGCCACATCTCTAATGTTTTCAACGGGGGTGATTTGGTCTTCTCCATTAAAAATGGAAGACTCTTCAAAGCAGTCATATGGATGTCATCATGGTGTTGTAAATTAAGTGGGCTAACCCCATTAAAAGGAACAAAAGGTTGACTTCTAGATGTATCCATATGAAATAACACTATGTTTGTATGGGCAATGGGTATTCTAACTTGGAACAATCTACCTAATGGTGGTGTATATCAAGCCCTAGGAGAAGGACTTGTGCCTCTACTTATCCTAATGGGTGACAAAGACTATCTATTTCTTCTTCTTCTAGGAACAAGAAATGGTAGTTCACTATATTGATAAATACCTCTAGAGAATTCCCTCATTTGAATTTGGGGCATGGATGCACAAGTTTGACTTGTAACCAATATTTTTAGGTAGCATTTGAGTCACCAAATTTGATGTAGAGTCCTCCTCTAAACATAGATTCAATAGATACTTTGTTTTTGTGCCTCTTCAAGGATAAACTATTGAGAACAACACCACTCTCTCAACAATGATGAAGTGAAAATTATTCTTTTTGTCCCACTGGGTGTTTCAAAAAAAATTATCACTTGGAAATGTGCCTTGTTGAACAAGGAGTTCATCATTCCATTAAAACAATGGAATAAACCTCAAGGTGTTGGACCTTGTGAATGAGGTAAGAATTTTGGAGAAGGTTAGCTTCCTTTCAAAACCAGGTGTAGCTAAGACTGGTCTAGCTTGGAGCGTTGTGAAGCTCTACACTAACCTTAAACTATGAATTGCAAGAGGAAAAGGGAGAATGAAGAATACTAAAAAATAGGGTAAAAGGGTGATGTACCAAGTTTTAAAGTGTTTCTTGTTTCTTTTACTGTATAGGGTATCAATATAATCACTTGGGAAACTCATGCGATTCTCTACTTTATCATATTTATAAGGGAAACATCAAAGCTAAGAGTTTAAAAGATAGAAAGGGGTAGAGGGTATCCTACAATAAACACTTTTGTAATGAACTAACATAGTAACACACCCTAAGAAAATGATAAAAAATAATGTATGCATAGAGGTATCAAATAATACACAGGATACAAGCGTAGAGAAGAGGAAAATGGGTGAATTTTTTTATTGACACAAAGGAATGTAAGACAACTTTACAGTCACATAATTCTAGAGTAGCATAAGCTTGTTGAAGAAAATCTAGGGAAGAACCCTTGAAAAATATATAGTTCAAGCATAACTTAGTTGACTCCAAACAAACCCTAACTCGCACTAGGGTTAGAAAATAGTAGAAATCCATCCAGATAAGGGTTGAGGTGACCATATCATGTGAAAACATGTTGAAGGATGAGCTTTGGATGTGCAAGGACCTGCATTCCATGTACCTCTATGATAAATTTTGTCAAAAAACCCCTCCAAAACACCCACATGAAATCAACGATCTGGTTATGAGACAAGAAAGGAAGGACAATAATCAACAATAATTAAGCATGGTTTCCCATGATATCAACCACAACCATCAATAAGTGTAATATCCTTGAGCCTCCAAAATCAGGCAAGAAGGTGAGAAAGTCATTCAAGAATTAATGGCATCATCCCAAAAAAATGTCAAATTGCAAAAATTTGGGGTGTCAGGCTTGAAGGAAACCTTTTTTTGATCATGAGATAAATGGATCAAATCCTTGAAAATGTGTCTCTGTCAAAGGTTGGATGGAGTTCCTACCTCATACTTCTTGCTACGTTGGCATTGAGCATTAGACCTTAGGTGTCAATAGTATCGCTTGTCACTTGCTGAAGACTGGAAGAAAGAAGAACAAAATTGCAAAGTTCAAAAGTTTCTCCTTGTCGAGTGTCGGGGTTTGAGGGTCAACCTATCAAGCTACCTCATACCATAGAATGGTAAGAGATAAGATGAAATCCTGGATCTTGAAATCCAAAATTTGATACAACCAAATTTCAAAGAAAGGAGTTGGGGAGAAAGAAGGGAGGCAAGAGGCTGAAGGCCTGATTTGAAATTCTAAAAGAGCTTTTGGGGATTGAGAGGAAGAGATACCTCTTACTAAGTAAGAGGTAATGGGGAAGATGGAGGGTGGAGGGTGGAAGTGGGAAGCATAATATTTGACCACTGAAATATGAGTTTGAGGATCAGGGGTTGGGGAGAGAGGCTACCTCTTACTAGGTAAGAGGTAAGGTGAAACCCTGATGTCTAATGTCCAAAAACAACATTAGAAATTGAAGATCAGAGGGAGGAGGTGAGAAATAAGTATAAGTAAAGTTAAGTGATAAGAGGGAGACCCAACCTCTAAAGTATGAAATTCAACACAATAAAATCTTTAAGGGACTTGATCGGGCTTTGGAGGTTGACTGGGAGGCTTAAAACTTATGAAGAAGAAGTAGTAAGGCTTAAAGGGGAAGGTCAATGGTTGATACTCGAAGAAATTAGGAGGAAAAGGAGAGGAAAGGGGAGAAGAGGCAACTTGAAAACCCTAAACACTTAGACTTAGCCAATTTTAGGACTTTTTCAAGGGAGATCATGCAAAATCACCCATAAGAGGTCTCTAAGATTGGTATTCAATGATGGGTCATTTTTATGGTATCAAATGGCAATAATAAAACTCAAAATCTAGGGACTCCAACCAACCTATGTTTGTAAAACACAAACATACTCAACACAAACAATCCAAACATGAACATACCAAACACAAATGTATCAAATATGAACATTGAAAATCTAAATTTGAGGACTTATGGGAGTAATCCCTTAATCTCACCATCCTCACAAAATATGTATGTTCAACAACAACATCAACAACCCCTTCAATGACCACCTCAATATAACATCATCCCACAACAACACCAAAACAAATCATCTCAAAATATCACCCCATAAAATCAATACACCACCTTACAACAACTTCAAATACTTTAAATGCAACAACAATTTGAAGCACAACTTTCCCAACAAAAATTGCATGCCCAATAACAGTTGCAATCTCAACAAATTTTCCAACAATTCCTACCACAACAAAACCTTCAACAAAATTATCAACATCCAAACCCTTCATAACAAAATATTATACCCCAAGGTCCATATGGATCCCACAATGTGTCTCCCCAACATCAAGAAAACTATCAAACGGGTCCTTTATCTCAAAAAAATCATCAATATAAAATGATTCCTTTACCTCAAAGAAATACTCAATACAAACGGTTCCCTTACCTCAAAGCAATCTCCAATATCAAATGGGTTCATATGGAATGAATGTTCCTCCATATCAAGATCAAAACCTATACACTAACAATCTATTGCTAAAAATTCCAATAACAAATTTATCCTCAAACCTTCAAATGTTAACACAAAAAAATTAGAATATACAAATGTGAAAGATGAAAACATCATATACTATTCAAGATTTGTGTCCATACCCATTCGACACAAGCATAACAATGTTATCCTTTCCCCCACACTTTGAAATACCAAAGTTTTATAAATAAAAGGGATGTAGTAATGTTGAAGAGCACATAAGAGAATTATAAGTAGCTTACATGGAAGTTCCCTATAACAATTCATATCTAATGTGAATTTTTCCACATAGTTTGAATGGGTAAGCTATAGAATAGTTGTCACATCTACCACTCAGCATTAAAATATTCCAAGAAATCATCGACCAATTTTTAGCTCATTTATCATACAATATTGATGTCAAAATCACCTTGGAGGAATTATACACTCTTAAAAAAAAAAAAGGAGAAGCCTTTGCCTCTTTTCTACAAAGATGAAGACACAAGGCAAGTAAGTGCAAATGGTCAATACTTGAAAAACAACTAGAGATTGTGGTAGGTAATCTAAACATGGATCTTTCCTTCCAAATAAGAATACAATATGTAACAAAATTTGAGCTTATATCCAAAGGTATAAACATTGAGCTAGTACTCATTGCTAAGGGATCCATGCAAATTTATAACCAACCAGCTAGTTCTAGCGAAAAACCCCGTATATGGGACAAAAATAAGAACATGACTAATGACGATGTGGTGGATGCAAAGGCTGTTATAATGTAACCATATAAATCAAACACGCAATAGAATAACCAAAATAATATCCAAAATTCTAATCCTTCATGAGGACCAACATCAAGACCTAACAATGTTCCTCGATGACAATTCACTCCCTTAGGGGATCCCATTGAAACAATCATAAAGAAATCGATCCAGTCAGAGGACATTTAACTTCCTAGGTTTTGAAACTATATTGAACCCAAAATAAAACCTACATGAGATAATGACAAGGATTTTGGCCAATACCATAGAACAAAAGGTCATAAGACATAAAACTATGCTAAGCTAAAACATCTCATCCAATACCTTATTGATCAAGGAGAATTAAGTGTTGATCAACAAGTAGGAAACTCTGGAAACAAATATCTAGGAATCTATAAAAAATCTAATGCCTGATCATGGAAAGGCTAAAGATAATGGAAAAACAAAAAACTATAACAATGTGAATCATACCTATGATAATTTAGTATGACATATCAGTACTACTCATTCTTCACAAGATGTGGAATTAAACATGTATAAATATGTATTCTTAATGCATGATCAAGATCAATCAACAGTGTATAGCAATGTTCTATATTGAAATGATGGAATTAAATATGTCCTAGATTGCAACATAACTCCCTCATATGATTGGACATATTGAATAATTCTCAATACAAAGATAATCCTCTATCATCTCATCCAAACCCATTAAGACTATTCAAGAGTCTTCCATCCATATTCCACTGTCAACTCAAGGGCCATGTTAGGAATATAATCCTAAGCATAATGAAAGTTTCTCTAAAACTAGTCAAGATCAAGATATCATATCTCCATGGTACTATCATGATCTAAATAGTATTTTACAATCCATTAATGATAGTTTCTCTAACATAAGTCAAGATAAAGAGTTCACTTCCCCAAAATACTATCATGATCTATTTATTATTTTCCAATTTCACAAAAGATGACCATACTCTTACACTGAATACTCCTACATCTACCCATGAGATGTTTAATTTTAATGGACATGTAGATGATCTTCCTTAAAAATAAAATTCTCCTACTCTTGATCATGATGACATTCCATACACAAATCATGAAGAAGATTTGTACATTGACTGTGAATCACAAACATCTTTTGAAGAAAAAATACGATCCAATGTTTCTACTACTACTTTAGAAGATTATCAGTAGAGCATAGAAGAGGAAGAATCATGTTTCCAAGACAAATCATATTTAGTATCAATTTTAAAGTGGATGCATTATCAGGGCAAAGGATTAGGTCTACATAAACATAATATCCTAGAAACAGTGAAGATGGTCAACAAACTTGAATGGAAAGGCATCAGTTATTCAACAATCAAATAATCCAAATATAGCAGCAATACCTCCATAATGTTCAGGCAACTTTACTTAATCCAAATTTCAATATGAGAGGCATGAAGAGTCCTTATGATAAAACCACTACTATCGCTTCAACCATACATATCAAGAATTTTCATCCATGCATATTTCCACTCATTAATTGGGACCAACATAAAGAAAATATATATCCAAGAAAGGATAAAGTCATTGAAGCTAAATAATCAACAAATCAAAATGGATAAATAAAATTCAAATGGATGCCAAATAAAAATAAAGAAAATAATTCCTATCAAACTCCATTATTCAAAGAAACTATGGGAAAAATAAATAAAGAAATTTCATCCATCAAAGATGTCCATCAATAAAAAATAAGTCTTCAAGAGCAACATATAAACTATATGAAGAATTTGGTCCTAATTCCACTTGGAATTCCATATCCACCTTTCATTGCTCATCTTCCCAAGTTTGGACAATCAAAGATCCATCATCCAAACTATTGAACAATCCATCCACATCCCATATCTCTCATTAAATTCCACCATCCACCTCAAAATCAAGGATATCCAAATCTCACATTGATCATTTCTTGGCATCAACTCTTTATCATAAGGACTCTAAGGGCACTCTATCATGATGTGCACATCTAGGTGCAGTTAATGTTGGTATTGACAAAGACAAGAACATTCAGGGTTTACATTCATGTGCCCATGTCTTGGAAAAATAAATTCTATAAGAAGGATATAATTAGCACATCATAAAAAAGGAACCTACATTAGCACCACCAAGTGGTCTAGCATAAACATTTAAAAATCATCAAAATCATCAAAATCAAAAAATCAAGAAAATAGTAAAGAGAAAAATTGTCCTCCTGTGAAAACCACTTCGATGGTGCTTTGGGCAAGTACCATGATGAAAACATGGCATATGGGTTTCATGAGTAGAATTGATAATCTACGTTCACCATTCTAGGTGGAAGTATCTCATCCCCTCCATAATAAAATCTAGCATTTCGTCCATCATAATAAATCTACCATCCATCAAGTTGATCCATCTTTTGTCCAAATCCATCATTTATCTTGATCTTGAAAAAGGTTTGGGGTACAATTCAAGCTTATTCTTTACAATATCTTGACATGATCATTATTGGTTATCTTATTCTATCCCATGTAGTATCATAGATTATATCTAAAACTATCTTGATGATCATGATTTATTCCATAATCCTCATCTATGCTTCCCCTCATGGAATTCCAAAACATTGCTAGACATTAGGGGTAGCTACTTGCATCTTGCTTCTGAATAAATCTTGATCCATTTCTTATATATCACAATGTGATCTCAACATCATGATCTAGGTACTATTCAAAAAATTCAAAAGAAAACATCCAGATAACTTAAAAAACCCTAAACATCCAAATATATCAAAATTCAAAAATATCCAAATACATAAAAAATCTCAAAAATATTCATGAACTATTGAAATCCCAAAAGCATTATCACTTCCAAATAATTGAACTACAAAACCTTTATGCAGTTACATAGGCAAGAGAATCTTTGATGAGCCCTCAAGGCATAGGTTTGTCCTTTAGATTTTGTTCTCTTGGTCAAATATTTTGAAAACACCAAAAATATTTAAATATTTTAAAACTCAAAAAATAAAGTTAGAAAACACAAAATCCAAAAATAGCCTCAAAACATTTCAGAAAATTCAAAAAAATTGAAATCTTCCTAAAAATAAATAATTCACTCATCCCATCTCACTTCCATCCACAATAGAATCTCATTCATAATAAACTCATTATCACCCTCACCTTTGGTGAAACAAATAGAAATAAGTACAACCCTTCCTGAAAATAGAATAAAATATATGCAAAATCATGAGTCTTGATCATTTTTCAAACATGTTAGTTAAACCTCATATTAATGGCCTATCAAAAAATTTAAAAAATCAACATCCAATGCATGTATTATGGATAGATCTTTCCTAAAATAGACATCATTTCAGATCTTCAACCAAAACAACTCTCTTGGCAAGAGATATGACGATATTGACATTTTTCATTTAGATCTTTTCTTTTGATTTATCTTATTATTCTATTTTGATGATCTCTCAAGGATATCTAAACATGACTTAGAGAGAAAGGAATGGGGCATTTAAAATTTCTTTCATCTAATTTTATTGTTGGATGTTCTTGTAATATGACCTTGGAAAATACTTGCCTTGTGTGTGCAGGAGTAGTCTCAAGCAACACAACGGCTAGTGCATATCAAGATATTCATACCTTTTTTGTATTAGTATCCTTACTTTGACGGCTTTATTCTCTCACATGATCAAACAAGTTGTTGATATGTCAGGTATGAACAAGGATACTCTTGTTTGTTTATAGAGTCAAAGTCCATGCACTAGATACAAAGCCACCCTAGTTCTTCATACCTTGGTGCATCATGTCTATTTTCTACATTAAGGATTGATATAATGAAATCAAGTATAAGTCCAAAAGCAAAAGAAAAATCATCTATCCTATCTCATCACATATCTAATAAAATCTTGGAATAAAAATAGGTTTATTGGTATCCTGATCAAGGTCATCTTATTCTACTCCATTCTAATCATTATATTTCATTCTTCTATCTTTACTAACTTTTCTATCCAAGTATCAAACTGTGTGATATACATCAAAATATAAGAGAGGGTATCCATAGCCGATGAGTGTCTATACATCATAAATCAAACTACATCAAATATCTAAGCTTCCTAGGACTTATTTCTCATCCTCTTTTCAGTGGAACTACTCATGTGACCTTGTCATGATCTCGACCCAAAAATTAAATTTTCCCACTGATCTCTCAAGGGGGCAACACACTAGAATTATTTCATCTGTTGGGGCATAGTGGGGCATTAGGTAAAATAAAATATAAAATAAATTTTTTCTGAGCAACATTAGATCTTTGAAATAGCGCAACAAGTACCTCACTTCAAAGAGCGTAAAAATGTAGATATCTAATAATGTCCTGACTATATCACACATCTTGATTTCATTTACTAACACCATTTTCACTCATATTCACCTAATTGCCCTATTAGATTAAATAATGTTCAATTATTTATTTAAATTCACATTATTCTCTTGTTAATTGAATAATTAAGGTTATTTCATTAATTTATCATTTTCACTCTAATTTCCCCTCTTGATTAAATAATTCACAATTATTTAATTAAAATTCTTAATTCTTCCAACTTGCATAATTAAATTATTTTCTTAAATTATTTAATTAAGTAATTTTCCTCCAACCTTCTAACTTGTACAAATAATATTCCCTAAAGGATATTCCTTTTTCAAATTCAAATTCTTCCCCCCAGTTCTAAATATCTCCAACATGTTTGAATTTTGGAAGTTTTTCATTGATGATGTAGTTTGGCAACATGGGCATGAAGTGTACATACATTGGTTGATCAAGTGTTGGAATTGATTTCAACATTGTAATGATCATTCTATCATAACAAGGAAGTATTTTTGGTGACCCTTGTACAATACCAGTTGATTTGGAAAGTATGGTTTACCAAGAATTTGGCTAAGTATTTTCTTTGTCAATATTGTGACCTCCAATACATCAATTTTTGGGTTTGCACTTCACCTCACATTGGTATAATCTACTACAATCATAAGTACAATTTTGAATCCATTAGATGGAGCAGCATTCAATTTTTTGTGACATTTTGTATAGTTTCCACAAAGATATGAATAGCAGTATGTGGCTCTATATATCGCAACTATCTTCTAAACAGTGTACCAGTTGTGGGAGATTTTGCACTTCCTCATGAACAATTATTTTGTCTTGAGATGATGAGTATAAGCTAATTAATGTCGGTTGAATAAGAATCTGATGGGAGATTGAGTTTTGAGGTAGCACGATTGATGAAATTGCATAATCTCTTGAAGACTCTGTGTTTAGGTCTATTTTGGGCCAACCTAACATGATTGATGTTTTGTGGAGAATAATTGAGCAACTCTATCTTATGTGGGATTTATATTTAGGTCTTGATGTAAATTGAGTGTTGAATTTAGGTGCTAAGGATGGATGAAATACTTTGAGGATGACATGTTTAGTTTCTTTTGTGTTACTTCTAATTAGGTTGACCTAATTGAAGTTTCACCTGATGTGGGTATATATATGAGATATTTACTATGGTGTTAGTGTTTGAAGGAGAGAGAGTGAGGTGTGAGTGAGAAGAATGATGCAAAAAAGTGTGAAAGGAATATATTATATGCGAATGTGGTAGAGAAGATCAAATTTATGACATGTATGGTGAATCACCTACATGTGTGATACAATGAAAAGTAGATTGTGTGAAGATCATTGTTGTACCTCAATGGAACAGTAATCTGGCATATGGTAGATGCTATTATATCAGTTAAAATAGGTAGTGTTTACAACCCTTCTTTGTTCTTACTCAGTGGGTTGTGAGCTCTTTATCTGGACGATGCATCCTGACAGTGAGCCTTTCTAATATCTTCTATCCAAATATAATATATTGGGAGCTAACCCTCACCGTGGTTTTTTAATTTTTAGGTTTTCCATGTAAAAATATTGGTGTTCATGTGCCATGTGATTTTGTGGTTGCATTTATGATTTCCTTTTTCATTTAAGTTATTTATATTCAATTAATTGGATGGGTTGTGTTTAATTGGTTTAGAGGAAAACTAATTCACCCCCCCTCTCATTATTCTAGGTGTTCAATAATTGGTATCAGAGCTTGGTTCCCTAGAAGGATTTTGAACATATGGTTGATAGGAAGTACCCTACTCCTTTGGAAGAAATTTCTAAAATTGAATATATATAAGAAGACTGTATGCTGGACAAGGATAAAGAACTCAAAACTGCACTTGAAGATCTTGAAAAAATTAAAAATGAGAATGGAAATATGAAGGAAAATCTAAAAGAGGTAAACAAATGCATCAAGAAGCTGAGAGAGAAAATCAAGAAATTCAAAGAAAGACATAGAGAATTTAATGAGCAACTGAAGAAAGCAAATGAAGACATCACTGGACTAAAAATACAAGTGGAAGAAAAGAATAAAACTGAGGATTTTTTGAATGTCGTGATACAAAGAAAGACTAATAAATGCACTAGACTTGAACAGGAGGTAGTAAATCTCAGAGTGGATTAGGAGAAAGAAAGAATTCATGAGGATAATTTAAGGAAATTTATACAATGCTTGATGATTTAATTACTGGATAGGAAGCATCTATAAATAAAGGTGGTTTGGGACTTGAAAGAGGAGAAAGCTCTACAATAGAATAAACATATAGTATAAAGAATATTAGTGAATCTAGAAAGACTGAAGGCAAGAGGAACTATGGAAAGTTCAAGAATTAGAGAAGCAATGCTAGAAGATTCCCTATTAGACAACCAAATGCTCAAAGGTACCCGTCTTTTAACGGTGTTTGTTTTTCATGCAGTAAATTTGGACATAAGTCCATAGAATGTAAAGGTAGAATGAATCAGAATGTTGGATCCTTTTCTAGAAAATTTTTTGTATGCAATAAATTTGGACATGGAGCTACAAAGTGGAAAATTCAAATGATTAATAGATTTAATATTTATAGATATTTTAATGGATACTATTATACATGAAATGTATTTGGACATAAGGATAACTAGTGCAGAACAAGATTAAATGGAGGTTAGATTGGTTAGAGAAAAATTGTATGCTATAATTGCAACAAACCTGGGCACATTTCAAGATTTTATAGAAGTAAGACTGGAAGGTAGACTAATTCGGGACAAAAAATGATGAACCGGTCAAGAAATTTTATCCAAATGAAGTAAAGAAGGAAATGGAAAGAGTATGGAAAAATAAAGAGGACATGGGAGAATTTGTACCTATCTTCATTGTAGATGTTTCCTCTGGTAACTAAACCAAAACTATGACTTCGGGGGAGCCTTACTGAAAATCATATAGCCCCCTTTTTGATATGTTGTGTCATGGCTTGACACGAAGAGATGAGATGGATAGAAATATGGTAGATCTATTGGTGAAAACTGCAAGAGAAAACATTTTAATATGAAATTTTGTAGAGCTTCTAAAAGTTGATTGTGCATATAAGGTTTTGAAGTTTACCAAATTTTTATTTGAAGCATTTATTGATGATGTGGGTCAAATCAAGAAGTTAAAAGCATGCTTGGGAAGACAAATTTATTTCACTATACACATGTGAAGGAGAAGTAAAGTGAAGAAGAAGAAGTGGAAGAATTCGACGTGCCTCCCAGTAGCAGATCATCAAAACCCTAATTTTTGTTGATCAAGTTTAAGAGGTATTCTTTGTGCTCCTAGTTTTTGGGAAGTTTTATTTGAAATAATTTTAGATGTAATGGAAGGATCAAATATCATAAATGTATCAAAGAGACTGCAATTTGAATTAAAGAGGCATTCTTGGAAATTTCTATTAGAATATTTGGCGGGTGCATTTTCTTGCACTCCCTTTGGATTTTTACCAACTAAGGATATTAATGCATACATTTATGGGAAAATAGAAGTTTCTAGTAATGAATTAATTATTCTATGGACAAGATAATTGGAAGGATATGACGATACCTTAAACTAGAATACAATCCCTAAATGAAAGGAAATTGTATGTGTGCCAAAAGTTCCCATGGTTTAAAGATAAAAAGAAGTACATCAAAATGGTATTAAGAAGAATCCATGGTAAATCCATTTGGATGGATGGTGATTATTCAATAACCAAGGAAACTATTAGTGATATAACTAGTTTGTGGTCCTTCGAACTAGTTCTAGGAAGAAAATCTATCAAGGTCAAGGACTTAATGGAGAAGATAGGTGCTACTCTTGAAGAAAAGGGATTCACCCTTAAAACAATTAAGAATCTGGCTATCTGGTATGTAGCATGGCTTATTGGACATAAAATATGTCGATCAAATAATGACTATATAGTTTCTACCACTATCATTCACATTGCACATAATATTATTGAATATGGTGATGATTATGATCTATGTGAGTTACAACAATAGTATTTGATGAAGAACCTGAAGGAAATCAAAAAGGGAAAAAAGAATGCATTCAGGTATGGTACTTTGATAATCTCTTTTCTTTTCTACTTCATGAAGGAACTACTAGTAATTGGGAAAGTGGAATGGACAAGTACAAAACCAATTGCACATTAGATAAGAAATCTCATGAGAAACCTTGGTAGTGTGAATGCTCAAGACAATGCTCTTGTAGTATTCTTTGGAATGTTTTAGATGAGAATGAATGAAAGGATATGAATACCTAAGAGTGTGTTGGAAAGGTTCTCAGGAGACATTAATTTTTTTGTCTCTACTGACTTTTTCTTCATAGAAACATTTGAGTCAAAAATTGTTTGGATTTCTGAATTAGATTATGACGTAACTGAGGAAGAATTTGTTCATTATGTAGAAGTTATTTTATGAAGCCCTAAAGACCTTAGTAGACCAAAATTAGAATACATGACTAGAACTAAAGCATCTAAAAGTTATAAGAATTCAGGAAAGAAAAGGAAGAGCTTTGTCATTTCCCCAACTGAAACTAAACAAGAAGTTGTAAAGAAAGAAGACACTAATATAGAAGAAGGAAGGATGCACACAGATTATGCTCAACATGAGCATGAAAATAGAACTAGAACCATAAGTGCACAAGACATGGATGAGGCCATGAAAAATTTACAAGAGGTAACCTTTGGAACAAGCATCAATTCATCATTGTCTACTATAGAAATTTTTAGAAAGTTGGTTGATTTGTTGAAAGCATATGTCTCCAATTTAAAAGAACAAGCTAGAAATGGATCGGAAGAAAGGACTACAGAGAAGAGTTTAGAGGATGTCAAAATGAAATGTTCATATGCGCATCACAAAGCTATGAAGGAATTGAAGCATACTCGAATTTGTGAAGAAGAAGCATATAACTTACTTGCATATTGCTTGAAATGGCCAAAAAAGAACACAAAGTACAAAGGATGTGATGAATTCAATTGAAACTCAAATGGGATGTGAAGCATATATTTATGATTTAGCAGGAGATAGGAACAATCAGAATTGGATTGGCATTATGCAGTTGCATGAAAATTTATTTTTTGTACAAAATCAAAGGGAAGACACAATCAAACAACATATGGTGTTAAGGGACTTAGTGAAGATAAATAATACTTATATATCTAATTCCCTTGTCAGTGTTGATAAACTGCTAGAAATACACCTTAACCTCAGTATTGTGGAAGAAGGAGAAGATTCTATAATGGAACTTGAACTATAGTGAAAAACTCTTGTAGAAGCTAAAGGAATTTGGGAAGAAGGAAAATCTACTTGGCAAGATATTTTGAAGAAGCTCAAAGGATCTACATCTTCAGTTTGATAATTCTTATCTTTATGCACATTGCTAAGATATATATATATATATATCTAAGGAAGGAATTATAATCCTTTTGTACGACTATTTCCATTGATATCAAAAGGGGAGAAATAGTGGGAAAATATTGTTTTCAATACACTTGGGAAGTGTTAGTTACATTTTGGAGAAGATGGTTGAGAGACAAGGTTATATATGTAAGGGGGAGACAAGTTTTGGATCATATCATTGAAAATGTTTTTTATATGCATGTTGCCATCAATGACAAAGGGGGAGATTGTTGGAAGTTTGGAAGTTTGTCATTGATGATGCAATTTGGAAACATGAGCATGAAGTGTACGTACATTGGTTGATCCAGTGTTGTCATTGATTTCAACATTGTAATGATCATTCTAGCATAACAGGGAAGTATATTTTTGACCCTTGTACAGTACCAGTTGATCCAGAAAGCATGATTATCAAGAATTTTGCTAAGTATTTTCTTTGTCAGTATTGTGCTCCAGTGCATCATTTTTTAGGTCCACACTTCACTGCACATTAGTATAATCTCCTACAATCATAATACAATTTTGAATCCATCAAATGGAATAAAATTCAAGTTTTTGTGACATTTTGTATATTTTCTAGAAAGATATGAATAATAGTGTGTGGCTCTGTATATCACAATTATCTTCTAAATAGTTTACTAGTGTGGGAGATTTTGTACTTCTTCATGAATAATTATTTTTGTCTTCTGATGATGAAGATAAGCTAATTAATGTCGATTAAATAAGAATTCAATGGGAGATTGAGTTTTGAGGTAGCATGATTGATGATATTGCATAAGATATTTAAGACTTTCGGTTTAGGTCTATTTTGGGTCGACCTAACATGGTTGATGTTTTGTGGATAATAATTTAGAAACTCTATCTTATGTGGGATTTATATTTAGGTCTTGATGTAAATTGAGCATTGAATTCAGGTGCTAAGTGTGGATGAAATAATTTGAGGATGACATGTTTAGTTTCTTTTGTGTAACTTCTAATTAGGTTGAACTAGTTGAAGTTTCACCTGATGTGGGCATATGTATGAGATCTTTATCATGGTGTTAGTGTGTGAAGGAGAGAGAGTGAGGTGTGAGTGAGAAGAATGGTGCAGAAATGTATGAAAGGAATATATCATGTATGAATGTGGTAAAGCAGAGTAGATTCATGACATTTATGTTGAATCACCTACATGTATGATATAGTGATAAGTAGATTGTGTGAAGATCATTGTTGTACCTCAATGGAACTTTAATCTGGAATATGGTACATTGTATTATATCAATTCAAATAGGCAGTGTTTCCAACCCTTCTTTGTTCTAACTCAATGGTTTGTGAGCTCTTTTTCTAGATAGTGTGTCTTGTAAATGAGCCTTTGTAATATCTCATATTCAGATATAATATATTGTGAGCTAACCCTCACCATGGATTTTCCCTTTTTGGGTTTTCCACATAAAAATACTAGTGTTCATATTCCATATGATTTTGATTGCATTCATGCTTTCTTTCTTCATTGCAATTATTTATATTAAGTTAATTGGATAAATGTGTGTTTAATTGGTTTAGAGGAATACTAATTCACCCCCCCTCTCAGTATTTTGAGTGTTCAACACAACATGTCTCCATGAATTGAGGGATATTGTTGGGTATCTCATGGATTATGAACCCTTGATTAATTCTTGATCCAAACCTTAATGAATTGTGAGCCATTCATTACTTCATTGATCCACACTCACCTCATTAATCTTCTTTCATCCATGGATTATCATTTTCAACCCTGACCATTGATTAAAAGTCCTAAAATCTATAAATACCAAGGCCTTTCAACATCAAATAAATCTTCATAGAACCCTTACTCTCTTGAATTTTTGAGTGATTCTTAAGCAATTTGAGATCATTTTTGTAAATCAATCACCTTCAAATCAAGCTTTTCCAAATGGATTAGGAAAATTTGAGCACTCCACATCACTACACTATAATTTTTCTTCAAATCCATAATGGGATTGGGAGGCTTTCACATTAGTTTAGATTTGATTGCTTTAAATTATATCTTTAATGCTTTTGATCGAGTCTTTTAGTGTTGTTAATTAAATTTCATTGAGTAGGCCTTCTATTTGATCATTATCTTTTAGGTTCTTGATGATTTAGGATCCTAATTGCTTATATTTTAATGTTGTTTGATTAATTGAGCTAACCATATGAAAGGTTCTATAGCCCTTTGGTAAGTGTAGGCCATTGAAGGTAAAATTGATACAAGGTATTGTTTTCATTCATTAGATTTAGCAAAGTGTTTATCTTGTTTTCTAATTGTGTGTGTTGTAGCACACTCTCTCCTTACCTCATTCATTATATTTTTATTCACCTCTACTAGGACCTAATTATCTAGAGTGGCATCATAGCTATCCATATTTGTCTTCAACCCATCTATTAGCTTCTTTTTTTCCCATTGGTAATGTTTTATCTATATACAATTGCAGTTTTTTAGTTCATATGGTACTAATGGCATCTTCAAGTTGATCTACACTCTCAACATGTTGTTTTAAAACCTCTTCCCTTAATATTTTGTATAATATATCTCCTAATCAAAAAATTTGTATGGGATATATGCTAGTTAGGTCTATATGTGAGCTTGTGAGTGGTAGTTGAATAACTTGTGGTTTTTCCATAGGTTGACTTTATTTTCACATGCAAAAATATATTTTATTGACTACATTGGGGAAGTTTTGGTGGATGATGATGGTATTTCTAGAGAGAGGAAAGTTCTTTTATACTCCTTGTCACTTTGATTGGCTATTTTCATGATGGGCACCTTTGGATGGTGCGTGTTATTCTTTTTGGACCTTGTTTTCTTCTTTTATAAGTGTCACATATATTTTTTGGGTCACTGTGATTGTTTCTTGTTCAATCCTCCCTTTTACCTCCTATTTCAATGTCATTAGTAGATTAACCCTTTATTTATACCTAGTCTATTTGACTTACAATTGTGATAGTTTATCCTTCTATATGGTAGAGAGGTTGGGGTCAAACTCTTTTAAGGATTGTTTCCTTATTTTTTATCCAATTTTAAGGTCTTTCACCTTTTCTATTTAATGATAGATTTCAAGTGGTTTGGTAACTTTACAATAATGTTTTTAAGGTGTCTTAAGGTACCCTTATATACCAAATTATGTCTTTATTGAACAGGAAAACTAAGAGGGGGGTGAATCAGTTGTCACCAAATTTAAATGCCTTAACCATTTACCGTAACTAAATCCACATGTAGCATAAATGATTCATTAATGAATGAAAAAATTGGAAGTCATCACATAAACACAGTAACACTATATTTATGTGGAAAATCCAATGAGGGAAAAAACATAGCAAGGATTAACTCACACTATAAAGAATATCAAAACCGATTACAAAAAGGCTCACTGCCTGGAATAAGGCTCACTACCTAGAATAAGGACTCACTGTCTAGAATAAGGCTCACTGCCTGGAATAAGGACTCGATGTTTGGAATAAGGCTCATTGCTTGGAATAAGGACTCATTGTTTGTAATAAGGACTCACTATCCATAGGACTACAACCTGGATGGCTCATTGCCACATAAATACAAAAATGATGGCTTATCGCCAAAATTGAACTGATGAATTACACCTTTCTTGTGTTGGATTCAATTCCAGATGAAGTGCAGTAAAAGTAGTATTGTATATCAATAATCACTCAATAGTTCCGCTCTGATCACGTACTTATTATCTTTGCTTGCTTTGCTTATTCTGATCTACTATATTCACAACCTTTTTTGTCTCCATATCCTTCTTCCATAACCTCACATCCATCCATCTATTATAGAGAGACATATATGCATATATGTGTGTATCTTATTCATCAATTAGGTCGACCAAGCATCCATAAAGCATTACACATGCTAAGTTAGCCAAGATCTTCAAATATTTGAATCATGGTTTTTCACACGATAGGAATCAAACCTAAAAACCAATATACTAGACCATATATAACAATCATATTCAATGGGAAATAACTTCTAGTAAATGAGTCATACATACAATACTGTGTTGACATCAATGACAACCCACTGACATTAATGACAACCATTTGATGAAATCTTCAATCTTCAACAATCGCCCCCTTTTTCATTGATGGCAACACAAGATGTGAAAAGCCAACAACAACAACCTTTGTAAATATTTTGATAAAAATGATTTTCATTTTGTTTTTTGCATGCTTCCTTTCCCCCCCTTTGAAATCAATGACAAAAACTTTTCAATTATACCATACTAAATGTACTGACTACTCCCCCTATCAAAATTATTCTTCACATTTTTTATGAATCTTCATCTCTCCATTTCTTTATCTCTCCCTTTTACTTCAGAAATTCCACAAAAAATAATCAAAAATCATTCTTTACCTCAATCTTGGTTTCTTTAGAATATTTCCTTGTATTTTTCTTTCAGTTCTGGGAGACATGTCTTCCAAGAATCCACTACCAGCCTGATGCATAGAAAAATATTGTTGTTCTTTGTTATTGAATCAATTGTTTCTAGAAGAGTATCTAGTATAGCAATATTATGTGCATTGTTCTCAGCATCCACCAGGAGACCAAAAAGTTGTTCCAATCTTAACTTAGTTATCTCTTTGACTTCCAAAAGGTCTTCGTAATACTATCCCTCTTTACCATGATGATTGCAAGATCATATTATAAGGAATTGATCCCTTTCTTTTGTGTTCCATCCTTGTCATTAAGAACATCATATGTCTTTCCAATAGAGTTCAATTCATGCTCAATAGAATCAATTTTTAATTTGTAGTTCCTAATAGTAGTAGGCAACCAAAGACAATACCTGTATACATTGTTTACACTCTCGATGCGGGTTTTTAGTTCATTTATACTCTTAGTCAACTTCTTTTGTGCATTTTGGCATCTTTCTTCCATAGCCAATTGGATTTCATCTTTTTTTGTTGTTTCACCAAGTGACTATTCCTTTAATTTGTCTTCAATCTATTCAATCAATACTTTTAGTAAAATACTTGTCAATTTTCTTTGATCAATATCATTATGAATTATGTAAATGGACAAAGTAGCTATAATCTCACCTTGTTCATATGAGTGTCGGGACAACCATATATCTCCAATATTCTTCAATCCATTAGGTTCTTCAATAATTTTTAACATTTTTTATTTAGTGGCATCTTCATCATCATCATCATCTGTTGATACCAGATCAAATTTTTCTGCAATTTTTGTTTCTTTTTCTTCTCCCTTTTCCTCTGTCTTCTACTTCTTTATTTTCAAAGGGGAACATGAATTGATTTTTCTTGTTTTCTTCATTCTGGAGGAGAATCTTACCTCAAACATAATAACTGAACTAGAAACCACACTAGAATTTTATACCTTCATTTTGATTTCAAAATATTCTTTACAAACCTTTTCTTTTTAGCTAGACAATTAAGATATTAGTAAACTTTATTCTCAACAGGTATAGTTAAATTCCACAAAACATTTTATTTCAATGGTAATGAATTTAGAAAATACATCATCAAGCATATAACCAGAGATCCAAATCGAAAATGATAATTTTCATTCTTTTTTATTGTTATATTTTCTATTAATTGATTTCTCAGCAATTCACACAAGTCAAAATCCTCCTTATTCTTAACCATTTGATGTGCAACATAAACTATAATCGCTGAGGTAGAACCTTCCCTATTCCTGAAATAGATCTTATATGAGATGTAATATGCCACGTACCTTATTACATGGTTGATTATGCTGTGAATTATAAGTTCCTTTTGATCTCATGTTACCCCAGTTAGGGCTTTGACCTCTTTTTTATTTATAGACTTCTTGAATGGAACGGGTCCATTATTGCATAATCCAATTATTGCTACAATTTCTTCTTTCATGATTTCATAGGGTTTGTCAAGGATCATCTCTTCACCTTGAATTATGCTAAGAATAGCCTAAACAATGTCCACATTTGAAAATTATGGAAATTCTTTCTAAATGTCTAATCCCTTGTGCCCCAGATTCTTGACCATTTGTACTTGCTCAACTGAAAGAGAATTCTTGAGAATCTTAATTTTTTCATGATCAAATTCATCAATCTATAACTTAATCAATTTTTTTAATTCATTGTTGCACGGATAGAATATCACTGTTGCCTTTAAATCAATTGCTTCAACCTTGTTCTTCATACTTTTTCTTGCCAAAATAAACCTAACTCTTTCACTTCTCATCTTGTTCACTTCAAAATTGAAAATGACTACTCAATCTTCCTTATTATCGATTTTTAGGGTTTCATCATAAAGGATAATTTATTGCTCATGACATCATCATTCATACTTTAGTTTTCCAATTCCTTCTCCCACTAAAGTTAGCCATATTATGAAATGCACTGCAAGAAAAAATGGTTCCACAAAATCTTTTGTAGTGCTTGTTTTCTATCGGAATTTTATTTATTTCCTTCAGAGTGAGAATTTTCATCTCATATCCTTGTTTCATTGCATGACACCTCTTATATTGGGGGTTAGATATGTTTTTCTATGACTACTCCCCTGAAATCATTACTAGATTCAATTCATAGAAGGGGCATCTGCACAAGATGCAGATACAAGATTCTCTGATTCATCTGTATTCTCAGGTTCTTCTTTCTTTCTCCAAATCTTTGTCATTTCTCTTCTCACCTCTTCTAGATTTACATTTTTTACAAACTTTTCCTTTTGTTCCAAATTTTGTTTCTTCCCAACTTTGTTCTAAAAAAATTTTGAAAAATGTCCTGGTTTTTTGCAAGAGTGGCACACAACAAATCTTTGATCATGAGATTTTTTATTCATCTTTGTCCTGCACTGGTTAGCCTTGTATCCAAAAATATTACACATGTAACAGTAACCCTAGAATGAATGAAATCATCTACTGGTATTGAATCTATTCATCATTATCTGATTTCTACACTCGATAGATTTATGTCCAAACTTGTTGCACACATAACATTTTCCAGAAAAGAATCCAACATTCTGACTTAATCTATTATGATTCATCATACTTATACATTTTGTTGCTCTATGTCCAAATTTGTTGCACGAGTAACAAAATCCATTAAAATATGGGTACCTTTGATTATTGGGTTGTCGGCTAGGTATCCTTTCGATATCGATCCTTCTATTCTTGCCTTGGTAAGTTATTCCTTTCCTTTGACTATTCATTTTGTTGAAACTTGGATAAGTTTTTGAACTTTTTCCTTCTTCGAGTCCTAGGCCACCTTTGTCCTTTGTAGGCTTCTGAGATGAAATCAATTCATCAAGCAATCTCGAACTTATCTTCAGAGTTTTTTGGATTTTCCATATTAGATTTAAGAGTCAAACCTTTCACATTTTTTTGTCTTTTGATTGATAACTTATGTAATGCCCCGCCACGCAACCCTAGAGGAAGTTTCAATCTACAACAAAAGTGTACTAATTTTTTTTTTAAAAATGAATTAAACATACATGTTCACCTAAAATTGACAACCTCCCATAAGGCTACGTAACCGAGATTACTTGAATCCCATTCACATACATCATCTAATTTACATTGCAATAAACATCTCAAATAATGACATACATCTAACAAAGTAAATACAAGATAAGATTAGATTAACCATCACATAATTCCATTACTTAAACCATTACATGATTACAATCCTCATTCCCAAAATGAGTCAAAATACATAAGAGTATAACAATTACAAGATTCTCCTCATAACAACAAGAGGGGTAAATACAACTGATACAAGAAGAATTACAATAGAACAAGAAGAGAGTAACAATATCCCCAAGCCGTCCAACTGGATGTCTCACTTCCACGAACTGAAGAACAATGGGGGACCCAACGGTTTTGGTGCATGTTCCACCCTACCTAGTGGTACCCGAAGGCCCACCCCCCATGCTAGGAGATAGTAAAAATACAACATGGACAAGATATCTACTACCTCTAACCAAAGGCTGACTAACAAAACAAACTGACTCAACCATACATATGCAAAATATAAATCTAATACCAACATGGTTACATTGCTTCCAGACATAATAAAATCAAGTGTGCTAAAGAAAACATACGCACAACATATACTCAAGGTTATCCTAGATAGAGTGTCATCTCAAGGTGCACCATGAGATATCCTCTGGGCATCCTTCATAGGCTCCAGTAATCCTAGTGACCTCAACCGAATCCCGGCCCTCATACTCACTCAAGTGGAATCAACTACCTCTCGTATGGACAAGCTAGTTGACCTTGCCATTTCAGGCCTTCTCACTCACCCCAAGTCTAAACAAGCCCTTGTGTCTACGAGTGAGGTTAATTTTATCTTGGTTAATGTGAATTCATCCTAGTAATCTAAGTACTTTGCTTTAATTATCACTTCTTAAAAACACTTTTGAAGGTTACCCGGTTTACCTCTTTGGGCTCCGGCCCCTAACAAAAGCCACTCCTCTAATGGATAACTCACTACTCAAATCTAGACTCCAAGGGTGACTCCAGTGTTACAGAACTGAATAACTCAGTCTCTCCTAATCTAGGAGATGACAAATAAAGAATCTCACTCCAACACTTGGAGGAAAACAACTCAAATAAATCTACCCAAGGAATAACGAATATCAACTAACATGGGAATGACCCACATACACTGGAAGACTTTTCATTGCTTAACACAATTACTTGTTCCCAAAGCATTCACTGAAGGGTAAATAATATAGTAATGCATTGATAAAGAAAAACACTATGTTTGGATATCTTAAATCCATATTTCTACTTAAAACATCTCGCAGAAATTGAAATTAAAATAATATCATTATGACATTAAAGCAATTAAATTCCTTCATTAAAATAAATAATCTTCTAAATCTTATTTAAACAATAAATCCTTCATTAAAATAACTATATTTTCTCTATCTCACTAATCATGCACAATCTTAGTTTTTAGTCAAATTTGTTTACAAAATACTGGTATGCTCTCATAATTCAAACACAAAATATTAAATATATAATCTGTACTATAAGATATATGCAGCATACTTATATATCTAAAAACATTTATTGTATTAATATTCAAAACTACATTTAAATATAAAATCAAATCTACATTAAACATTGTATATAAAATCTCCCTTTTATTGAAAAGAATTTACCAGATTGTAATATCAATACTTTATGAATATTTAGTCTTACCTACAAATCCATCCTACAAATACAAATATATATATATATATACATTTAATATAATATATATATATATATATTAATATTTATAATATTAAAGAACATATTTAATTTATACTAACCTCATAAATAATTCCCATTTTAAATACATTGAAAATGTAATACAAAAAGCAATGAACTAAATTTCTCCAAAAAACAATGAACAGTGGCAGACGGATCCCCACATTCTTTTTAAAGTTTAAAATTAACTTTTGACAGTGGTGTGCCAGCGGTACCTTGTACCGACCAGTCGCATCCACATACATACAGTGGGGGCGGCTCTGTCATGTGACAGTGCGTCCCCCATAAAGGTAGGCACGTTGTCCCATGGCAGCGTCCCTCCACCAATACATGTGGGCAATGGAGTCATAGCCACCGTCCACTTAGAAATTGATTTATATATTTTTTTTTCTATATATTTATTTTTAATCTTTTTTTTTTTTTTTTCCATATACATTCGAATTTTGCAAAATACACAAAATACAATTTTCGCCATAAATGAGGTTTTTGGAAAACTGTGCCGATGGTGACCTTTTTCAACACATGACAATTATTCAACTTTTAAACAATTAACATAGTAAATATATTTACATGTTTCATGTATTTATATTAATTCATATACAATACATATTACATAAATACATATATAATTATTTTCATAGAATATTAAAACTGGTAAAATAGGGAAAATAATTTAAAAAAAAAAAAAAAAACCAGTATTATGAAATTGATGAATTCTCCAGAATTTCCTTCTAAATTCAAAAGGGTGAAATTAAATTTCTTTTAACACTATTCAATAAATTTTACAAAAACAATTAAATATAGAATTTCAAACAATCTTGTTCTCATACAGAAGGTTTTCTACAAGGGTTGATTTTCTTTTGAAGAACAGATCTGAACAATTAAAAAGGGTAAAACTTCATCCAAAACCTAAGTGTTGAATACACAAATTGAGGTTTAATTTAACCCATGTTTCTTCAATTTCCCCCATTTATGGAATTTAAAGCTACAGTAAATTTAAATATTCTTCCCCAAATTTTAATGGATTAAATCCAGATTCAACAAACAATTTTCAATTTCACAAATGATAATAACAACAAATTTGCAACCAAAATAATACAAGATGAATCAAACAAGACAAAACCTGGAATCCAAAGCTACAGATGAAGATGAAAATCTGATGCAAGCTTTCTCCCGAGAATTCCTGCAATTTCTTCAAACGTGCACGGATCCAATCCAAGAACTTGATAATTGCAAACAAATTATTCTTCAATCAACTCTACAATCCAAAATTGCTCCAAAACCTTCTTTGTGCTAGTTTTGCAAAAATTCCCCAAAAATTCTTCCCCAAAATAAAAACCTTTCAAAAAAACTCTCTCCCCAAAATTGAAACATGCATTCATATTAAAACTAAAATATCTAATCTAACCCTAATTTCCTTTTGCATGCAAAGTGAAAATAGATATTTATTTCCTTTTCCCATTTTCGAAAACCCCAAATTGATTTTCAAATGCAATTTCATTATTCTTTCAATTCTTTTAATTTAATTTAATTAAATTTAATGCAATAACTCAATTAATTAATTTTAATTATTTAATAATTAAATTCAACCTTTTCCAAGATTAATTTAATTAATTAAATAGATTAAAATTTAATTAATACAATTTCATAATCAACATATATACTTCATCTAAGCATAGATTTCACTTAATATTAAAATAAACTCTACTTTCAACAATACAATAATTCTAACATAATGATTGAATAATAAAGCATCTTAATAAAATCATATAACATTAAACAAAGTAGACACGACTCACAAAATAGGACTAACGACACACTAAGGCTAGGGCGTAGACCTGACACATGTTATCTAGTTACTATCTCCCTTTTCAACTTAACCGTTGGATCGACACGCTCAAACCTGTGAAACCAGGTGGAGTCGATGTCATGTACCTACAACCTGCAACCAAGTAAACAACATAATACAATATATCCAGTATATAATACACACCATGAAGAAGGAATCACAGATTCACAGGGCGCTTGCAAGCAAGTGATGCAAACCGTCCTCTTCACCAATACACTCATCCAAGACTGACATTACATCATAATTAGAAATCACGTAATACAATACCTCAAGCTAACTCTACTAACATCAATAATCCATAATGCATGTGAAACAATAGTCAGATAATCCACATCACACAATAATCAATGTCGCTCAATAGTGGCAATCAAAACACAAACAACAAGGTGTGTCCAGTATAACAGTAGTTGCATCCAAAACATAGCATAAAGCAAACACACAAGGCAAAATGGAGGGGTATTACAACTTATTTTCTTTGATTAATCTCCAATTTCAAATACTCTTCCACCTTTTTTCTTTCTTCAAGTTTCATCCTTAGATTTTCAGCAGTCTCCTTTGCTTCTTTTAGTTCCTAATAAAATTATGTATGCTTCAAATTAAATTTTTGGATTTGATTTCATAGTTTCTGAATACATTCGCTAGCTTGCTTGACATTTTTTTTCAGATCTTCATTCTCAAACTCTAAGGTATTTGTTCTCAATTCCTCATCTAAGTCGGATCCCTTCATCATTTAGTTCAACCTACTAATTTCTCTTTCAATTTTTTAGACTTATTCCAAAGGACCTTGCTCTAATACTAAGTTTTGAATAGGACAACTAAGAGGGAGAGTGAATCAGTTGTCAGCAAATTTAAATGCCTTAACCATTTACCAAAACTAAATCCACATGTAGCATAAATGATTCATTAATGAATGCAAAAATTGGAAGTCATCACATTAACATAGTAACACCAAATTTACATGAAAAACCCAATGAGAGAAAAACCATGGTGAGGATTAACTCACACTATAGAAAATATCAAAACTGATTACAAAAAGGCTCATTGCTTGGAATAAGGCTCACTATCTAGAATAAGGACCCACTATCCAAAATAAGGCTCACTGTCTGGAATAAGGACTCATTGTTTGGAATAAGGCTCACTACCTGGAATAAGGAATCACTGTTCAGAATAAGGCTCACTACCTAGAATAAGGACTCATTGTCCACATGGAAACAACTCAGATGGCTCACTACCATAGAGATACAAAAGTGATAGCTTATCACTAAAATTGAACTCATGAACTACACCTTTCTTGTGCTAGATTCAATTCCAGATGAAGCACGATAAAATTAGTACTATATATCAGTAATCACTCAATAGTTTTTCTTTGATCACACACTTATTATCTTCACTTGCTTTTCTTATTTTGATCTACTCTATTCGCAACCTTTTATGTCTCTATATCCTTCTTGCATAACCTCACATCCATCCAGCTATTCCAGAGAGACATATATGCATATATATGTATCTTATTCATCAATTAGGTCGGCCAAGCATCCATAAAGTATTTCACACACTAAGTCAGCCAATATCTTCAAATATATGAATCATGGTTTGTCAAATGATAGGAGCCAGACTTAGAAACCAATATACCCAGCCACATATAACGGTCATCTTCAATGGGAAATAACTTTTGATAAGCGAGTCATACATACGGTACCGTATTGACATCAATGACAACCTATTAACATTAATGACAAGAATTTGATGCAATCTTCAATATCCAACAATCTTCTTCATTAATTTCTTTATTTTTAGTTCATACCTATTTTTACATTCACATAGTCTATTTTAGCATGTCATTATTATATAGGGCACTTGTGAGGATTTCTATGCTCATCGTATCCCTATTCTCAGGTTCTTCTTGTTTTTCTATCTTTAAATTTGTTTGTTTTCTTCTCATTATTCTTTTAAGTATTTTTTGTATTTCTTCTAACTCTTCCTCTATTTCTTCATCTACCATTTGGATTATCTTGCATTTCCCCCTTATTTTTATCTAGGATTCTTCTTATTTGAGCTCATTTATATCAATATCTTATTTTTCTTCTATTCATGGATCTATTTGTGGTGCTTGTAAAGTTCTTATTGATTTTGTTGGTGTACCTTGTTCAGCTATAGCTTGTGACCTTGGGGACCCTATGTTTAACATTCCTAATATTTACACTTGTGATGTAGAGATACTTGTATGTGGTGCTTCTTTCTTTGGAATTATCCATTTTTCATGTAATTTTTCTTTATGTTTCTCCAATTGTTCCCCCAAATGTTTCTTGATTTTTTTGTCTATAAATTCCTTCTATGTTCTAAACCTCTTCGTATTTGCATATTTAAGTTACTTTAACAGATTTTGTGTGTATGATTCTAATAAGTTATTGGTTATCTCATATGGTAGCTTAGGGATCTGGGAAACCATATATTATACCACTTCTATTATTGTGTAATTCTTTATTACTAGGAAGACTATATCATTTTTATACTTCCTTACAATGTATGAAATTATTTCTCTATTTTGTATTTTTTGTTGAAGGCCTTTAAAAACCCTCAAAATACAGTAGTATATGATGTAGTTTCTTTGAAGTTCCCAACATGGTATTTTGTTTGTGCTACTATTGATATGTTTTTTTCTAGACCTTGTTGAAAAATGAAGGTAGGTCACACATAAAATAAAATGTAAGGAAAATAATTAGAGTGACATACTAGAGCTAGTAATTTTTTGTTTTCATCCTTTGTAAATTCTACATCAATTTCTTATGGAGGACTTTAAACAAGTCAAATTATTTTCCTTCTACTACCATCTAGTATGCAATGTGGATGGTGGTTCTTGTAGCCAAATCCTCTCTATTGCTATACTAAATTTTATGTGTGATACCCATGGTGGCATATCATATGGTAGGGTTGGTAATTTTGGTAACGTTCAAACTAGACTTCCATTGTATGTTACACCAGTTAGTTTAGAGAATTTTTTATTTTTTATTTCCTTTTTAGAAGGAAGCTCTCCCATAGTGTACAACCATGTTACCACCTAGCTATCATACTTTTCTATGTGGTAGGATTTATCTAGGTAAATAAATTCATGGTGAGTACATATCAAAATTATTTTGATCCATCCATGCTCAACAAAGAATTTATGGTAGTCCTTCCGTACATCTATCTCTTTCTTTTCAATCTCTTGATGTGTGACAATTCTTATGTTTTGTCTAGCTCTAGTAGAGTTCTCTAAAAAATTTAAAATTTTGTGTGGTTTATCTCTAAGAGAGGTGTGTGGATGTACTTCATTCCATTGTATGTTACACTATTTAGTTTAGAGATATTTTAATTTTTGATTTCCTTTTTATAAGGAAGCTCTCCCATTGTATATAGCCATGTTACCACATAGATAGCATACTTTTCTATGTGGTAGGATTTATCCAGGTAAATAAATTCATAGTGAGTACAAATCACAATCATTTTGATCCATCAATGCTCCACGAAGAATTTATGGTATTCTTTCCATACATCTAGCTCTTTCTTTTCAATCTCTTGATTTGTGGCACTTATTATATTTTATCTAGCTCTAATAGAGTTCTCCAAGGTTTTTAATATTTTCTAATATAGTTCTCCAATGTTTTTAAAAAAAATTCTGCTCTATCTCTAAGAGAGGTGTGTGGATGTACTTCCTTCCATTGTATGTTACACCAGTTAGTTTAGAGAATTTTTAATTTTTGATTTCCTTTTTAGAAGGAATCTCTTCCATTGTGTACAACCATGTTAACACCTATATAGCATAATTTTTTATGTGGTAGGATTTATTTAGGTAAATAAATTTATGGTGAGTACATATCACAATTATTTTGATCCATCCATGCTCCATGAAGAATTTATGGTAGTCCTTCCATACATCTATCTCTTTCTTTTCAATCTCTTGATTTTTATGGTAGTCCTTCCATACATCTATCTCTTTCTTTTCAATCTCTTGATTTGTGACAATTATTATGTTTTCTTTAGCTCTAATAGAGTTCTCCAAAAAATTTAAAAAATTTTGTGGTCTATCTCTAAGAGAGGTGTGTGGATGTACTTCCTTCCATTGTATGTTACACCAGTTAGTTCAAAGAATTTTTTATTTTTGATTTCCTTTTTAGAAGGAAGCTCTCCCATTGTGTACAACCATGTTACCACCTAGATAGCATATTTTCTATGTGGTAGGATTTATCTAGGTAGCTAAATTCATGGTGAGTACATATCACAATTATTTTGATCCATCCATGCTCCACAAATAATTTATGGTAGTCCTTTTGTACATCTAGCTCTTTCTTTTCAATCTCTTGATTTGTGACAATTATTATGTTTTGTCTAGCTCTAATAGAGTTCTCCAAAGTTTTTAAAATTGTGTGTGTCCAATCTCTAAGAGAGGTGTGTGGATGTACTTCCATAATATATGTAAATAATATTGATTGGGATGATAGAGAATGAACCCTTTGAATTGACCTCCCTTTTCTTATAAGAAAACATATACTTCAGATGTGGTTTCTAAGAAACATCAAGCAAGGTAGGAGTCAACATTTTTTCTTAGTATCTAGGTGAATGATTTACTTAGTAAAATTTGTATCAATAAATTTACAATGTGTAATTGAATATTCATGAACATCTCTGGCTATTTTAGGATAGATTTTTATTATTTTGTGTAAATTTAGAAAAAAAATGGGGAAAACTAAAAGAAAATTAAAAACCTCATGAAACAACTTTTTTATTGTATCTAAAATATTTTTTCCTATGAAATAGTTACTCTAAAATATTTAATGGAATGTGCATAGCCACATTGACTAAATCCACATAATTAATATCCATATATAGTTTATTGATTTTGAGATATGATTAATTAGTGACTTTCTATTTGTGTTGATATTTATATTTTGTTACTAATTTATATTAACATAACAAGTTATATTCAAAAGAGAACATGATAAATTTAATGGGATATTAAGAAAGAGTGTTTTAAAACTCAATTTCACTGTCTTTTATGTTTCTAGGTTCAAATCTAATGTTTGGATTTAGATTGTCTATGTGTCAGTATTTTCTACTATAGAATGGACATAAATTAGTAGTTAATATTGGTTTTCTTCATTATATAAAATTATTATGATGGTTATCCTAATTTTTACATGTTATTCCAATTTGGGTTGGTATTGTAATATCTCATTTGTGAGTTGAATATAATAGTTTATAATTTGTAAACCTAATGTGTGGATTTAGAATGTCTATTGGTCAATATTTTAAACTATAGAATAGGCATAAGTTAGTACTTAATGTTTAGTGTTTTTACATTGTATGAAAGGATTAGAATGATTATCTTGATTTTTACATGTGATTTGAAGGTTGGTTAGTATTTCAATATCTCTTTAATGATTTGAAAATAACAATTTATAATGTTATTTCATATTAATCATAAATTGGAAGTCTATTGAAAGATTCTCCACATCTACTAATTTTATCACAAGACTTTGAGTACTTTGGTTAATAATAAGTACCATGACTAGATTGGATTGAGAGGAATCGGGTATCCTTTTAGATGAATACAACTAACATGACTTTCTCTACTCTAAACTTCCAACACATCTAAAGATAATATTCCTTTAAGGTAGGACTGGAGTGGGGATTGGAGTTGATAGGCTTTCATTAGGTCCCATTACTTTAGAAGATTAAAGTTCAATATGTCGATCGGGCAGTGTCCAAGGAAATTTACAGTAGAAGAAGACTTGACTATCTCCCTTAGATTTTCTAACTTTTTAGAGCAGCTAACATTAATTCCTAACCTAAGGCCATCTAACTATCTAGCTGAAAAACAATTTATCTTAAGAAAGATGAGAGTATATAAAACTAGAAAGCATAAAATGACTAATCTAGAAAACATGATAGCTAAATGAGAAAGCATGGAAACAACTAAACTGAAAAGTGTGTAAACTACAGAAGTAGAAAAACTCATAAACAAACTATAAAACATCTAATTAATAACAACAAATAATAATCTGTAACATCTATCACACTATGGAAATGACAGACAGTGAGTGCTCTGGAACTTCAGACTCTACAACAACATTGTTAATGACTTCTACAAGATTACCAGGTGCAAATGACTATACTTGTAATTATTATTCATGCAATAAAAAAAATAGAAAGGAAAGTACAAATCTATTTAATCTACTCTCCCTCGAGTGGCCAGCTCACGGGTTACTACATTCGTCCTCAGGTCACATACACAACTGATTCAAAAATTCTTCCATTACAAAATAATTTCCATACAAACTTCAACAACTCAAAAATTGATATTTAATAATCTCTTTATTCATATATATTTAGAAAACATGTCAGCAACATAACATTATTATTCTTTTTTTTTATTCGCTTTTGGAGATTACATATTTATAGAAAACTCCTAACTAAGTCCTATATTTTAGATGGCTTAGATTACCATTGAAAAGTTCTATAGAAGATTACAAACAAAATTTATGTCTTTAAATACCCATTACATAGATATTAAAGAGGCTCGAGTCGAGCCATGAAGTCTTTAAACTTTTTAAAACATAACAAAAATTAAAACTAACAGCAACTATGATTTCGGTCCATTATCCTAAAGTTTTGGAGCATGTTTCTAGTGCACATCTTTAATCTTTTATGGATAATGTGTTGGTTGAATTATTTTTAAGTGATACTTGATGACCAATTATTATCCTACAAAATACTTAAAACAATCCATTAAATTTGCATTGGCAAGATACTTCAATAAATCACAAGAAATAAATTTTGTACTATTTTTCTTATAAGATAAGCAACTATTTTGACTAAAGTCTAATTAATTGGCAGAGGACAAGGATTTTTCATATATGAGATAGGGTTTTATTATGTTATCATGATCAGGTTATTTGTACCTCGTCATTTCCTCTGCTTCCTAATTCCTGGTAGGTCCTCCTGCCCCTTTATTGTGGCCTTGTCCTCCATCTTTGTTCAATTCTTCATACTTAGCACTAATATCATATAGATCCTTTGTTGTTTTATCAAAATATTTAGGTACATGGAGGAATACTTTATGAAAAGTAACTCCCTTTTGCCACATATTGAAGATTATATAACCTTGATCTATATTAATATGAAAAGCAGGGGGTGGAAAGAGCAATAAGGGAGGTCTATACCTCATCCCTATCCAATTTGTTCTAAGGTCTTTCAGTATTTTAGCCAAGGCATTTTCTCTTCTGAAGGACCATTTTATGTTAAGAGGGGAGATCACCTCTCTTTTCTTTAGATATGTTGGTAATGGAGTGTATCTCTCTTCACAGGCATGCCAAGCTTTACCAATCAATTTCTGCCCATGTTCTATGAAATGGTTATAACAAATTCGAAGGCTTCCATCGTATCTTTGCTTCATTTTTTCATCCACTATAAGAGATAAAAAGGTAGCTTTAAAAGTTGCAGGTCTACTATTGGGGGATCTCATTTGAAGACCCATATTTTTCTTTGCTTGAGCATATTCCCTGTTGTGTTCTTGCAAATGAACCTAATTACACATGGTAGATAGAAAAGACCTCAATTGCACTTCTCCAACAAAAAGGTAAATAAAGAAATCAGTATGTGTTTCTAACATTAGATCGTGAACAAAGAATTCATATAGCATATCTTGTTGTTCAAGAGTTGATTATGTAAACACTTTAACAAATTCTTTTTCATCAGGGTCATATGGTTGATCATAATAAATTCTTAGCATTTTCCATCTTAACAATTGTTCATTTAAAAACATTGAATATAGCCTTGATGGTCTTCTACATGATAATATAAGTTCTCCTATTTGGCATGCATCATGCTTTTCCCTATAGACCTTATGAAAAGACTCTTTCAATAGTACCAACTCCTTTTTCAATCTGTAATTTTCAATCTTGGCATCTCTCAAGAAATAGCACCGTTCCATCCACTTCATTAATAATGGAGGAATTCAAACTTGGAACCATTCAGTTATAGTTGGTTTGGTCTAAATTCCTTTTGATTCCATCATTGGCTTCTTGGTGCTTTCCTACAAATCCTACTCTAGTTCCACAATCTTACTAAGAGAAGAATTCAGTTCTTCATTCTGCCTTTTCTTTTCCTCTTCAAAAGCTGAAAACATGTGCATAAAATTATTTTTCAAACTTTCAATTTCTTTATCTTTATCACACATATTAGCATTGTATGTCTCGTTCTCTTCACTCCACTTTTGAATTTTTATCTCCAATTCATTAATGAATGTATCCTTTTCTTCTATCTGCAGTTTCAAATTTTGAATTTCTTGAACTCTTTTTCCTATTAAAATAGTATGTACTTTGATTTCCTCTTGTTGTTGTACAATATATTCCTCATTTATTTTCAATTGATTTCTTAGTTCATCAATTTCTAATTTCAGATTTTCTAATTTTGCATTAGCACTTTCATTTTCAACTCTTTCAACAACTTTATTTAAAATGGGGGACAAATTTCCAAAAATACTATCCTCGACCTCCATAGAAGGTGGAGATTGTTCCTTTTCCATTTCCTGAATTTCCTCAACAAGGGTTTCTTCTTCATACTCTAGATGGGAAGGCATTTCTTCAACAGGGGTTTATTTTTCTGGAGACTAATGGATTTGTTCCCTTGTTTCTCTTATTTCTACATCATCAATGGGATCAATGGTTTCTATGGGCGTTTTCTCCTTCTTGGGCTCCTTTTTTCTTTGAACCACTTCCTATATTATGCATTAGTGTTTTTTTAGACTCAAAGGACAATCTCTTGCTTCTCCTCAAGGGAGGAGTGTTCTAGAAAGTGATAGTTGTTTTTATTTTCCTCTTTTTGGGAATGTTGTCTACACTTGGATGAATAATTTCAACATATTATGGCTGATCCGAGGTTTTCAATTCTTTGGTTAAATATTATGGCACTTCCTCACCAAGGGTTGTGGGAATTTGGGCTTCAGGAGCTTTAGAGGCCTCAGGGGAAGTTTCTCCAGAAGGTGAAGCAACTGGTTTAGAGGATTTCCTTGGTTCTAATTTTCTTTTGGGTAGAGATTTTTCAAATTTCCAAAGAAATGTTTCTCACTTTCTTTCAGGTTTTTTTCAAAAATGATATTTACAAATTAACTGAATTAACCCATGGTGCTTCAATGGACCCGAACTAGTCTTATATCTTTCTATGAAGGAGTTAACTGATTCACTCAAAAATTTAGGCAAATTAACCCTAAGGGTAGGGTTTTCTTTCTCATGCCACAAATGTATTAGCATACGAAATGTAGGTCCTACCACAATAGTGAGTTGGCCTTCATAGGTAAAGTATTTTATAATCCATGCAACATTTTTTCCCCAGGGCTCTAATAGAAGTTCTTTGAAACCCTTTATTTTTTCCTCTAGTACTGATAACTATCATGGGTTGAGGGTCTCCCTCTCTAAGAAATAATTTTGATAATTTTTGATATGTAACTTGAGAAGTTTTAGATAATTTAATACTAGAATTATCTAAACTTGAGAGGTGAGAAATGACTTTTGGACTCACCTGAAAATGCTTCCCATGAAGTGTCACCTGACCATTGGAGTAATTTTCTACAAATGTATTCACCAACTTCTCATTATATCCCTCAAACTTTTTAATGAAATATAACCATCCCACTTCCTCAAAAAAAACTAGAAATGTTGCTCAATCCCAGTAATTTTTCTGCTAAAGTCAGCTCTAATTTCTTCTTTGCACCCCCCATTTTCCATCTCCAATCTATGACTCCACTGAAAAATTCAACAGTGCGAGAAGCTTGTGCACAATTGTTTTTGAAAATATAATCAAAAAGTGATTATTTATTTTTTCTTTGCTCGGATTTTACAATACAATGATGATAATTTGCATGGAGGAGTGTGAAAAGAGTGTTGTACTAGTAGTTAATCACTGAGTGGCTCAAGTTACTAAATTAGGAAGGAAGAACTTGTTCCAATTAATTATGCCTTATTCAAAAATAACTACTTACTTTAAGCAAAAAATTGTACTTACTTACATTATGTGATCGCCTAAAGATTTTGTACCTTTACCAATTTAACAAGATGATGAAATGGTATTGGTTGAGGTGACGAAATATTTATTATGAAATGAGTGAGGAATCTTGTGAATGACAGATTCATCAATGAGGACAGATTGCCATGGTGGCTTTTATTTATGACAAAAAAAACTTTTTTTAAAAAAAGGCATGTGTACCTAGGTGTGACAATCAAAGCATCAAACAGAATTCAAATTTTATGGAAATAGGTGGGCGGAATGGAGATGGATAAGTTTTGGTGCACGCTTATGAAAACTCTCTCGAAACTAATGGCTAAGTTCTGGAGCACACTTTTTGGTATGCATTTGAAACAAAGCAAATGAACAAGTTCTGGAGCATTGCTAAAAGATGTAGCTAGATCAACAACTGAAAGAAAATTCTGGATCATCATCGCAAGATGCAGTTGAAGCAGCAACCAAAGGAAGATTCTAGAGCATCGTCAAAATATGTTGTTGGAGTGGCAACCGAAGGAAGATTCTGGAGCATCATTGCAAGATGCAGCCAGAAAGAAGAAAAATGGCTATATATGAATGAACTCAAACTTTAGGAGCTTTTCTCTACCAATTACCATTCTAAAGGAGCAACCTTCTAACGCGATGAGTTGAGATGCAAGTTTTAGAGCATCTAGGCATCAAAGTCCACAAGTTCTAGAGCACCTTCGTAACAAATTTCATGCATTTTGGAGCTTTCTCGTGACAAGAGGTAAGTTTTGGAGCACTGGGCATCTGGACTATCAAATTTTGGAGCATCTTGGAAAGGTGCTCTAGAAGTTGTCTCTATCTTTATGAGAAGTCCTACAAAATGGGTACAACATGTAGTTAAGTCTGAAAATAAGAACTAATAAAAAATGCTTTGAAACAAACTAGTACACATGTCTTTTTATTACAATTTTTCATGGTTTTTTTTGTTTGTAATAAGAAAGGTTAGGTGGACTCTTCCTTGGAAAATTCAATGCATTGTATTTCTCCTTGTATTTCTACCAATTTTGTAAATTCATTTTTGTTGACAGGTTTATGGTAGATACATAGGCGATGACCATTTACTAAGAGAGTTTGTGTATCACCATCAATGGGTTTCAGTTGAACTATGTCATTCGAGAAAACTTCAAAAACTTCATATGGCCCCATCCAATGAGTCCTGAGTTTCCCTTTGTGGTCTTTATATCTGGAATCGAATAGCAAAGCCTAGTCACCATTATGTAACTCTCTCTCTTTAAAGTTTTTTTCATGCTAGACTTTTCATTGTTGTTGAACTAGCGTAGTTTGATGGACAACATCTAAACAAAGCTCATCCAACTCACTGAACTGTAAAACTCGTTCCACTTGGGCTCGTTTCAGATCTAGACCCAACTCTATAGTTGTTCATAGATTTTGGAGTTCAAACTTAATGGGAAAAATAGGTTTCTTCCTGAAACAAGCTCATAGGGGTTGAATCTAGTTGTGGATTTCCATGTGTTGTATGCCCAGATAGCTTCAAGAAATTTTCTAGCCCAATCTCTTCTCCCTGAAGAAACCATTTTTGTCAATATTTTCTAACTCCCTATTAGTCACCTCTACTTGGCCATTTTCCTAAGGGTGATAGGGAGATGACTTCTTGTGACTTACTTGAAAATGATTCATAAATGCCAGAAGAAAATTGGACATGAATTGGGGTCCCTAATTTGTAACGATGGTTTGTGGGGCTCCAAATCTAAGAAAAATATTTTTATAGAGGAAGTCAGATACTTGTTCCACTCTAGCAATTTGCAAGGCCTGAACTTCTGCCCATTTCATCAGGTAATCGGTGCAGACAAGAATGTATTATTTCCGTCGAGAGGAAGGGTCTATTGGACCAATAAAATCCAATCCCCATTTTTTGAATGGTTCAAGGACTACCTAGGGCTGCAGGGGATTTTTTGCTGAAATGATTGGTCTTCCTACTCTTTGAAATTCATCACAGTGATGAATATACTTTTCAACGTCTTTATGAATTGAAGGCTAATAATATTCGATGCTTGGAATTTTATGAGAAGTTCTTTTTTTCCGAGTAATGACCCCCAGAAGGATCATCGTGACAGGCCCTAAGGATACTGTAAGTTTCATTGGCCCTAAAACATATTCTCAAGACCATATTAGGTCCACAACGGAATAGAATCCCATTAATCCATTTAAATGGTTCACTCTCTCTAATAAGTCGCTTCCTTTGTTTTTATGTAAAAACCAGGTGGTACTTCAAAAGCGAGTAAATAGTTGGCAATGTTAGAAAACCAAGGTGTCTTTATAGAAATAGAAAACAAATTTTCATCTGGAAACTCATCTTGCACCAATGCACAATCACCATCTTCTTGTTTAAATCAAGACAAAAAGTCAGCCACTACATTAAATCTCCCTGGCTTGTCAAGTATTGTTACAGTGAACTCCTGAAGGAGTATTAACTACCTCATTATTCGACCATTAACTATAGGTTTATTCATTAAATATTTTACAGTTGAGTGATTTGTATAGACTGTAACTTTATATCTTGTAATATAATGGCGAAAATTTTTAATGGCATGAACAACAACCAAGAATTATTTTTCCATTGTCGTGTAGTTTTTCTCAGCGGATGTTAGGTTTTTACTAATAAAGTATATGGCATATTTACCCCCATCCTCATCTTCTTGCCCCAATGCTACACCAATTGCATCATTTGAAGCATCGACATAGATATAGAATGGAAGATTCTAATTTGGCCCACACAGGATGGGAGCAGAGACAAGCTTCTCCTTTATTGTTTCAAATGATAGTTGACACTCAGGTGTCCAATTAAACTCTACATCTTTCTAGAGAAGGGAAAACATAGGGGCATCTATTTTACTAAAGGCTTCTATAAACCTTTGATAATATCCAACATGCCCAAGGAAACTTCTAACATCTGTTTGCATCTAAGGAGTAGTCAATTGTTGAATGACTTCAATTTTCTTAGGATCAACTTTTATTCCTTCTGAGGAAATATGATGACCTAAGACTATTCCTAGTTCCACCATTATCAAACACTTTTCAAGGCTAAGGAATACTTGGTGATCCTCGCAAACCTTTAAAAATTTATCCAAGTTTTGAAGAGCTTCATCATAAGTTAAACCATAGATAGTGAAGTCATCCATATAAACTTCTACACAGTCATTGACAAGCTCAACAAATATAGCCAGAATGGCTCTCTGGAAAGTTGCAGGAGCGTTACAGAGTCCAAAAGGAAGAACACAATATACAAATGTGCCCCATGGACAAGTAAACGTTGTCTTATCTTAGTCTTCTAGTGCTACCCGAATTTGGTTGTAACCACTAAATCTATCCAAAAAGGAGAAATATTTCCTCCCAGCCAAATTATCCAAAACCTGGTGAGCAAATGGTAAGGGAAAATTATCTTGATGAGTGGCTTTGTTAAGTTCTCTATAATCTACACATATTCTCCACTTCCCATTTTTCTTTGGCACAACAACTATAGGTGATACCCACTTACTATCGGAGATAGGATAAATAAATCCTGCATGGAGGAGTTCCTCGATTTCAATTTTTACAAGATCCTTTAATGCACGATTAAATCTCCTATGTGGTTGATGTATAGGTCTTATGTTAGGATCAGTATAAATGTGATGTGTACAAACACTTGAATGGATTCCCCTCATGTCTATGTAGTCCCAAGAAAAATATTTAGACCTCTTTACCAACACATTAAATAATCTATCCTCTTCTAATTTTGTTAGCCAACTATTGATGTTCAAGGTTTTTCTTGGTAGTAACATAATTGATTTTGTTCCCGGAAGGCCCGAAGTGATAGTATGAATTGGTCGCAACAAGGTGTTGAGAGGATAGTTATGAGGTATTAGTCGATGAAATCTAGTAATATCCTCAAAAAAATATCTAGTCCTGGGAATCATATTGGTCAAAGGACATGGCACTCTCATAGTAGTATAATTTTGTTCCATCTCATGTACATTGATTGGTTTCCTCAAAATTTCCAGAGCATCAACCATTTCCTCATCACTTGAACCTATGGAAAGATGCACTACATCACTTACTAACTCATCCTCTAATTCTTCTCCATGTTGTTTAATTACTACCATGGCTAACGATGCTAACCTGTCTTTATTATTAGAACCTTTTGGTTCATCAACCCAGACTTTGCTATATTTGATGGGTTTAGCAAGAGGGTACAAGAATAAAAATTTACTATCTAGACCATTTAAAATGGTCATTCCTCCCTTTCTACAGTCAATCTTAGCTACGACAATGGCCAACCATGGTCTTCTGAGAATTATTAGATAGCTATCTTTGGGTGTAAGCGACTGGATGACTTGAAGTTCAACTAGGTATTCCCATCCATCAACTTTGACAAGAACATTTTCAATAACGCCCTTTGGAATGGCTATGGACTCATTTTCCATCTATAAGACTGTAGTTGTGGGACGTAAATCAGTAAGACCTAATTTTTCCATCACATCCACAGTCATTACATTAATGGCTGCTTCTAAATCCACTAATGCATTAGGTATTGCTACCTCATTAATAGTGACAGTTATAAGTGCACCACCGGTATCATCATATTTTGGAGCAACAGTCTTTCCAAACAAAAAATCAGCTAAATAGCCATCAATGTGCACAATATTTATTTTCTTTGGTTTCCTCCCCGGGGTTTTAATACATAGCTATTTGATCAGGTGATTCAACTCAGGAATTTCCTTTATTACTTGCAGAAAAGGAACCTCTATTTGTAGTTGTTTGATTTCCTAAATTAATGCAGTTTTAGAGGTCCAAGACATTTTTGGATTATCTTTCGAAGTGGTCAATTTCATATTCTTTGGAAATGGTGCTTGATTTTTCTCTTTTGGAGAGGTATCCTTTCTAAGACCAGTTGGATACTGACCTTCCTCCTCCTCCTGAGGTAAGTCAACAACTCCTGCTACTGAAGGAGGCACAGTATTATTTGTGGGAGAAGTTTGGTTGGGTGGATTATATTTCTTGGGAGTTTTAAGAGTAGGCTCGTCCATAATTTCTTCAATAGTTGGTGGTTGAATTGTTCTACCAGAACGCAACTGAACATTTCCACAATGTATTGCATTAAGTTCGATAACATTATCTTGTTCAGAAGAGTATACCGGAGTATTTTATTGATTTTTCTTTGGATTGGGAAGTGGTTGCGTTGGGAGATGAGGTTGATTTATCTGTTTATTCTGAGGAGGATTCTGGGGTGGTGGTAACAAATTTTTTTGTTGGTTCCTATGAGGCTCAGTATAGAATTGATTCTCCCCCTGATTCCATTGAGGAGTAGTATGTTGTGGATACCACTTCTGTTGAGTTTGGGTTGGCCACTACTAAGTTTCCCATGATTGGTTCACCCATTCAAGGGGTCCCCAATAGGGGGTTCCCCAATTAGGTTGTTGAGGTGGTGGTTGAGGACATGATGGTGCCCATTGATTACTAGCCTAGTTGTTTTGGGGTTTCCAATCGGGATTGGAATTCTTTCCATAAGGAAAGTTCCCTCCTTGGTGTTGATTTACAATATTGATTTCTTCCTCAACATGTGCAATCCTTTTCTTCAAATTATTGAGATCAGTAAGGAGCTCACACTAGTTAGTAGGATGATTTTATTTGCAAAGTTGACAAACATTAACCTTGTCTAGGGGGAATTCTCACAACAGATGTTTATTTCTACATCTAGGATAGTAGATGGACAAAGTCTCAGGATTTCATGTCTTAGCTTGTATGTCATCCAGTGTAGTGTTCAATTGAACTAGTATGTTTGTTTTAAGGTTTTCTATTTCCTCCCAGATCTTTCCTATTTCGTTGGACCCTTTTAAAAAAATAGTTTTGTGAATTCATCCACGGGTGCATGAGAAATTTTGACACAACTTACTTATTTTGTCAAGGGCCATCTGAGACACGTCTCCTTTTCCCATTAAATCAAGGCTTCACCTTGCAACCTCATCAAGTCCTTTAAGAAATATGGTCTTGATAATATCATGGCTAATGGTCTCTTCTCCACATCATTTAGACAAGAAAATAAACCTATCTAGGTAGTCCTCCAGAATCTCATCCTCATTTTGTCTAAGTTTAAATAGCTCCTCCTTTTGATCACTCACCCTACAATAACTCTAGTATTTATACAGGAAAGTGTTTTCCATGTCATCCCAAGATGCAATAGATCCTACAGATAATCCCATAAACCAACGCATGGCCATATCCTTCAAGGTAGAAGGAAACAACTTCAGTTTTTGGTTATCATTTTTATAGTCATAGGTTTGACAGAGGACCTTGAATTTGAAAATAAATTGGTCTAGGTCTTCCGAGGACAAACCACGAAAGGTTGGCAAGAAAGTTGGAGAGATATTTTTCATCATGGTATCATCATCTGCATCTAGAGTAATAGGATACATGAATATTCAAGGTGGTGGAGGATCATTGTTATTATGGTTGGCATTATTTTGGTTAGGCTCAGCCCTATGATCACCTATGATGTTTAGAGAAATAAATTCCTCTAAGATAATTTCTTCTATGATAGGTTGTTCCACTCGACGATCTTCAAAAATATAATGGAAAGCCTTTGGTACATTAGGCTCAAGTATTTCATCAACCGAATGGTTTTGTGAGCCTTGGGCCTCCCGATATATGATTGGAACATATTTTGGGGGAAAATTTTGTATAAATATTCTATGAGGACCTCTTTTCTTGACCATTCAGAAAAGGAAGCCGAAGGGGGTATTTTGGCCTAAAAAGAGGTATTTGAGGCATCTCCTATTAACACTCAAGTAAGAAAGTTGTCCCCGATAGTGGTGCCAAAAATTGATAGGTTTTTGTTAGGTCCCATTACTTTAGAAGATAAAATTTCAATATGTCAATCGGGCAGTGTCCAAGGCAATTTACAATAGAAGAAGACTTGACTATCTCCCTTATATTTTCTAACTTTTTAGAGTAGCTAACATTAATTCCTAACCTAAGGCCATCTAACTATCTAACTGAAAAATAGTTTATCTTAAGAAAGTTGAGAGTATATTAAACTAGAAAGCATAAAATGACTAATCTAGAAAACATGATAACTAAATGAGAAAGCATGGAAACAACTAAACTGAAAAGTGTGTAAACTATACAAGTAGCAAAACTCGTAAATAAACTATGAAATATCTAATTAATAACAACAAATAATAATTTGTAACAGTTGTCACACTATGGAAATGACAGACAGCGAGTGCTCTGGAACTTCAGACTCTACAAAAACATTGCTAATGACTTCTACAGGATTACTAGGTGTAAATGACTATACTCATAATTATTATTCATGCAATAAAAACAACATAAAGGAAAGTACTCATCTACTTAATCTACTCTCCCTTGAGTGGCCAACTCGCGGGTTACTACGTTCATCCTCAAGTCACATACACAACTGATTTGAAAATTCTTCCATTAAAAATAATTTCCATCCATACTTCAACAACTCAGAAATTGATATGTGATAATGTCTTTATTCATATATATTCAGAAAACATGTCGAAAACATAAAATTATCATTCTTTGTTTTTATTCGCTTCTGGAGATTACATACTTATAGAAAACTCCTAACTAAGTCCTATATTTCAGATGGATTAGATTACCATTGAAAAGGTCTATAACAAATTACAAACAAAATTTTTCTTTAAATACCCATTACATAGATATTAAAGAGGCTCGAGTTTAGCCATGAAGTCTTTAAACTTTTTAAAACATAACAGAAATTAAAACTAACAGCAACTATGATTTTGGTCTATCATCCTAAAGTTCGGGAGCACATTTCCAATGCACATCTTTAATCGATTATGGAGCACGTGTTGGTTGAATGCTTTTTAACTATTGCTTGATGACCAATTATTATCCTACAAAATACTTAAAACAACCCATTAAATCTGCATTGGCAAGATACTTCAATAAATCACAAGAAATAAAGTTTGTACTATTTTTCTTAAAAGATAAGCAACTATTTTGCCTAAAGTTTAATTAATTGGTAGAGGATAAGGATTTTGCATATATGAGATAGGGCTTTATTATGTTATCATAATGAGGTTATTTTTACCTCATCAGGAGTTCCTTCTTCTTAACATAGATATATATCCCATGGGCTCTAGTGATATTGTTAGGTGAGGATTTCATTGACTTTATATTACCAATTTTATTATTCCCTTTCAATAACTAGAGCTCGAATAACTCCAATAAAGTCTTGTCGCCTAATTTATAAATTACATAATTTTTCATTAGTAGCTCATGTACTTTGTGTATTGCTATGGTAAATATTTTATATAGAGGGTTTGGTATAACTGTATAATACCATTGGTAATCAACATCTTGGTTTCATAAGAGAATTTAGGATAGGTATATTGTAATTATTTATTTTGATATAATTTTTTTGTAATGATCTTTTTATCATGTTATATCTTTCTTTGATGTATTTTCATGCACATGTGTGTTTGATATTTAAAATGACATGTTATGAAGTGTTTTGTAATGTTGGTTGGGTTTTGGGTAAATTTTTGTCATGTAATTGATATAATTAACATGTTTTATGTGGTGCCCCTCCTATTTGTATCTTGTACATGTCAAATCAATGTTTTAGCTTCATTGTTTCCTCGTGATTTTGTAGTGATTTCCTTTCTTACTCTAAATGGTGTGTATGAACAACCACATGTTTGAGGGGAGTTTCCTTACCATGTTAGTTGTTGGCATTTTATATGTTTAGATGCTTGGTTTATCATTGTATTTTAGTTCAGTGATGTACATTATGTATGTATTTATAAAATGTGAACTTGATTATAGATGTGAAAAAGGAATGAATTATTTAATGAATGTATCAATGTTAATTTTTATGATGATATTATACCCCTTTAGGTGATTATGATGTGCTTCAACTATATATTCATTGAGTAGGTACCCTTGATGTACATTATGTGGTTATAAGTATAGGATTATTTCTCACCTAGTTACATAGGTCTGAGTTATTCCCCAATGGTGGTTAACTTATAGATGTCATACTAGACCTTGTAATATTTATGATTAAATAAACCCAAGATACAATGAAATATTAGGAAAGCATCAAATAAAAACAATATGCTATAATAAATTGTATTCTATATAGCAAATGAGAGTGCATATGTTAAATATACAAAGAGCCATTGCTTTATATAGAGCAAGGAAATGCATGAGGTAATCCAAGATCTCACATAAAGCATGGAGCTCAACTGAATTTATCCTATGCAATAAAGAAAGAAATATTATCTAAGAAAGTTTATCCAATAAAGTAGGAAAGCTTATCCAATAAAGGAGATTTTATCCAAATCTAGAGAAAATAAAGTAAATACCTAATAAACTAATTACTTAATTAAATAAATGCAACTAGATAAAAAATGAGCTAAGTAAGCTTAAGTAAATAATTAATTAGGAAATACATTTTACTCTAACACCCCCCTTAAGTGAAACTTAGGGATAAGCTCAAAACTCTAAAGATTAATGCATAATGGGTCCCAACAAACAAGGCTTGGCGAGGTACCCATGTACAAATAAAAGATCTCTCACAACTGGAGAAAAAGAGAAAACCTCATGGGAAAAACTCCTATCTGAAAGAGAGAAATATAAGTGAAGTTCTAAGAAGCCTCCAAACAAAAATGTCCTAAAAGAGTAGGAACAAAGGATGAACGTGAAGAACACCACTGAAGCATGAAGAAGCTACAAAAACTGTCAAAAAATGACTTCTATGATGCTCAAAGAAGAACCTACTCTGAAATAGATGATGATCAGGATCAAGAAGATAAGAATCTACATGAATTCCCCCAATGACAATACTCGAATCAGATGGAATACAAAGGAAAAATGTCTGGAAATCGAAGATATAGATGAAATAGGTACCCATAGTCTGAATAAAATTGATCAAGTGAAAATAGAAGGTCACCTCTAAAAACAAGAATGGAAGAGTGTTTCTATGGTAAATTCCCCATCTCATCAAAATGCATGGGTAACTAGCCACTGCATCTACCTAGTATATAGAAATAATAACTAAATACATAGCTTACTCTAGAATCAAACGAAGGAAGCATTAGCACAAATAGTATGATACCCCCCATAATGTGAAGAAGGGGGAGATATGGAAGGTCCATTGAAACTGAATGTCATCTAATGTAGTGCATGAAGAAGAACTAGCAACATTAAAACATACATGAAGAATTATTGGAAACTAAAAAAAGGGTGTACAAACAAAAGGCACACTTGCATGAGGGTAGATAAGGTTGTGATTGCAAATAATAAGATCACAAAACAAACCCCTCATGACACTTTATAAAGTAGTGTGAGTACAATAATGACACATCATGATGTGCAAGATCCCAATAATACATGCACAATTTTGAGACACTTTATTTCAATGCATTTACATAAAAATCATAAAAAATAACTTCTCCTTCACATGTAGTGGCATGCAAGCACATGTAAGTTAATGCAAGTACATGTAAGTCACATGAAAGTACATGTAAGTCACATGCAAGTACATGAAACATACATGCAAGTACTTACAACTTACATGCAAGTACATCTAACTTGCATGCAAGTACATACAAGTCACATGCAAGTACATGCACCTAAAATAGAAGATATTTATTTGGTGACACAAGAGGATGCTTTGACTTTCTCATCTTTTCTGAGTGTGATGGTGAGTCCATACTCAATCCAGGAGGCTACAAAAAAAAATGCAACTAAAAAAGCAAATGTTAAACCCCCAAAATATTGTTTTTTTTTCATATTTTTTTAATTCTCCAGATCATCTGAGGATGTGAGAGAAGAGCATACTCTTTTTCTACAAAAAAAAAATAATAGATTTAAATTTAATATTTCTAAAAATCAATCATATCAATCATGAAGGCTCTGGTACCATGTAAGATTTATTGTTAAATAAACCCAATATACAATGAAAGATTAGGAAAGTATCAAGGAAAAACAATATGCTAGAATAAATTGTATTCTATATAGAAAATGAGAGTGCATGTGTTAAATATACAAAGAACCATTGCTTTCTATAGAGTAAGGCAATGTATGAGGTAACCCAAGATCTCACATAAAGCATGGAGTTCAACTTGAGTTAGCCTGTGCAATAAATTAAAAAATCCTATCTAAGAAATTAGGAAAGCTTATCTAAGAAAGCTTATCCAATAAATCAGGAAAGTTTATCCAAATCTAGAGAAAATAAAGTAAATAGCTAATAAATTAATTACTTAATTAAATAAATGCAACTAGATAAAAACATGAGATAAGTAAGCTTAAGTAACTAGAGTGAAATTGGACCTAATAATTAAGTAAATATTTAATTAGAAAATACATTTTACTCTAACATACCTCCCTATCTATTCCTTGATTGTACTTGAATCGAGTATGGTATGTGTCATGTTTGACCCTATATGAACATGGATATGAGTTAGGAGTTATTTCAAATCCCTATGTGTCATGGATGACCACTAAATTTTTTATTTAATTAATATTTTAAATTATATACTTTCCACAAATAAAATATAATGAATTTAAATGATTCTTATATTGTTTATTAAAATATCTTTCTTGTTTTGGGAAAGGGTAAAATAGAATGAAAATATAATTTATGTTAAGTTCATTTAATTAATTTTTGAAATTCCTTGGGTTAGGAATGTAGGTTATGTGTGATTTAATTATCCTATTTGAATTCTAATTTCTATAAATTTAAATGAATATATGCTTATATGGATTTAAATAATAAATTTAAATGATATATTTTATTCAATAATGAATTTAAAATGCATGTTTGGATCTTGGGGAAAATGAAGGGAATTACAAATTAAGAAATAGGGAAATGAATTTTATATTAATTTAATTGGAAACTTGAAAAAAAGGGTAAATAGGAAAAAGGGGTTTTATTTTGCATATGTAATTTTATTTTTGGAGGAATTTTGGAGAGGAGAAAACCCTCCTTCGGGAGAGTATTTGGAAGGGGAATTCAATGAGGTTAGATTTGTTTGATTAGGAATGGGAAGGGGAATGTGCTTGAAAGTGATCTTGTGCATTTTTTTGGCATGCTTGAGGTATTATCCATTTAAAATTTTAACATAATTTGAGGTTTTTTGTTTATTTCTTTTAGTTTAATCAATTTATTTCAAATTTGAATATTGGAGTAGCATTGAGGGAGTGTAGTCACCTCCTAGCGTAATTCAATTTATATAATCTTATGCTCATTTAACTTTTTAATATTTTTTTTTGAAAATTTCTAAATTGTGTGGTTATAGTGCCCATTTTTTTAGGAAAAGCATAAAATGTGAACTTGAATTCAAAAGTGCGTTGTTGGGAATATTTAGAGCCAAAGGGTATTTTTAGAATTTTGAAATTTGAAATTTATATTTTCAAGTTTTTCTTCAATGGTGGAATTGGAAATTTTATGGTTTTTCCTTTGCAATTAATTCTATAAAATTTGAACTCTCAAAGTGAAATTGAATGCCTTATTTTATGGGAATGAGATTCTCCTTAATATATTTTTTATAAGGATTTTTTTGAGATTATATTTTTTAATTTCTGAGATTAAAAAAAAAAAATGTCATATAAGTGTTGCATTGTTTTTCGTGTCACACTCATCAAGGTGAGTGTGAAGAGCCTAGGAATAAAGCACTAGAGGAGGTATAAGAATGGCTCTCAATCTGTACCCAAACCAAAGTGTCTTGTAGGGTAATCATGGGTGGGGAGTCATTTAATTAAGTGGAAATTAATGAAACATGGGTAATTAATTAGCAAATATAATGGATGCACCTCTCACACCTTGAGTGCTTGTAAAGGCTAAGGATGTTTGGGAAGACATGCCAACTCAGGGAGCTTGGATCTTGTAAGTTCGAGGACTCTCATTATATGAGAGATAGATAATAGATTTTCTGCATACCATATTGGTGAGCACCGCAATGACACTCCCTACTATTTCTCTAGCATCTTACCCTAGTGTCTTATATGTTTGTGATGTGGCTTTGGTGAGTTTTCCCAATGTATATATGTAATGTGCTATTGGTGATTTTTTCCTATATATTTGTTATGTGTCATTGGCATGTTTTCCCAATGTGGATTTGTGATGTGACATTGGTGAGTTGCCCAATATGGATTTGTGATATGTCATTTATGTTTACATACCAAATGAGGACTTGTATTTGATCCATATTGTGATATTGGATGAGTGTTTGATATGATGTGTATGTTGAGTGTATTCTTCATGTATGACATGTGTGTAAGCCATATATCAATGTGTTTGGCATGAGTGTTGTTCTTGTGGCCCATGTGACTATCTCCTAACATGGTGGAAGTGGATCCTTTTGATTCCATGAGGCTGTGTGGAATGGAAACCACCATTGTGCATTGGAGGATCATGGTGGAGTCAATGATGGATTCCATTTAGCAAAATTTCTCATGCTTTATTTCATTTGTTGATTAGGGTGTAATTTTATATGTAAAGGACAATTAAGTCCTATTAGATTTAATTGTAATAATGTGATGATTTGGACCTCTCTTCTTGAGATGGATTATATATGTCATTTAGTGGCACCTTTATAATATCTTGTTGTGTGCCTCATATTTGGAGTTGGGAACACATGTAATCTTGTATGCATACAATGTTTTATGTAATGGTAAAATAGACTTAGAAATATTATTTTATGTTTAAAACGAATTTAAGAGTCTTCCTATGAGTTTGGGAAGCCCGGTGCTACATCTAGACAACCTAGTCTACCCAAAATTGATCAAACTCAACCCAATATATGTCTAACTATGTTTGGGTAGCCTTGTTAGCAGTGGGGTGACCTGGCTAGTAATGGGGTGGTTTGGTTCTAAGTGTTGACAGACTTAGAATTAGCTAAATCTATTTGGGTGGCCTCGTTTCCCATATAGAAACACAAAATTAATGCTTCCTACCTCAATTACCTAGTGGTTTTATAGCCTAAAGCCATAGTTGGATAATTTTTATTCATCTTATTTTTCCTATGATGACCATTTTAATCATCTAAACCTTCAAAACCTAGTTAAAATGTCTTTCTCTTGGAACAAGAACAATCATCTATGTTTTGAGAGTGTTATTGTTATTTTGAGATAATGTTCTATGATTTCCATGGTAGGAAAATTTCAAAGGTTGTTTTGTAGTGCCCCGCCAAGTAACCCTAAAGAAAGTTGCATTTAATGTCTAAGCGAACCAATTTTTTTTTTTAAAGTGTAATTATCATAAACATTTACTTACTAATTGACAACAACCTCTAAGGCTATAAGATTGGGATTACTTAAAACCCAACCATACAACATATACATCAATAACATTTAATTAAATAATGAATCAAGTACTCATTCATTCCATAAATAATAAAGATACTTCATACCATAAAGAAATATACAACCAAACTCCATATTCATTAACTTAATCAAAAGGTTACATTTCTCATTTCCTGAATGAGGCAATAATACAAAAGTGTTACAATATACAAAAATCCACCTCGAATACAAATGAGGGATAAAATAACTTGATTCAAATTGAAATAAATACAACACTTTAATTTAAGCAGGAACTGTGAGCTCTCCAACTAGATATCTCGTCACCAAGTACTGAAGATCAAAGGAGGACCCAATGGTGTATGGTGCATGTTCCACCCAACCAAGTGGTACCCGAAGGCACACCCCCCATTCTAGGAGATAGTAACAACATAACATGGACAAACTCTACAACCACTAGTCACAGGCTGACTCATACTGACACAACCAATCACATGTACAACACAAGTCCAACTCTAACATGGTCTCATTGCTTCCAGATATAAAATAGATTGAGTATGTTAAGAAAAACCATACACATAAAATCATGTACCAACTGTTGTCCTAGACAGAGTGTCATCGCACAACTCATCATGAGATCTCCTCTTGGAATCTTCATAGGCTCCGATAATCCTGGTGACCTCAACTGAATCTCAGCCCCCATACTCACTCATGTGGAATCAAATACCTCTCGTAAGGACAAGATAGATGACCTTTCCATTCTAGGCCTTCCCACTCATCCCAAGTCTAAACGAGCACTTGTGTCTATGAGTGAGGCTAAATTATCTTGATTAGAATGAAATACTACCTAATCTTCTAAGTACATTAATTTAGTTATCACTTAATTAAACTACCTCCAAAGGTTACCCAGTTTACCTCTTTGGGCTCTAGCGCCTAACAAAAGCCACTCTTCTACTTGACAACATACCATACAATAGTAATCACCAAGGGAATCCCAAGTGCATACAAACAAGATAAAACCATTCCAACTCTAGGAGGCAACATAAAATGAAACTCACTCCAAACACTTGGAGGCAACAACACACATAATCCACTCCTTTCAAAGGAGGCACAAATCATCCCCGTTCGTGGAAACCGGGTAAATTACTGACAAGGCACCATGCACTACCCAAGGGATATAATAAATAGGCTGACATAACAAATCAACAACCCCCATCCTCTAGGACCCTCTGGAAGACTTACATATTAAAGACACAATAAACCCATTTTCCCAATCATGAACACAGAGGAAATGATCTACTTTTGGATATACTAAATCCATTTCCCTTTTAAAATTAATTTCTGAGTAAAGAAATCAACTGTCTCCACCAAATAATTGAATAAAATAATTAATTGCCTTTCTAATTACTGAAAAGGGAAAACTAATTTTAATAAACAATTTAAATCCATGATTACTTTTAAAAACAACATAAGTCTTCCTACAAAATAATTAAATTGATTTCCTCCAATTATACATAAATATGCATCTATTTTGAAATAAAACTATTTTAAATTTAAAATATTCATTTAATATGTATACATAAGATACATACATAATTATATAATAATATATAATTATGTATATACACTTATAATATATATTCATTAAATATATACTTAATATTTTACAAACCATATATATATAGCATATATATATACATTATATATACACATATATATACAATGTATAACAACATCGAAATCCATTAAAAAAAGACAAAATTCCTTAATAAAGTGGGCGGATGAATTTCATCCATCCGCGGATTTGTTTCACACACCAATGGCAGGTTTGGTTTATGCAAGGGCAACTCCCATGTTTGGGGCGGTTGTGCTAAGCACAGCCGAACCCAAACATATGGGCACGCCCTATGCGAGGAGAGGGGAGGGGTTGCGGAAGGCCTTCCTCCACAATCATCCCCTCATGGGGGTGGCGGTGGAGGCAACGCCTCCCAAGCCTCCCCATTAATAATAAACCCTACCAAAATAATGAACAATGATTTTAAAATTCGTAAATTTTTAGGACGTCGTACGGACGGCGATATCAATATTTATCCAGTATTAAATATTTTCCAAATAATTTAAATATATATATGAGAAATCAAATATATAAAAACATATATATGTTTATATAAAATATATATATATAAATAAAGATTTCAACATAATAATATAATTGGGAAGATTTTTCCAATATAACCAGCTACAGGTAAAATAAAGGAATTTTTTTAGAAAATCCAATTCCTATAGATAATTTTACAATAAATCTTCCAAATAGCTTTCTCAATCCAAACATAGAGAAAAGAAAAGACAAGCTACAAGCAAATCTTAATTATAAATTACTACATTTCCTTTGGGTTTTTCCATGGAAAAATTTACAAATACAGAAGTTTCACATTTTTTTCTACAGAGGTTTTTTAATAGTTTCTACACAAATTTAAATACTAAATTTGTTTTCCTCTAGATTTATTTCACGGTTGAGATCTAATAATTCCTCAAATAACACAAATCTTATTCTTTGGTTTTTACTGTAAATAGTATTTCCTAAGTTTCTTCACAGCAATCACAGAAGCTTTGAATTTCCTCTTTTCTAAAACAAAATAAACTTGCATTTATAGATCTAGCACAACAATTTTCTACAGAAATACAATTCCAAAACAAATTTTAAACAATTCTAAATACACAAGAAAGGAACCTATTACAAGAAACTTCTAAAGTGTTGAATTTTTGATGTCGAGCCTCTTCCAAAGCTTTCACAGCTTCTTCCCAGCAAACAAAATTTTCCAGAACAAAATATGTATCCAATGTCACAGCAAACTATTCCTAAATAATTATTTTAACTTCCAACAGCAAAACCTCCCAAATCTTCTATATTTTTTCAATTTTCATTCCTCTCCAAAAATATCTTTTCCCAAAAATATACTCACTCCCGTGAAAAATATTTCCTCTTCTTTAACCAAAATCCCAAATTCTCTTCGTGAATAAATTTCCAACAACTTCTTAATTAATTAACTCACACATGTTGGCAATTAACAAATATCTAAAACAACCACATTTAATTTCTCAATATAATTTAATAATTTCAAATTCAAATTTAATTCCAAATTGAATTTAATTCCCTTTTAAAAACTTTATTAATAAACAATATAATTAATAAATTTTAATTACTTAATAAATAAATATAATTAATTAATTTAAATAAAAAGCTTCTATCAAATATGTTTAAAATTAATTAAATAAATACCAACATTATTTAATGCATAATTTTAACATTTATTTTCATAATCAAGAACCCTTCAAAATTTAATAATATTAAAACAAGGCAAATGATGAGACAACAAATATGAATGATGACACACTGTGGCTAGGGTGTAGACCTGACACGTGTTACCTAGCTACTATCTCTCGTTCAACTTAACCGTTGGGTCAGCATGCTCAAACCTATGAAATCAGGTGGAGTCGATGTCATGTACCTACAAACGTGTCAACGAAATAACAAAGATAATATATATATATAGCATAAAATACACACCGTGAAGAGGAAATCATGGAATCGCAAGGCGCCTGCAAGCAAGTGATGTGATCCCATCCCCTTCACCAATACATTCATCATAAACTGACAGTACCATAAAACTCAAATATCTCATATGCATTAAACATGTTTTAATAACCATCATTATTTCACTAATTAAAACATGTCAAATAAAGCATCAGATAAAATACATCACATAATGTCAATGTCACTCTATAAATAGCGATCAAATCACACACACATGATAAAGTATAAAAAAGTATCTGAATATCAAAAAAGCAACTCAAAGAAAAACAAGGACACAGTGTCTAGTCCAAAAAGAAAAACGAAGGGGTATTACATGTTTAGATCATGTCCCTATGTGTTTTCATTGAGGGTCTATGGCATCTATTTCTTTTTTGTGTCTTCTTATGAAGTTGCCTAATTGTCAAACCTAGGGCTAGGGATTTTGTTTAGCCAGTCTTGTGAAGACTTGGGAAGGTTGAAAGTCTTAATGGCTAACCTTGTTTGTATTTTCAAAATTCCTCATATGTCAAGTATTTTGTTAAATAACAATATTTCACTGGTGCAATGGCATGTTACAATGGGACGTCTTGAGAAAAGTGTGGTTGTTTAGAAGTAACACATCGTCTATCATGAATAATCTATGTTCAAGCAATGATAATGTAATATTATCAAAACTAATGATTCACAAGAAAATTAATGGTAATAATTTAATTAATATTTATATTAAAATATTAATTTTAAAATGAATACTATTTGAAGTAGTAAACTTATGATAATATTCCAAATGGCCAAAATATTTCATCGTAATTATGAAGTAAGATACATATCCACATATATCATTTGAATTGTAAAATCGATCTTACTAAGTACATTATTACTATCCATTTGTGTTGAATAGTCCAGATAAATGAAAGGGGGGGTGAATCAGTTATCACAAAACACTTTCCCTTACTTTAATTAATCTAGAGAAATCTTAAATCAATTGGATAATAATTAAAACAGATATGAACATGAAATCACTTAACAACACCATGCACAATGAACACCAGAATTTACGTGGAAACCCAAGATGGGAAAAACCATAGAGAATGCTAATTCTCAATTATAGAACATTGATTAAGGTGACACCGGTTAAGGTGATTTTTACAAAGGCTCATTGCCAAAATTCTCACTATAGGTAAGGCTCACTTCTGGTGGGCTCACTTCCATACTAATATAAGAACATATGATTACAAAATAGTCTTACTAACAAAACATGAACTGATGAAGCTACATCTACATATACATGAAGCCAGTTCCAATTAAAAGCACAATATCTATCTACAGTAGATCAATTCAAGAATCTTTTACCTACCTTCCTTGCACAACCTTTGCAATAAAGTTTACTTCTTCCTAATGCATGCCTTCGCTTCCTTCTATGTTTCTTGTCTCATAACCCTTCGCACCTTTTTCCCTATTCGTACACACCACACTGCTTCTCCAGAATCAAAGAGATGTTATATATATACCCATAGAACAAAATAACTCGGCCTAGAAAAATATGTCGACTTGAAGAACAACCTTGAGATATTCAATAAGGCTTGGTACACTAGCACCAGAACCAAAGGATAGGTCTCACATAAATATCTCCTTACCACGTTACCACAAGGCCCATAAATAGGTCATACATAAGATATAACATAATTACCAAAAGATAGTGAGCTTTGAATTACATGAGATATATCTCGAAGCCAATAGGAATGCCACAACCAAGACCAAATCTTGATCATCATCAATTTCAATACCAACTGGAGGAATGTAATTAGACATAACAAAACTTGTAACATGCTACATGAATGTTCGGATAGCAAGGATACCCAAAATAAGCTTTAGACACAACAACCAATATAAAAGGATTAGTCTTCATTATTCTACATTAACTGTCTTCCACATATGTCCCAAAATCAAGTACTATCATATCTGGATCATGTATAACATCCACACTACACAACATCATAGCATACGATAGGATAGATCATTTCTATGTATCATCCAGAGCACAACCTTTGGGATCCCAGGTTTTGACATCAATGACAACAATGCCAAATCAATAACTTCTCAACAATCTCCCCCTTTGGTATTGATGGAAAAAAAAAAAAATCAAAGCACAGAAAAAGACTCCAAGCTCTCCCCCTTTGTCAAGCAATTCAAATCCTCTTTTAATTTTTGTTTTTCTCTTCATTTTCTCCCCCTTTTTGCCATCAAAGGAAAAGGGCCAAATAAGAACATTCAAAAAATCAAGTAAAAATAACACTTTTCACATGAAATATTTTCTTGTACCTTTCTCTCACAATTGGAAGAATCCTCTTCCAAGCTTGCACAACAGAAACCATTCTAGCACACATATTTTCCAGTAGAGCCAATGACTCAAATGATGATGACAAGTCCAGAGATAGGCACTGTAGTTCACAATATTTTGCATCAGAAAGTATCCCAAAGAGATGATCCAACCGAACCTCAACAATTTCTTTGACCAACCAGAAATTTTTAACCAAGTCTTCCCTTTGTCTCTATGTAGACAATAATTTAGATTGAAACTCACCAACTCTTATTCTTTGTTTTCCATATTTATCTTTGAAGAAGTTGAAGCACTTCCCAATATCATCCAATTTAGATTCAATAGCTTCAATTCTACTTCTAGATTTATCAACAATAGGCCACTAGAGACAATACTTGTAGATTTCATACATCTCCTTAATGAATTCTCTTGTCTCACCAATGTGTTTGGATAACTTTTATTTGGATTTGACACACCTTCTCTCAATCATAGCTTGGATCTTATGTCCTTCAGATACTTCCCACAACAACCTTTCTTCAACAACTTCACATTTCACCAATCTTTTTCATATCACCCTCATCCAACACCGAATGAAATTCATCAAATCCAGGCAGAGATTCTCCTTCCTTCTCCTTCTCTTCTGAGATAGTGATGAAATCTTTTGTGTTAGTTTTCCTCCTTTTAGGTTTTGGAGGGGAACCACCAATGACAACCTCTAAGTGCTTCTTACCAAATGAGGAACCACCAATAACAACCTCTAACTCCTTTTCAGAGGAGGATCCCTCCTTAAAATGACTGATAGGCATAGCACTAGACACTATCACACTGGAGCACAAATCCATCTACAAGGATGAGAAATAAACTTTGCATGTATTTTCTTTATCTTCCATACATTTCAAATATATATAAACTTTCTTTCCAATAGGGATGTTGGACTTCTACTTAATATTATCTTTTGATGGTAACAAATTCAGAAAGTAGACTACTAAACAGATGAGAAGAGACCCAAACCGGAAGCGATAACTCTCAACTAGAGACATTCTGACATTCTCAATTAGGTTTTCCATTATCAGGCTACACAGGTCAAAATGTTGATTTTCCTTCACCATCTTATGTACAAGATACACAAAAATAGTAGATGTAGAACCTTCACAATTTCGGAAATAGATTTTGTATGAGATACCGTAAGCAATATACCTTACTACAAGATGAAAAATGGTATTTATCAATAGAGCTCAAAGGTCTTTGTCGATACCAGTAAGTTCCTCCAAGTCTCTGTATTTCATTGCCTTCTTCCCAAGGAGGTCACCAACACTACACAATCCAATAATAGCTTCAATGGCTTCCTTAGTGATCGGATAGGGTTTATCCAAAATGATGTTTCCATCCTTGAATCAACTCAACAGGAACAAGATAGACTCTTTATCATCAATCCAGGTTAATTCTCCCCATAGATCCATACCCAGGGCACTTACATTCTATAATTCATCAGTATTCATCCCTAGTTCCATTTCCTTCATCTTTCAATGATCAAATTCGTCTAACTCTACTCCCTTTAGCCTCAGCGGAATATCGCTACTAGATTCATTTTCAACCAACACAGACTCCATCGTCACACTTAGCTTCTTCAATCCTTTTATCACTCAACAAAAATCTCTTCTTCTTCTTTACAAATTGTGAGAAATTATTTGAAAACTCTATCTTTTATCTTTAATTTCTCATGATGATTTCACCGCCAAAATGTTCATCGATGATGCCAAAAATTGTACTTCACTTTTCAATCAGCTGGATTAAGCTTCATCATGCATCACCAACCAGATCAAACTTAGTCAAGCCAAAAACACATCAATATTACTTTGGAGAGGGGGAAATGACAAGATACACATTACAAAACTCCCCCTGAGCCAAGGTAGTTCGATCATATTCTAGAAGAGCTTGTACTGAGATCCAATACCGCAGAAGAGCTCCCCACACTCATTTTCTTTTTCTTCCAAACCATGACGGTATTATTCTTAGATTCATCTGATTCTTCAACCTTCTTTTTATTTTTATACTTTCCCAGAGCAACATATGTGCATGTGTTAGCATAATGTCCGAATTGATTGCACTTGTAACATCTTTGTCCTGACTTAACTAAGTGAACAATAGATCTGCACTAATTTGATTTGTGATCATAATCTTGGCATAAATAGCAATAACCATGAAAGAGATTATTCATTCCATTCCTTCTAGCTGGGTTAGATAATTGACTTTTGTAATGACTTGCTTTGTGACCAATCTTGTGATAGTTAAAGCATTGAATACTCGGTTCCTTATTGCTTCTACACTCTATAGCCTTATGTCCAATATTTTTGCATAGAAAATAATGACCATTAAATGACAAGTACCTTTGAGCATTTGGTTTCTTGATCGAAGGTCTTTTTGTAGTTGTTCTAGAGTTCTAAACCTTTCTTGTTACAATAGATCTCACTTCAGCTCCAACTACTTTTTCTTTACCCTTTGTATTCTGATTTGAGCATTCAACTAAGAATCCAAGTCCTTCCTTATGCTTGTGAAATTTATGTAGGGACAAGATTTGATCCAGAATTATGCTACTTTCACATATTTTTGCTTTTGATTTCAGCCTTCTTAACTCTTGATCTAACTTCTCATTTTCTTCTAGTTTTTGTTTGATGGTATCTTTGAGATTTTCTTCAGTCTTCTTCCATTATTCCAATTTTTTTTTTATGGTATCTTTGATATTTTCTTTATTCTTCTTGCATTCATCTAACTATAGATTCAGATTCACAACACTTTCCTTTGACTCCTTTAATTCCTCATTGACCTCTCTATGTCTTGCTTTCAATTTCCATATTTTCTCCCTTAGCTTTGAGATACAAGCATTTTCCTCCTTGATGTTTTCTTTTAATTCCTCATTTTTAGATTCCATACTTTCCATATAATCTAACATTGTCTTTAGTTCTTCATCAAAGTAATAATCTCCTACCATCTATTCAAACTGCCAAGATCTCCCTTAAGCGGTTAAGCTCTATCTACAAGGGACCGGGCTCTAATACCAATTGTTGAACAATATGGATAACTGAGAGGGGGGCTGAATCATTTATCACTAAACACTTTCCCTTACTTTAATTAATCTAGAGCAATCTTAAATTAATCAGATAATAATTAAAATAGATATGAACATGAAAGAACTTAACAAAACCATGCACAATGAACACCGAAATTTACGTGGAATCCCAAGATGGGAAAAACCATGGACAATGTTAATTCTCAATTATAGAATACCACTTAAGGTGACACTGATTAAGGTGATTTTTACAAAGGCTCATTGCCAAAATTATCATTGTAGGTAAGGCTCACTACCGGTGGGCTAATTGCCTAACTAATACAAAAATATATGATTACAAAATAGTCTTACTGACAAAATATGAATTGATGAAGCTACATCTACATATGCATGAAGTTAGTTCTAGTTAAAAGAACAATATTTGTCTGCAGCAGATCCGGTCAAGAATTTTTTTCCCACCTTCCTTGCACAACCTCTACAATACAGGTTATTTCCTCCTAGTTCTTGCCTTTGCTTCCTTCTTTGTCTCTTGTTGCATAATCCTTCACACCATTTTCTTTGTTCACACACAACACACTGCTTCTCTGGAATCAAATATATGTTCTATATATATACCCGTAGAACAAAATAAGTCAACCTAGCAAAACATGTCGACTTGAAGAACAACCTTGAGATATTCAATAAGGCTTCGTACACTAGCACCAGACCCAAAGGATAGTTCGCACATAAAGATATCCTTACAACGTTACCACGGGACCCATAAATAGGTCATACATAAGATATAGAATAATTACCAAAAGATAACGAGCTCTGAATTACATGAGATATATTTCGGAGCCAAAAGGAATGCCACAACCAAGACAAAATCTTGATCATCATCAATTTATAGGAATGCCACAACCAAGACCAAATCTTGATCATCATCAATTTCAATACCAATCAGAGGAATGCAATTAGACATACCAAAACTTGTAACATGCTACATGAATGTTCAATAATAAGGATAACTAGAATAAGCTTTAGGCACAACAGACAATATCAAAGGATTAGTCTTCATTATTCTACATTAACTGTCTTCCACAAATGTCCCAAAATGAAGTACTACCAAATCTAGATCAAGGATAACATCCACACTACACAACATCATAGCATACAATTGGATATATCATTTATGTATATCATCTGGAGCACAACCTTTTGGATCCTAGATTTTGACATCAATGACAACAATGCCAAATCAACAACTTCTCAACAATATGAAGATCCCTAGAAATATTATGGAGAAATTACTACGAGCCTTACATCCTCCACCCTTGCATTAGACTTCCTCCTGGAAGTCCTTAAGAATTGGAAACTTAACCTCATTAAAGAAACACACCTAAATTTAAAAAAAACATTTTAATTATTGTTTAGGAGTAAAATGATACCTTAACAATTAGCACCATCTTATGTAATAAACTAATGTGATAACTGTCCAAACTATAACACAAGAGAGCTATAACAATTGCATGAAGAGAGGGGCAGGTTACATTTGGTATTAGAGCACAGTTGCAGCACTGGATCTTTGGTTAGTGTTTCTCATGTGTTTTTGGTTGTGTGAATTAAAAAAAATGGTTTTTGTGTTATAACCTTAGCTATATTTTTTATATTTAATTTTGGGCATTACATCATCATTCCAATTAGTGGAGAGTTTGAATCTCCTAGTTAGACAACCTATTGTGAAGTGTTTCCCTTGTGTTTAGAGTTGTAAATTTTGTATGTGTGTGGGTTGGAGGTTAATGAATCCCTCATCCTATCCTGGTGTGGTTTTGTGAGAGAACATGATCGTGGGTTTGCAACCAATCATTGTTGTTGTCGTTCCCTCTCTTGTATGTTCATCATGGTGAATTTATCCCATGATAATTGGTTAGTCTTCTACTATTTTCACCTTTCTTATGCAATGGTGAGGTTTTCTTATTGTCTTTGGTATTATTTCATGGTGTTTAATACAACACTTGTATGCATGTTGTCTAGGTGTGATATGTGTTGTTGTATTAATGGCATTATTTTTGTTGTTTTAAAAATAGTTATTCCATCAAGGTTTTTTTAGTGTGTCAGCTTGGAGCATTACATTTTATGCATTATTTTTGATGTGGTAAAGTGGTTTGATCTATTTTTTCATATTTATATATTTCTATGTCAAAATAGCAAATTAATCAAGATAATCAATTGTATTGTAAGAAAACCATACTATTGCATTCTTAGAAAGATACTTATTTTCATAGATATTGGTTGTGGAGGAAATAAATTTCATATAATGGTGTGTTCAATTCCTTCCCCGACTGGTAATAGGAGCTTAGAGGGATCAAAATGTAGATCTAGTTGAGGAAATTTATATTATTTATTGCACTTTATACTAAGGCTACATGTATGTGGTAGTAGGTCAAGGGATTTTGTGTAGTAGTAGGTCAAGGGATTTTATGCAGTAGTAGGTCAAGGGATTTTGTGCTTGAGATGTACTTAGTAGACTTTATGGATTGAATTTTGTATTCAATATGTTGATTTTTTAGCGATATTACTTGCATTTTTACATGTGAATAAAATATTTATTTAATATAGAGAAATTTTATAGCCACTTTTGAGGAGTACTTACAAAATTATTTAGTATTCTCTATGCATTTTGAAACATAAATTCAAAACCTTTTGGTTTCCTATCAATAATCCAAAAAGAAATTACTTTTCTTGGTGTATCCTCTACTAAGGTCTTACTATTGGTACTAGGCTAACATAGTTGGGTTTTTTCAATCCTTTTTGTCCATTATGTGGCCTAAAGGAGACCTTCAGGAATGTTTTATATGTCTATCCAAAGAGCTCAATTTTATTGGAATTTAATTCATGGCTTATTTAATCATTTCAAGCTTAATCCCATTTCTCTACAGATGATTCTTCTTAGCAATTGGCCCCAAATTCTTGATAAGTTCACCCTGATTTGGTACGTTTTGAGGGTGGAAATTATTTTGAGAATTTGGAAAGATATAAACTCTATTGTATTTAATTTTTAATTAGTTTATATGAATTTCCCCATTTATGATAAGACTGAGAGTTTTTACAATCTTATCTTGCATATTCTTGTGTAAGAAAAAAATATTCACTTTAAGTGGCCTACATATATGTGTTTTACTTGAAGTGCCCCACCTCTAAGTGTATAATTTCTAGAGTTTGATACAAATCCACCTTGTTATATGGGTCAATTCCAACTAAGTGGATATTGATAGGGATCTGTAGTTCAAATTCTCATGTTGAATTTGACTCTTATTCATATTCTTCTCAAAATCCTCTAAGAAAAGATAGGGACTAGTCTACTCATGGTTGGTCTCAACCATCTTAAAAACCTTCAACCACAATAAAACCTTGTGAACAACATACCTCTAGATGGATAAATACTATAAAATTCCTTCACCTTTTTTTTTTGGCTCTTTCTCTTTTTTGTGGAACTCAACCTCCTACTAAATAAGAAAATGAAGAGATAATGGTTACTAACTATGAGCCCGTGCCTAATAGCTAGGATATTCATAATTTTTGGAGAAACCCAAATGACAGTAATCCTCTACCACCTCCTAGTGATTTAACTCTTAACATTTGGTGGCCATTTTCTTATTTATTTCTTTATTTTTATAATTTAAGGCTTGATCTTGCATAGAATTTTTTAGTTCTATATTTTATCCACCCTTTTTTTTTTTGGATGCTTAACAAAACCTTTATAAAAAATAATATAGGGGACTTATTCATAAATAACTATTGTCTAAAAATCCAAACAAAAATGAATGAAAATAAAAAGATAAAATTGAAACCTTATATGTTATTTGAGATTAAAAAATATTTATCAAATATGGACATTGTCAATTAAAATTTGGAATAAAAATAAATGTGGTATGCCTAGTGTAGGGGTGCTAGTTCCTAAATCTAGGGGGTGCATTTTTTAAGGCTCAAAATATCCTATTTTTTTATGGATTTTTTTCTCAAAGGTCCTATTCATTTCTTATATCTCTCTTGATAGTTCAACATGTCTATAAACTTAAATTTTAAATCACCTATAAACTGTATTTTATAATATATATCCCACAAATGTGTTTAGGTTAAACATGAATCTACCTTATTCAACCCTCTCGTGGATAAATAAAACATCAATACACATAAAATGATGATAGAATAATAATTTGAAGTAAACATATAAATTAAAATTAAAAATATATATCTTAATGTGTTTAATAAAAGGAAATGGAACTAATGGAGACATGGGCTTAGTGGGAAAATGAAGTCAAAGGAAATATGGAAATAAAATAATATAAAAGTGATATACATAAAGAGGGATCAAATGGAGAGGATAAAATAGAAAATTAGGCAAAATAAGGTATATGGAAAAGAAATTGGGAAGGAATAAGGATAAGGCCTATGAAAGTAAGAATGAGAGGATTAGGACCACCATGGCTTCAAAAGGATGAATAAATGGAATATAAACCTCTATGATGATGCTCCAATAGTATATAAAGCTCTCAATTTATAATATTTATAATAAGAGTTCTTGTATGCTATGAGTAAACTATTCATGTAGTGTGTACAAGTGGTCTCAAATGAGAGAAGATAGCCTTATTTTATAGATTTTTTTTTATCTTAGACTATATATTTTAAGTGGGAAAAAATTAAAGTGAGAGAAGATAGCCTTATTTTATAGATTTTTTTTATCTTAGACTATATATTTTGAGTGGTGAGTGGGAAAAAATTAAAATGGGCTTATTTTGCTAAGTAATAGTTTACATTAATTTTTTGAGGAAGAGACCTATTCTAGTGAAGGTGAAATTGGATAGAGAGGAGGGGGAGACAAAGTTGATCAGAGGTGGTTTCAATTCATTTGGAGTCCTAATGTATGATTTATACTAGAATTGGTGTAAGGTTAAGCAATTCATGAGATGTTATTTTACACCATTTTAATTCTTGGAACAATCACCTTGGGAATGGAAATAATGATGGATTAAGGGTGAAGGAAAAAATAATAATGGATTAAGAGTGAAGGAAAAAATAAGAAGGGGAAAAGACACATGGAAAAGGGAAGGGAGGAAATTTTGATAAGGAATGAGACCTAGGAAGGGTTCAATACACATGGAGAGGAGAAATTAGGATTATGATATAAAGGATATGGAAAAATAAGAATAGAAAGGGGTCAAAAATAAATAACTAAGAGAAAATTCTAAAATGAGTGAAAAATATAACAAAAGAGAATTGTAAGATATTTAATTTCTATTTATTAAAGATAAAAAATTAAATAGAATTTTGACTTACAAGTTTCTAAATTTAAATTTAATTATAAGACCGATAAGTCTCACTTCCAAGTAGTAGTTACATGTTGAATTTAATAGGTACTATTCAAATTTTCATATTAATTTATTGCATAAAAAAATAAAATCATGATTCATTTAAATATCATTATATCATTTAATATCATTCATTATTAGAGTATTTGAAATAATTATTTGGTTATAGAGAACATACAATAAGCATTGGCATTCATAAGAATAGATCTAGGATTTAACATTTTGTTTGAAATGTCCAAAAAAATGTCCCAGACCATTAAATCAAATACAAGGGTTCTACTAAAGAAAAATATGGAAATTGAATCATATTCGTATCCTAGCATTGTAGACTTTATTGGTGATCCATAGTGTCATCTTATCTAGATTATTACAAGAAAACGCATTTTTTAAGAGATGTGATAGCAAGTTAAGGTGAAAACTTCTAAATTTAAAACCACTTAAAAGATTTGGATCAAAATTATATGTATAATATTTATCCAAAGAAAAGTATATAAGATTCTACAATTTTCTCAAAACTTAAAATGATGAAATTATAATTTTAAAAAAATAAGAAGACTCATGACATAATAAAATGCATTCTATATTTTATAGAATTAAGTACCCTTATCTCTCTTTACCAATAAAAATGTACTTATATACTAAATAAACAGACAAGGAAATCTATTTATTTCTTTTCAATATTTAATTATAAATTTTATAAAAAATTATAATCAACAAGTAACATGTGGAATTTTTAATGAATATTAAATAGAACACAGTCTCATGAAATAGATCATGTGTGTCTTCATCCTTCAATTGTGCTTCAATTTTTTAAAATATGGGGGGACACAAAATCATTATTTTCTTTTCTAGTTTTGTAGTTACTGTAGACACTTAGAATGTCTTGATGGATCACATTGGTTGACTAACATCATTTCGTCCTAAAACTCATTCTCTTTTCGCTTAATTGATTGAATTAGCTTAACTATTTAATTAATTACATCATTTGCATCCATTAACCTCATTAATTCAATTGGGTTAATTTACCCCCTTTCATGCTAACATCTCATCTAATTAAATTAAATAAATCAACATATTTAATTTAATTCCTTAAGTCTTCTAATTTAATTAAATAACCCTAAGTTATTTAATTAAATGTCATCTCCCCCTTTTCCCATTCATTAAATCATTTAATTTTGTAATCGTTTAATTCCTCCAAATCCCTTAATTTCATAAATTAAATCTTATTAAATTAGCAATTAAACTAACTCTCCTCTAATCAAAGGGAATATTCCCATAGAATATTCCTTATCCCCTTTTCCATAATTAAAACTTTGTTTTAATTTGCAAAATGTATTTTTCCTCACCCATAGGAATATTCCAAGATAATATTCTTATTCCTTCATCATTTGAAAAAGGGATATTTACTTGGCTTCAAATGCAAGTTACCTTGTAACTTGAGTTAAAAGTTATCTTTCAACCTTTTGAACAAGTCACCTTTGACCTGTGTGTGCAGGTCAAAAGTGTGTTTGTTTGAGGCAAATGTGAACCCTTGATCATTTCCTTAATCTGAGTGATCTTGCATTCTCATATGTTGATGAGAACCCTTGATCCATGCCTCCTCTTCCTTTCATCCTCAACCGTTGATTAAGCTTTTCAATCTCAACCCTTCATCTTTCATTTTCTCTCCTATAAATAGAACACTATTTGGAGACAAATGGATCCATCTTTTTCAGAGAAAACTTATGTTGTTGAATTAACTTACATCCACACTCATATTTTACTCACTTTTAACCTTTTTTAGTTCATTGTAATTGCATAAATAGCTTAAACAATCCATTAATGGCTTCCATACATCCATCTTAGCTTAGTTATAAATTAGGGTTTTCAACTTTTAGCATAGAAATAGCTTATATTAGCTTAGAAATTGCATAATTAGATCATTTTTAGCATAATATGATGTTTAATTAGCTTGCATCATGTCCATTTTTAGCATAATTTAAGTTTTCACACATCAAATACCATGGTTTCATCAATTCTCTTCCATAGAATCGACTGAAACAAGCTCACTATCATGGAATTGGGAAAGGGTTGTCGGTCCTCATCAACACGAAACCAATTCCACAATAGGATAAATTTCAATAGATTGGAGTAGGTATTTTTTTTAAATCTTTCATAAATTTAGAATGTTAGTTTTTTGATAAAATGTTTACTTTCAATTTTGATTGATTGATCTTGTTGAGATTTGAGTACATGTGTCTTCGTTATGCTTTGATTCTTCATGGATCAAGCGTAATTAGGCCCATACCGGTATCCTCACATCGACAATTACAAATGAAATAATAATTATCTTATTTTATCAAGTTTTTCTTTCTTTTTAATTTTATGTTAATGAAGATAAATAAAATATTTCTCATGGATTGTTTAGGTTAAATACATGTAAATAAGAACTAGTAAATTTATCTTAGAATAATGAGTCAAGTGTTGAATAGGACAACTGAGAGGGGGGGTGAATCAGTTGTCACGGATTTTAATCTTGAATTCAATTACCGAACTAATACATAAACTACTTATATGTTTAATCATCAAATTCCAATGCAGAAACTCAAATCCAACGCATAAAAACAATAACACTAGATTTATGTGGAAAACCCAATGATGGAAAAACCACAATGAGGTTTAACTCACACTATAGAGAATATCAAAACCGATTACAAAATGCTCACTACCTAAAACAAGGATCACTTCCTGAGATAAGGACTCACTGTCCACAACAAGGGATCACTATCCAATAGGGATACAACCCGAAGGGCTCACTGCCACAGAGATATAAAGAAGACAAAGAAGGTTTGTTATAGAGAGACAATAATCCCAATGAAAAAATGGATTTCACCACAATCAATTGATCAACTTGCATGAATGATAGAGCTCACCTTCTGCTCATTGCATATAAAAACTTAGCATTAAGCTTCGCACTGATCTACCACACACATAACTCACACACAATTTCTGAATAGCATCAAAGTCACATCTACTCTTTCACTTATCTTCCTTCTTTTCTTTAGTATATTTTTCATTATTAGCTCATCTTGTATTTATACTATCTCCAACTTTGAAAAAGATACAAAGTTAGCCATCCAACTTTAAATTCAAATTAGGTTGGTGCCAAAACATCCTAGGGTGGAATTAGAATGAGGGTGAACCAAACACACGATTCACCGAGACCCAAAATAGATCCAACATGCTTCATTAACTTAGAAGATAGTGCTTAATGCACAGTCGCCAAACTAGTGTAAAACACATAGAACAATTAAGCTCAAAACTTCCAAATACCAAAAATATCTTCAATGCAATTAGAACATCTACTTCTAGAACCTCAAGTCAAAAGACTTCATCAAAGATAAATACAGACCAACAACTTTTCTCCCAGACATCAACTAGAACACAAGAAAACATAGTTCACAACTAGTGAATACAACGCGAACTTCACAATGAACCAATAGCCAAAAATATGGATATATAAATCTTCAACAACCATGACCAACATATCTTAACAACCGCACAACCATAGGGACAAGTATCGAAGAAACAATTGAATACCTATAATATTTCTTTAATACAATTTTCTCAATATCCTCAACATATACAACCAACAACAACTAGTAGATAACCAATTGACCATATGACATCAATGACAACGCTTTCATTCCTTTTTCCATTTTGCAGCAATATCCCCCTTTGTCATTGATGGCAACACATGATGTGAAAAAACCATCAAAGATACCATACCAATTCTTAATATACTTCTCAAGATTTTTATTTTTTCTTCTCCCCCTTAGAAAATCATCTACCTCATTACCTGCTTTCTCTCATTAAATTTTTCTCTTTTCCACATGCTTTCTCTCCCCCTTTGACATCAATTGTAAAGGAAAAACAAATATGTTCATTGAATCTTCCTTTGACATGAAAATAGAATACTCATAATGACAACACTTGAAACTACCTGCTCCCCTTGAGAGGTAGCCACCAAAACATCAGTCCAAAAAGATAGAACCGTGAATCCACCAGACTAATGCATCCCCAAATGCATATTAGTTTATCAAAATAGGGGCAATAAATCCTAACTTCTCTTGAAGATACTCAAAAGTATCTTTAGGAAGAGACTTTGCAAATATATCTACAATTTGATCTTTTGTCAGAAAATACTCAAGCTTGACTTCATTCTCCATGACCTTCTCTCTCAAGAAATGATATCTAATAGATATATGTTTCATTCTCGATTGCATCATAGGATTATTTTAAGTATTAATTGCACTTGTATTATCACAAAAGATAGAAATGGGTATGTGCGGGATCATGATGGGCCAAAAAGTGGTGATATGTAAGCCATATGATGGCCCATGTGGCTGACGACTTTTTTTTTAACCCAAAATTGATGAAACAAAAAGGGTTTTTAGAGGAGATTCTCAGCTTTCAACCAATATAAATTATGCTTTACTTTGAATTTAATAAATAATTATTATTTATTTTCTATTAGAACTACGAATAAAGTCCTGATTGATAAGTTGATTGAAAAAAATCTATTACTTTCAAACAGTATAACATTTTTTTAATCTAAAACATGCGTCACATTCTATGCTTTGCATACTACAGGATTAAAAATAATAAAATAGAATTCCATGATTTTTTGACCAAGTTAAGGTGGTTAGACAGATGAGCTTTAATGTTTTATAAAACTTATAATAAAAAATTCATAATTAATTATTTACTAGGGAAAAAATTAAAAAAAAAAATGCATCACATCAGGACATGAGTCCTCTACTTATATCTAAAATCTTATAAAAAAATATTATCATTTTATTGTGGTTAGGGTGGTCAACCAGACACCTACTTCTTATTTTTACCCTAAAATTTAAATACTACTGCATTGAAATTTCAAATTTTCACCAAATAGATTTATTTTTTTAAATAAAGGTCTAGTAGTTTAGAAAATACATTAAATTTCTACAAGCTATATTTTTTACATTTTTTTGAAATAATATAGATAACTTATTCAAATTTTTACATCAAGTTGTCTAACTCTCATTTTTTCTCTTTTTATTACCACTTAAAGGCCTGTTTTTTCTATGATGATCCTGTACATACCCAAATGGGATCATCATATATCACTGTGATATCTTTCAATGTATGTTTTATCCATAGAACTCATGTACAAAAAGATGCAACAGCAATATACTCATATTCAGTAGTAGACAAAGAGATTGAATCTTGCTTCTTACTCGACCATGCCACCAATCTACATCCAAGAAAGAATGCATCACCACTTGTACTATTTCTATCATCTACAAATCCAGCCCAATCTGCATTTATATATGCACTAAGTGTAAATTCATTATCTTTAGGATACCATAAGCCATAATCCAGTGTGCCATTCAAATATATGAATATTCTTTTAACTAAAACAATATTTGTTTCCTTCGGATCTTCTTGAAATCTAGCCACAAGATAGATTGCATGCATAATATTTGGTCTAGTAGTAGTCAAATATAGTAGTCCACCAATCATAGATCTATACTTTCTCTAATCAGCCTTAGGTGAATCATCATCTTTACCCAATTTGCAACCATTCACCATAGGAGTACTTACCTGTTTGGAACCATCCATCCCAAACTTCTTCAACATCTGTCACGTATTGATTTTATCAATTATTAAATGCAATTATTAATCATGAGATTTTTAATGTTTATGATAGATGATTATTTAAAATAAAATTTAAATTTAAATTTAAATGCAAATGAAACGATTTGAATTCATTAATATGAAATTTGGGGTTTGTCATTGCTGATGAGAATTTGAGTGCAAGTGAACACAGGAACATGTGAATGAGAATAAAGGCGAGAACATTGAACAGGTAGAGTCATTTTAGCCATTAGACGTTAATGAGGATGATGGAATCTCACACATCACTTTGTATTTATTAATGTATTTTCATGATGATTATTATTTGAAAAATTTTAAATAAGTTTATTTCGATTGCTCAAATATATGTGAAAATGAATATGTTTGTTTTGAAATGAAAAGGTTGATTATTTGCAAAAAAATTGGTTTAAAACAGTATTATGTTTTTGTGTGCAAAAACAGATTTAAAATGAGAGTAGAAATATATGTTTAAATAATTATATATATTAAATTGATTTATTTTCTCATTTAATAAATGAAAGAGGAAAGATTGTTTAAATAGAAATAGATATTAAATTAAGTTATTTAAAAGAAAAAGAAAACAACAATACGTTTTAAATTAGATTGAATTGAAAAATAGTAGTTAACAATTTGGAAACAATTACCTTTCAATCAATATTTGCATGCAATCACAAAGTGAACTGGAAGTTATGGCCGATTGCTAGAAATCAAAAAAACTGATTTTGTGGATCGAACTTCTGAAGAACTTCATCATTTTTGCATGAAATAGAAAAAGGAATCCATTTTTAGAAGAGGGAGAACTAGACTAAAAATAGTTATTGTTTTTATACTAAATTGATCTTCTCATCTCCCATGTGTGGTTAGAAGAGAATAGAAGGGAGTTTTGATATTCAAATAGTAGGAAGTAGAAAGATTCTTTTCAAAAGATATTTTCTAAAAAAATTGGTTTTGAGGAATTGATCATAGAAGCTGCAAATTGTGTTAAAGACTGTGTTATGATTGTGGAAAGTAGAAAGTTTGAATCTGCAGGGTTTTTCTATGTTCATCCTTTGTTTTCAGGGAAACGCTTTCAGGTTCTTTTCTTGTTTAATACCAATGTCTATTTGTTATGAACATGTAAATTTTGTTGTGAAGATTTTATCTTCAAACTCTGCTACACCGTAGAAAAATAAACATGTTAGAATCTGAATAAATGCAATGATATATTGAGTAAATGTAGAAAACAAAAATAGTATTATTGATGGAGGTTACAAATTATAGAATTAGAATCATGGTCGATCTCTTTAATGTCTGATGCACACACTGAATCTGTAGTTTCATTTTCTCCCTCAGTAATCCTTTGTCGACCCTAGAATGTTGTTTACCTATTGACTGCGTATAGGGTGTGTAATAGCTCTGGTTATTTGCATTTTTTTATTTGCTATGAAGTATTTTTCTCTGTTGTCGCCGTGGTCTGGTGAAATACCTAAGTCTTTCTTTGGAGTTGCATGCTCAAGCCAGTCACGCCTTGTTCTTTCCTTGCCCCATGTAACATGTATATTGTTTGAACCATAGCGTATAGCTTTCAAAAGAATCCACTATCGTATTGAATCTCTCTATTTTGTAGCATACCGAACCTTAGAATGACCATCAATTTCTTAATGGTTGGGGCATTGAAGTTTGAAAACACTGGGTTTCTTTTTGAATGATGGAGTGAACTGGTCTAGGGCATTCTTGTATGGTCTATTTGATGTGGCAAATCATTTACCTGAGATATTTTTAACAGTTATGAGAATCAGTATTTCTTGAATGGTATGTTTTAAGTAGCAGAGTATCCATTTGTAGGGAGTTATTTAACAGATATGGAAATGAAATAGTATATTTAATTTAGTTACCGTTTGTGAAGGTTTCTTTCAAGAAACAAATAAGCCATCACCGACCTCGTCACCAGGCCTTGTGCTTCATTAAGCCACCAGTGGGAGGAACCTATGTTTTGATGAGTATCTGTATCCGCACCCATGGAATTTGTTGTCACTTTGGGCTCGGTTGTGTTCCTCTATTGAAGCCAAGATTCACTCGAAGATGCCTTCGTTTGCTTTTTCTAAACCTATTGTCGACGATAAACTATGTGTAAATGTTGAGATCCTTCTCCTCTCCCTGGTGGTGGTTGCATGTTCCTTGCGACCAATAATGTATAGTCAAGGCCTATTCACCTCGTCGATATCATCTTAGGTATGAGCCATGCAGTTCTAGGTTAGTTAATAGATGGATGTCGATTTAGGTTTATTCTTGATTTGTTAATATCTTATATGAATGGTTAAATTGTATTAATTAAGTTGGTTGCAATATTTATAATATTTTTTTTATGAAAAGATATTAAAATCATGGATTGTATCAATTAGTTTTTAAAGTTAGAATAAATTTTATTGTTGGCGATATAATCTTTAATAGATTTTGGATAATAGAATGTCAATATGAGAATATTTTAGGGAAATATGAAAACCAGAAAAGAAAGAAAGTAAAATTTAAAAATATAATTACTTTGAAATAAAATGAATTAGAAGGAGGTTATATTGAATTGTAATTAAATTTCATGAGTAAATGAACTAAAAGAATGTGTGCTCATTTATTCTTGTTTTATATGTACTTAGTTACATACTTGAGATACACATTCTTTTATTTTAATTTAAATATGAAGTTAATGTTATTTGTGATTTAAATCTGTGAAATTACTACAGTAAAACTATGTTTGCTTAAAAATAAAAGTGCAGTTCATGAGATTGGGAAAGATAATTTTATTTTGAATGGAACCATGCATGCTTGATAATTGAATGTGCATGTCAAGTGTTTGGAAAGTAACCTTCCGGGATGGGTGCCGAATATGGGTTTTTAGAGAGCGTAGTTTTGCTTTTCCAAAACTACTATTATTTGTCGTGCATGACATTTTACTTGGCCATGAAACTTAAGGACCATTGAAATAGATGGAATATGAATGAATCTCTACCATATCCTAGTATTGAACTTGCTTGTTTCTTAAATGAATTGGAAAAATAAAAATGCTTGTGGATTTACTAGTTATACTAGGCACGCACCAGATTCCATCTTGCTTGTTGACTTCTTTTTGCTAAGCGATTCGTGCAGGGTCGAGTATTCTTTGAATGACTAAGGAATTCCAGGGAAGTGTAAGCTTCAAGGTTGGGCGGAAAAAGTGCCTGAACCTTGTTCTCGTTTTCATGTTTGATGATATGTTATTGGATTGAAGATCAAATGAAGATTTCTTCATATATGTATTATATTTATTTCTTGTATGATTATTGTAGAAATTAAGGCGACAAAATGCCTAAGTCTTGAATTGTAAATTTCTTTTACAATGTTTTTGTATTATTAAATGTCATGAAATATGACATGTTTATGAATGTAACTGGAAGTATTATGAATCTTATTGTAGACTTTAAGTCGATATTTGGAATCTTTTGGATTTTATGTAATCTAATGAATGGAGTTCCAACTTTCTTTGGAATATAAATGAATTTATTTAAGGAATTGTCGATGAAAGGAATTAAAGATTTTTTCTCTTTACATTTGGTATCAAAGCCCTAGGTTTGAACACTAGAGTCCTTTGTCCATTACACTAAAGAAACATTCATTGATGCAGGAATTGTTGATAGATAATGGGTACAAGAGGAAAAGGAGTTGTTGCAAGTAATGAGAATGACAGGCTGGATCAAACTCTCAATCTTTTGAATCGGCAAGGTTCTAGAATGGATAATCTTGAACAAGAAGTTTGAGGAGTGAGGGAAGGACAAAACCCTCAGAATGAAGTTCCCCCAAAATCAAGAGCAACCTGCCAATGAAAATCCAAGGGTTGAAGAAGTACCAAATCCTCAAGCTAGGATTGAAGGGGAGTTGGAAAAAGACTTGAAAAGGGTAGCCCCGCCCAAGTTTGATGGTAAGAAGTTCGAGGAGTGAGGGAAGGACAAAACCCTTGGAACGAAGTTCCCCAAAATCAGGAGCAACCCACCAATTAAAATCCAAGGGTTGACGAAGTACCAAATCCTCAAGCTAGGATTGAAGGGGAGTTGGCAAAAGACTTGAAAAGGGTAGCCCCACCCATGTTTGATGGAGCTAAAGCCTGGGTAATTGAAATGGAAAATTACTTTGAGCTTAGGAATATGTCTAATGAGACCAAGGCAGTTTGGGTTGCATATCAGCTTACTGGAGAAGCTGCTACTTGGTGGGATAATGAGAAGACTGAGAAGAAGCTGTTACCAGGTGGAACTACATGGGAATTTTTTTTCAACTTTTTAGGAAGAGATGGCTTCCACAGTTGTTTTTTGATAGAAAAATGATAGAGTTTCAGAATCTGACATAGGGTGGTTTGATAGTTACTCAGTACTAGGAGAGATTCACTAATCTCCTGAAGTATGTACCACAGTATCAGATGGATGAGTGGTTCCGTATTTGGAAATTCATCATAGGATAGATGAGTTATTTGATTAGATGAAAGGGGCCACAGTGTTTTCTAAGATTGATCTTAGATCAGGTTGCCACTAGCTAAGGATTAAGGAGGAGGATATTCCAAAGATAGCCTTCCAAACTTGGTATGGATATTATGAGTTCACAGTGGTACCTTTTGGTCTAAAGAACTCCCCAACAGCATTCATGAATCTTATGAACAACATCTTTAGAGATTGTTTAGATGATTGTGTGCTTATATTCATACATGATATTTTGATTTACTCCAAAACTGAAGAGGAGCATGAGAAGCACTTAAGGATAGTCTTGCAAAGACTAAGAGATCAAAATATTTTTGGTAAGTTTTCAAAGTGTACTTTCTTTCAGAAGAAGGTTCACTACTTGGGTCATGTCATAGCTGTTGAGGGAATCTTAGTTGATCTTGCGAAGATAGAAGCAATTGTGGATTGGCCAACACCGCAAAGTGTTACTAAAGTTCATAGTTTCATGGGACTTGCAGAATATTACATGAAATATGTGGAAGAATTTTCCAAGATAGCAGCACCTATTACTTATCTTCAGAAGAAGGGTTCAAAGGAAACTGACAAGTGCGAGGAGGCATTTCAATTTCTTAAATAGAAGTTGACATCGACACCAATTTTGACTATACCGGATCCTAATGGGCACTTCATAGTGATTACAGATGCTTCAAGTGAAGATGTAGGAGTTGTGTTAATGCAGGAAGGGTAAGTGGTTGAATATGAGCCCAGAAAACTAAAGCAATATGAATTGAATTATGCGCCACATGATCTTGAGCTTGCAGCTATTGTTCATGCATTACAGATGTGGAGACATTATCTCCTGGGGAAACCATTTGAATTAAAGACAAATAATTTAGGACTTAAGTACATCTTTACATAGCCTAATCTCAATACGAGACAGACAAGGTGGCTTGAGTTCCTAAGTGAGTATGATTTTGGTATTGAGTATATCAAGGGAAAGGAAAACAAAGTTGTTGATGCTCTTAGCAGGAGAAGACATCTCTCTGCTATGTTGACCACAAGGTCAAATTTGAGATAGCAAGTGTTGCATCATCTTCCAGCATATGAGCATTATGAGAGGGTCAAGCAAGCCTTAGAGGCAGATCCTTTAGATCACTGATTTGATGGATATGTGATTGATTATGATGGTATTTTGAGATATCAGGAAAGGATGTATATCCTTGAGGATGGAGACTTAAGGAGGTTGATTCTTGAGGAATTACATGATTCACCTTACTCAGGGAATCCAGGAGTTACAAAGATGGTAGAAGAATTGAAGACTTTGTATTTTTGGCCTAAGCTCAAGAAAGATGTTATGGAGTATGTGGCTAGATGTTTAGAATGCCAGCAGGTCAAGGCTAAGCATGTGCATCTAGCAGGACTTTTGTATCCCCACAATATACTTGAGTATAAGTGGCACGTAATCAGTATGGATTTTATCCAAGGATTACCTTTGAGCAAGAATAAGCATGATACCATCTTAGTAGTTGTTGATAAGCTAACGAAGGTTTCACATTTCATACTTGAGAATCTGAAAGATGGATCATTGAGACTTGTGAAGAAATTTGTGCAAGAGATATTCTAATTGCATGGTGTACCAAAGACCATTTTATCAGATAGGGATACCAAGATGACATCTAGGTTTTGGACAACACTAAATGCAACTTTAGGAACTAAATTGAATTTTAGTTCTGCATATCACCCACAAACTGATGGCCAAGTAGAAAGGATCAATTAGGTTGTTGAGGATCTACTGAGGATGTACTGCATGGATCAGCAATACAAGTGGGAGGAATATTTACCATTGGTTGAGTTTTCTTACAACAACTCATTCCATGTATCTTTGGGTATGGCACCTTTTGAGGCACTTTATGGACAAAAATGTCACACACCCATTAGTTGGGATAGGATGGAAGATAGGATCATCATTAGTCTAGATATGATCAAGGAAATTGATGAGCAAATGAAGTTGATCAAGAGTAGGTTGAAGGAAGCAACCGATAGATAGAAGAGCTATGTTGATAGAAACAAGAATTTCAGGCAATTTGTTGCGGGAGATAAAGTCTTTTTGAGGGTTAAGCCTCATAAGAGCTCTATCTCATTTGGGAAATCATCAAAGTTGGCTCCGAGATTTGTGGGACCCTTTGATGTATTGGAAGTCATTAATCTAGTTTCTTATAGACTAGTGCTACCACCTGCTTTAGCTCGACTCCATAATGTATTTCATGTTTCTTTATTGAAACCATACCATCCTAATGCATCTCATATACTTGATTGGTGTTCATTATAGGTACAGGATCTAAGGGTGGTGCTAGTGGAGCCCATTCGAATCCTAGACAGACGTAGCATTAAGCTACTTAATAGGGATAGTACTTAGTACAAGGTCAAGTGGGACCAATATACTGAGCATAGTGCTACATGGGAGGATTTTGAGATGATTGACCGTCATTTTCCTCATTTGCTTTCTTATATTAGTATTTTCTTAATGCATAGATACTTCATACTCTAGTTTTTTATTCACATGTTGTGAACTTGGATAGCATGGATTCTACTATGAATTTCTTATGTTTATGTTTTGAGGACTATTATGTTAGTTAGTATTTCATTAATTTTGAGATACTATGTTTTATTGATTGAGATTTTATTCTTCTTGAATGATTAATAATACATTGAGATGATGTCTCTTCCAAGAGGGGAAGGATGTCACATACTGATTTTATCAATTATTAAATGCAATTATTAATCATGAGATTTTTAATGTTTATGGTAGATGATTATTTAAATTGAAATTTAAATGCAAATGCAAATGAAACAATTTGAATTCATTAATATGAAATTCGAGGTTTGTCATTGTTGATGAGAATTTAAGTGCAAGTGAATGCAGGAATGGGTGAATGAGAATGAAGGTGAGAACATTGAATAGGTAGAGTCATTTTAGCCATTAGATGTTAATGAGGATGATGGAATCTCACACACCACTTTGTATTTATTAATGTATTTTTGTGATGATTATTATTTGGAAATTTTTAAATAAGTTTATTTCGATTGATCAAATATATGTGAAAATGAATATTTTTATTTTGAAATGAAAAGATTGATTATTTGCGAAAAGTTTTGTTAAAAACAGTATTATGTTTTCGTGTGGAAAAACATATTTAAAATGAGAGTAGAAATATATGTTTAAATAATTATATATATTAAATTGAGTTATTTTCTCATTTAATAAATGAAAGAGGAAATATTTTTTAAATAGAAATAGATATTAAATTTATTTATTTAAAACACAAAGAAAACAACAATACATTTTAAATTAGATTGAATTGAAAAATAACAATTAACAATTTGGAAACAATTACCTTTCAATCAATATTTGCATGCAATCATGAAGTGAACTAGAAGTTATGGCTGATTGCTGGAGATCAAAAAAACTGATTTTGTGGATCAAAATTCTAAAGAACTTCACCATTTTTGCATGAAATAGAAAAAGGAAATCTGTTTTTAGAAGAGGGAAAACTAGACTAAAAATAGTTATTGTTTTTATACTAAATTGATCTGCTCATCTCCAATGCACGCTAGAAGAGAATAGAAGGAATTTTGATATTCGAATAGTAGGAAGTAGAAAGATTGTTTTTAAAATATATTTTCTAAAAAATTTGGTTTTCAGGAATTGATCATAGAAGCTGCAAATTGGGTTAAAGACTGTGTTCTGATTGTGGAAAGTAGAAAGTTTGAATCTGCGAGGTTTTGTTGTGTTCATCCTCCATTTTCAGGGAAACGCTTTCAGGTTCTTTTCTTGTTTAATGCCAATGTATATTTTTTATAAACATGTAAATTTTTTTATGAAGATTTTGTCTTCAAACTCTGCTACACCGTAGAAAAATAAACATGTTAGAATCTGAATAAATGCAATGATATCTCGACTGAATGTAGAAAACGAAAATAGTATTATTGATGGAGGTTCTAAATTATAGAAGTATAAACATGGTTGATCTCTATAATGTGTGATGCATGCGCTGAATCTATAGTTTCAGTTTCTCCCTCAGTAATCCTTTGTCGACCCCCGAACATTGTTTACCTATTGACTACGTATAGGGTGTGTAATGGCTCTGGTTATTTGCAGTTTTTTCTTTGCTGTGAATTATTTGTCTTTGTTGTCACCACGGTTTGGTGAAATACCTAAGTCTTTCTTTGGAGTTTCATGCTCAATCCAATCATGCCTTGTTCTTTATGTGTCTCGTGTAACCTGTGTATTGTTTGAACCATAGCATATAGCTTTCAAAAGAATCCACTTTGGTATTGAGTCTCTTTGTTCTATAGTATACCGAACCTTAGAATGACCATTGATTTCTTAATGGTTGGGGCATTGAAGTTTGCAAACATTGGGTTTTGTTTTGAACGATAGAGTGAACTAGTATGGGGCATTCTTGTATGGTCTATTTGATGTGGCAAATCATCTACCTAAGATATTTTTAACAGTTATGGGAATCGATATTTCTTGAATGGTATATTTGAAGTAGCAGATTATCCGTTTGTAGGGAATTATTTAACAGATATGGCATTGAACTGGTATATTTAATTTAGTTACCATTTACAAAGGTTTCTTTCAAGAAAAAAATAAGCCATCGTTGACTTGGTCACCAGGCCCCGTGCTTCATTCAACCACCAGTGGGAGGAACCTATGTTTTGATGATTATCTATATTCGTACCCATGGAATTTGTTGTGTCACTTTGGGCTCGATTGTGTTCCTCTAGTGAAGCCAAGATTCACTAGGAGATGCCTTCATTTTCTTTTTCTAAACTTGTTGTCGAAAATAAACTATGTGAATGTCAAGTTCCTTCTCCTCTCCCTGGTGGTGGTTGCATGTTCCTTGCAACCAATAATGTATAGTCAAGGCCTAGTCACCTCATTGGTATCGACTTAGGTATGAGTCATCCAGTTCTAGGTTAGTTAATATATGGATGCCGATTTAGGTTTATTCTTGATTTGTTAATATCTTATATGAATGGTTAAATTGTATTAATTAAGTTCGTTGTAATATTTATAATATTTTTTTTATGAAAAGATATTAAAATCATGGATTGTATTAATTAGTTTTAAAAGTTAGAATAAATGTTATTGTTGGTGATATAATATTTAATAGATTTTGGATAATAGAATGTTGATATGAGAATATTTTAGGGAAATATGAAAACTAGAAAAGAAAGAAAGTAAAATTTAAAAATATAATTACTTTGAAATAAAACGAATTAGAAGGAGGTTATATTGAATTGTAATTGAATTTCATGAGTAAATGAACCGAAAGAATGTGTGCTCATTTATTCTTATTTTATATGTACTTAGTTACATACTTGAGATACGCATTCTTTTATTTTAATTTAAATATGAACTTAATGTTATTTGTGATTTCAATCTATGAAATTACTGCAATAAAACTGTGTTTGCTTAAAAAAAAAGTGTAGTTCATGTGATTGGGAAAGATAATATTTATTTTGAATGGAACCATGCATGTTTGATAATTGAATGTGCATGTCAGGTGTTTGGAAAGTTACCTTTTGGGATGGGTGCCGAATATGGGTTTTTAGAGAGCATAGTTTTTCTTTTCCAAAACTACTATTATTTGCCATGCATGATATTTTACTTGGCCAAGTAACTTAAAGACCATTGAAATAGATGGAATATGAATGACTCTCTACCATGTCCTAGTATTGAACTTGCTTGTTTCTTAAATGAATTAGAAAAATGGAAATGCTTGTGGATTTACTAGTTATAAGTGGCACGCACCAGATTCCATCTTGCTTGTCAGCTTCTTTTTGCTAAGAGATTCATGCAGGGTCGGGTATTCTTTGAATGACTAAGGAATTCCAGGGAAGCGTAAGCTTTGAAGTTGGGTGGAAAAAGCGCCTGAACCTTGTTCTCATCTGCATGTTTGAAGATATGCTATTGGATTGAAGATCAAATGAAGATTTCTTCATATATGTATTATATTTATTTTTTGTATGATTATTGTAGAACTTAAGGTGACAGAATGCCTAAGTCTTGAATTGTAAATTTCTTTTACAATGTTTTTGTATTACTAAATGTAGTGAAAGATGACATATTTATGAATGTAATTGGAAGTATTATGAATCTTATTGTAGACTTTAAGTTGATATTTTGAATCTTTTGGATTTTATGTAATCTATTGAATGGAGTTTCGACTTTCTTTGGAATATAAATGAATTTATTTAAAGAATTTTCGATGATTAGAATTAAAGAGTTTCGCTCTTTACAACATCTCTTTCACATACTTAGACTGTGAATTGAAAATTCATTTCTCTGTTTGATTAATCTATAGCCTAAGAAATAAATTCATCTCCACAAAAATAAACATTTCAAATTCTTTATGCATCTCTTCCACAAATATCTTGCACATCTTTTCATTTCCTCCAAAGATAATGTCATCAACATATACAGCTACAATCAAGATTTTTTCATTTTCAATCTTAAAATACAAATCATTTTTTGTCATGCCTTTGTTAAATCCTTGATGAATCAAATAATTGTCCAACCTTGCATACCAAGATCTAGGAGCTTATTTCAATCCATATAAATATTTCTTCAATCTCCACACCATATCTAGTTGATCTTTTAACTAAAATATTTTGAGTTGTTCCATGTAAACTTCTTGTTCCAGCTCACAATTCAGAAAATGTTGACTTGGCATCCATCTAATAGGCTTTGAAATATTTATAAATAGCTAATGCCAAGAACATCCTTATAGATTCCATTCTCTACAGGGTCAAAATTTTCATGAAAATCTATTCCTTCTACTTGTGAGTAGCCTTTGCACACAAGCCTTGCTTTGTTTTTGACAATCTCTCCATTCTCATTCAACTTATTTTTGAATACCCATTTTGATCCACTGATATTTTTGTCTACCGATCTTGGGACCAATTGTAATACCCCTCCGTTTTGTTTCTTGTTCAAGTTGTTTTATGCTATGTTTGGTTGCAGTTATTTTGATACTGGATACATTTTGTTATGATGTTTTGATCGCTACTATTGAGTGACAACTATTATTGTGGGATGTAGTTATCTGATTATTGTTTCACATGCATTATGGATTAATGATGTTGTAGAGTTAACATGAGATGTTATTATGAAATTACTGGATTATGATAGAAGTGTCAGTTTCGATTAGTGTATTGGTGAAGAGGACGGTTTCGCATCACTCGCTTGCAAATGCCCTACGAATCCGTAATTTCTTCTTCACGGTGTGTATTATATGCTAGATATATTGTATGATTTTGTTTACTTTTTTTTTTCAGGATTGCAGGTACATGACATCGACTCCACCTGGTTTCATAGGTTTGAGCGTGTCGATCCAACGGTTAAGTTGAACAGGAGATAGTAGCTAGGTAACATGTGTCAAGTTTACACCCTAGCCTTGGTGTGTCGTTAGTCGTGTGTGTTGAGACATTGTCTATCTTGTTTTAATGTTAATTAATTCTGAAGGATTCTTGATTTGGAAATAGATATTTAGAATAATTGCATTTAAATCATGTTGATGGTTCTTTAATTTAAATAATGCAATGTGGATAAAAGTTTATATTTAAATTAATTAATTATATTTAATTTATTAATTAATTAAATTTAATCCAAGGGGGTTGAATTTAGTCATTAAATAATTAAATTAATTAATTAAACGTGATGCAAGAGAATGAAAGGAAATAAAAGAATTAAAATTAATTTTGGAATTTAATTTCAACGTGTGGGAATTAAATTAGAAATTGTAATTAAATGTTTATTTGGGAAATTAGTTGCAACTTTGGAAATTAATTTATTATTTGAAATTGCATTTTAAATTGAAAGTGGGTTTTCGAAAATTGAAATTGAAATATCTAATTTGCATGTAATGTGAATTAGGGTTGTATTAGGTATTTTTGATTTATAAATAATACATGTTTTAATTTTAGGGCAGCAGAAAGAGATTTAGAAGAAAAATACATTTTTACAGCAGAGAAGAAATTTTGGAAAAATTTGCACAAAGGTTTGAAGAAAGTTTTGATTGTAGAATTGATTGAAAGAAAGATTGTTTGCATTTGTTGGGTTTTGGATTGGATTCATTGGAAGATTGAAGAAAATTTAGAAAATTTTTGGAGGAGACTTGCATCAGAAATTCATCTCTTCCTATAGCTTCTTGTACTAGGTTTTCCTTTTTGTGTTTTATTATTTTTTATTGTTTTTTTTAAATAGTAGTAATTAAAGATTTTTTTGTTAAATCTGTTTTAGAAAATAAATTTGATATTAGAAAAAAAGAATTAAATAAATTTATAGTCTTTGCTTGTGAAAATTCTTGAGTGAAAATTGTGGAAACTTCAGTTGAATTTAAATTATTTGGGGAAATCGATTATATTGTTATTGAAATCAAACATAGAGATTAAACAATTCATTTAGAATGTTTTTAGAAAATGAAACCTTCTATTTATTATTAAAAATCGGATTTTAAAATCTGCAGGATAGTTATATTTTTCATGGTAAAATGGTCTGGTTGCATTGCCTATAACTCCACTTACACATACTGGGTTGTCAAGAAATTTAAAGGGTTTTTGCATTTTAAAATTTTCGTATATCTGTCAAAAAATCGCAAATACCCAGATTGTAGTTTTTGAGTTATGCTTGAAACATGAGACTACTGTTAAGTTATTTTCCCATAACTGCTCTGAAAATAAAATAATAATAAATTGATATTTATAAATATTAATATTTTATGTATTGTTATTATAATATTAAAATATTACTTAATAATATTCTATATTATAATTTATAATATTAAAGTATTATATTTATTTATATTATTTTAAATAAAATTTGTATATTAGATTAGTGAAATTAAAATTATAAACGTATGGGAAATTATTGTTTATTTTAAAATGGCATGTTAAAGTTTAATTGGAGGAGTTAAATCTTTGCTTTAAAGAATGCATAATTTAAAATTTAATTGTGGAATTTAAATTCATGTGTAAAAGGTCCAATTATTAATTTGATTTAATGAGAAAAATATATATGTGATATTAGGTTATAGTCCAAATATTGATCTTATTTTAACACAATAAGTTATGGAAGAGACCAAATGTTAATTTGATTAATTTTATAATGATTCAATTTGCAAGGGCAATTGGTTATTTAATTTAAAGCGAAATGTTTTGAGTTATAGTTGAAAATACTTTTTTTCTTAAGAACAATTAGAGAATAAAATATTAGTGTAATTCCTCCCCTATCTGAAAAGATGAATTCTTAATTCAGTTTTATCGATATAATGAATTACGTAATGAAATGAGAAATGGATTTAGAGTATCCAAATGTAGTTTCTTCTATTGCCTTCAATGATTATGTCTTTCATGTTTATGCTTTGAGAATGGGTTAAATATCTGTTAGTTTATAAATCTTTCAGATGGTCTGTTGTTTGTGAAGGTTGTCATTGTGATGTCAACCTATTATGAATTCTCTTGGTAGTGCATGGGATCGTGTTGTTTTAAAAGTAAATTCAGGAATTGATTATTATGAAGAGACAATTAATTATTTTAATTTAATCATTTTCTATTTGAACAATTTATTTGTTGAGAATGTATATTTTATGGTTTCAATAAATGGATGTATGTAATAAGAGTTTGGAAAGGGAAACTTTTAGATGAGATTAACATAGGGTGTTGTTGGAAAACTAGAAGAAATATAAAGTTTGGGTTAGGAAATTGAAAAGAATTATTGTAGAAGATTTATGCTAAATTTAAAGGAAAACAATGGATTTGACTTAAATTATTTGAACTAGTCTATCATTTATTATAAAGGCACTTATTTAATTTTTTTTTCAATTAATTTTGAAAGGGAAATAGTTATTATGTTTTATTTCCATAGAGAAAATTAATTTTGGTGATTGGAATATTAAATAATCTATATAATTGAGTTTATTAATATATATGTTTGGTGTATATATAATATGGAGCATATAAAAATATGTTAAGGGTGAATTCATTATCGTATTGTATTTTATTAAGAAGCATACAATATATTATTGAATAGAGACTTAAAATGGATTGATTAGTGTATATGGGAAAATGGATAGAGAAACAATATATTATTATATTAAAGTGATTGAATGTTTTAAATAGAAAATTGAATGAGATGTAAGATTTGGTTAGGAAATGGAAAGAGTTACTTGCATGGATTTGTGTCGATTTAAAAGTAAATTAAGAAGTTGTTTTATTGATGAGACAATCAATTATGTTATTTATTAGTTTTTATTTAGATTAATTGAATCATTGTGATTGGATTATGAAAGAAATCTGGATTTAGTATATCCGAAAGTAGTATCTTCCTCATGATTATCTTAAAGGATTTAATTCTCTGTATTCAGTAAAGGGAACTAAGTTTAATTGTTTTAGATTTCCAATAATGAAAGGGGAATAGGGGTTATGATTGTTTTAGATGATCTAGTTATTGTGTCTTTGACTTTATCAACACTACCTATTGAATGAGTATGGATTTAGGAAATCCAAATATTAGATTTGATTAATGACTTGAATGCTTTTGTTGCTATGTCGTCAAGTTGCATTGTTGGTTTTGGGATTTAGTGTTAGTCCTAAATTATAAGTCTTCCAAGAGAACTTAGAGGATGAGGGTTGTTGAACCTTTATGTCATCCAATTGTTTTCCCTTGGGTAGTACATGACATCTTTTCAATCTACTCAGTTTCCTTGAACGAGGATCTTTTGTACCTCCTGTGAAAGGAGTGGACTATGTGATTGTTGCCTCCAAGATGTTTGGAGTGAGTTGTATCTTTTGTTTCCTCATTGTTTTGGAGTGGATTATGATGCCTAATTGGTATGCACTTGTGTTTCCCTTGGTGGATTGTTTGGGTGTGTGTTGTCCAATAGAAGAGTGGCTTTTGTTAGGGGCCGGAGCCCAAAGTGGTAAACCAGGTAACCTTCAAAAGTAAGTTAATCAAGTGATAATTAAATTAATGTATTTAGGTGATTAGGATACAGTTCACACTAATCAAGATAATTTAATCCTCACTCATAGACACAAGGGCTCGTATAGACTTGGGATGAGTGAGAAGGCCTGGAATGGCATAGTCATTTATCTTGTCAGTACGAGAGGTATTTGATGCCGCATGAGTGAGTATGAGTGTCAAGATTCGGTTGAGGCCACCAAGATTACCGGAGCCTATGAAGGATGCCCAGAGGAGATCTCATGACTACTATGCGATGACACTCTATTTAGGACAACTGTTGCTAATTGTTTTATGTGTATGGTTCTTTGAACATACTTGATTTATTTTATGTCTAGAAGCAATGTGACCTATGTCAGTGATGTTGGATTTGTACCTGATTTGTACTTGTATGGTAATTGAGTTGTACTTGTTAGTTCATTTGTTTGGTTATATCAGTATGAGTCTGCCTTTGGTTAGAGGTAGTAGAATCTTTGTCCATGTTACTTAGTTACTATCTCCTAGCATGGGGGGTGGGTCTTCGGGTACCACTTGGTTGGGTGGAACATGCACCAAAATCATTGGGTCCCCATCTATCTTTTGTACTTGGTGGCGAGAAATCTAGATGGACAGTTCGCGGTTCTTATTGTAATTACTTGCATTGTAATATTTTAACTTGTATAAGTTATTTTATCCCTCTTATGTTTATGAGGTGAAATTTTGTAACTGTAACCTTATGTACTATTGCCTCATTCTGGGAATGAGTGATGTAACTATTAAATAAAGTTAATGATTATGAGATTGTATCTTGGTTGATTATCTTATTATGTTATGTGGTATTCTTATGATTTATGATGGTTATTTCATAAAGTTCATAAGGCTATGGTTATATGTAATATGTATGTGTGGGTTTAAATAATCCTAACCTTGTAGCTTTAGAGGTTGTTGTTAATTAGTAAGTGAATGTGCATGTTAAATGCACTTTATAAAAAAAAATTTAGTTCGCTTAAGACGTTAATTGCAACTTCCTTTAAGGTTACTTGGCTAGGCATTACACCAATTCCCAAGTCTGATTATTCTCAATCTGCAAATTTTATTTCATTGCTTCCTTCCAATTTTCATCTTTATGGGCTTCACTTACTATCTTCAACTCAATCTCAGAGAATAAACACAAATTTACTTCAGCAACAGCTTTGCTTCTGGTTAACACACCTTTAGTTTTGTCTCCGATAATCTAATTTTCTAAATGATTCCTCTATACATATTTTGGTGTCCTAGGGGACATCACCAAAGCATCTTCTTCTCTTTTATTATGCTCATCTTTATCATGTTCTTCCGCAATTTCTTTTATTCTTGCACAGTCATGTTCATCAGACACATATCCATCAATATTAATGGAATTCTTCACTATCTCATCAACCTTCACATTCGAGCTCTCTACAATATTTCTCAATCTTTTATTGAAACATATGTATGCCTTGCTTTTGGTAGAGTATCCAATAAATATTCCTTCATCACTTCTTGCATCAAACTTGCCCAAATTTTCTTCATCTCTTCTAACATAGCATTTTCTTTTGAATACCTTGGAATATTTAACTGTAAGAATTCTTTTGTGCCATAGCTCATAGGGAGTCTTTGTACTATTTTCTCTTGCTTGAACTCAATTCAACACATATACAGTAGTATGAATAGCTTCTTTCCAATAAACTAATAGTAATTTAGCTTCAGTGATCTATGACCTAATAGCCTCTTGAACTGTTCTTTTTTTCCTTTCAACAACTCCATTCTGCTGAGGAGTTCTTAGAGAAAATAATTGTATCTTTATTTCATGCACTTCACAAAACATATTGAACTCATGGAATGTGAATTCTCCACCTCTGTTAGATCTTAAGCATTTTATCTTCAAATTCACTTTATTTTCAATCATAGCCTTGAATGCCTTGAATCTATCTAATGCATCTAATTTCTCTCTAAGAAATGTAAACCATGTATATAGATAATAATCATCAATTAAAAGCATAAAGTACCTTTCACCAAGTAGAATTTGCACTCTCATAGGACCACAGAGATTTGTATGAACTAGATCCAGTAATCTAGTGGTATATTGTTCTCTTGATCTGTAATGATTTGTTGCTTTCTTCCCAAACTGACAATTCCTACAAATAGCATTGATAGGCTTTGTAATTCTCAATAAATCTCTCACGGTATGAACAACAGTAATCCTTGCCAAGTTATCAAAATTAATGTGACACATTCTCCTATGTCATAACCAGTTGTCATTTATTTTTCATAAAGCATTGTCCATCAACACCCTTAAGTTGATAAATATTCCCTTCATATTTATTTCATGTAGCAATCAATGTTATAGATCATTTCTGGATCTCACATTTCCCATCCTTAAACACAAGATCATATCCTTTTCCACACATCTGACTAATGCTCAAAAAATTATGCCTTAAACCCTTAACATGGTAAACATCATCACTATGATGCTTGCCATCAAAATTTGTTGAACCTATCCCACAAATTTTAGCACCAGTGTCATCTCCAAACATAACCAGGTGTCCATCATATTTCTGAAGCTTTACAAACTTACTCTTATCACTAGTCATGTGATGTGAGCAACCACTATCAACTACCTAAAAATTCTTTTATTATTTAGCATGTAGGGAAAAGATAACTATACCTTCATTTTTCTCCTTCTCCTTCTCCAGAGGACTTTCTTTTACCTATTTTTTTGAATTAGTAGAATTAGGTTCATCCTTAATCGTCAAGAACAAGATTCATTGTCATCTGGATGTTCATATTTTGAATCTTCATCTGAGATACTAGCATTCTCATTCAGATAGTAATGTATTTTAATCTTCTTTCCTTTCTTTTCTTTCTCATATCTTTGTTTATTCCCTTTAGCACTTTCTAGACACTTTGTAGCATAATGACCTATTTCTCCACAAGTAAAGCACTTAAAGGGAAAATTACCTTCATACTTACCAGAGCCTTTTCTCATTCTTCTTACAAATTTAGCTTTTATTTCATCAAAATTTTCTTCATTCGGATCTTCAATTTTTGTATCTTTAAAAGCAATCTTTGCTTTGCCTCCATTTCTTAGACCCAGCTTCCTCATCTCATAAGATGTCAAAAATCCTAAAAATAGATCCTTAGTACAAGTATTATAATCTATAGTCTACTCAATAGCACTCACCTTCTCACTATAAGCATCAAGAAGATTTCTAAGAATCTTCTTTAGAATCTTGGTTTTATCTATAGTAGTGCCAAGAGATCACATTCCAACCACTACCTCATCCAATATTTGTATATAAGCTTTGACATTTTCATCTTCGGACATATGAATAAGATCAAACTATCTTTCCAAATTCTCAAATTTTTCCTCTTTAACTCTTTCATCACCATCATTTGCTATTTCTAAAGCATCCCAAACTTCCTTAGCTATCTTCAAATTTTGAACCTTAATCAACTTAGAATGTACCAGACTATTCTTCAAGATGAACTTCGCCTTATTATTTAATTCATGTGATCTAATTTCTTCAGGTGTACTCGGATCATTAGGAGGAGGAGTGTAGGGATTCTTATAAGCTTTCTCCACATAACATCTGCAATACTCCAAATATTCTTCCATCAATACTTTCTAGATACCATAATTAGTTCCATCAAACCTCGGATAATCAAATACCATTTTTCTAGCCATCTCGAACCTTCCTCGAGCGGTTAAGTTCTTCACCAAGGAACCAAGATCTAATACCAATTGTTGAATAGGAAAAATGAGGGGGGTGTATTAGTTGTCACAAATTTTAATATTTAATTCAATTACTAGAACTAATACATAAACTACTTAAATGATTAATCATCAAATACCAAGGCAGAAACTCAAATCCAATGCATAAACACAATAAAACCATATTTATATGGAAAACCCAATGAGGGAAAAACCATGGTGAGGATTAAGTCACACCATAGAGAATATCAAAATGGATTACAAAAGGTTCACTGCCTGAAAAAAGGCTCACTGCTTGAGATAAGGACTCATTTCCACAGAGATACAAAGAAGACAAAAAATACTTGTTATAAAGAGACAACGATCCCAATGCAACAAATGATTCCAGCACAATCACTTGATTCAACGTGCATGAATGATAGAGTTTTCCTTCTGCTCACTGCATCTAAAAACTCAGCATTAAGCTTCACACTGATCTACCACACACATAACTCACACACTTTCTAAATAGTATCAAAGTCACATCTACTCTTTCACTTATCTTCCTTCTTTTCTTTAGTATATTTTTCATTACTAGCTCATCCTATATTTATACTATCTCCAACTTTGAAAAAGATACAAAGTTGGCCATCCAACTTCAAATTCAAATTAGGTCAACACCAAAGCATCCTAGGGTGGAATTAGAATGAGGGTGACCCAAACACACGCTTCACTAAGACCCAAAATAGATCCAACATGCTTCATTAACTTCGAAGATAGTGCTTAACACACGATTGGCCAAACCAGTGTAAAACACATAGAACAATTAAGCTCGAAACTTTGAGAAACAAAAAATATCTTCAATGCAATTAGAACATCTTAACTCTAGAATCGCAAGTCAAAAGACTTCATCAAAGAGAAATCTGGACCAGAAAATTTTCTCTCGGACCTCAACCAGAACACAGAAAAACATAGTTCACAACTGGTGAACACAAATCGAACTCCACAATGAACCAATAGCCAAAAATCTGGATATAGCAGTCTTCAACAACCATGACCAACATATATGAACCGCACAACCATAGGGACAAGTACCGAAGCAACAATTGAATGCCTATAATCTTTCTTTAATACAATTTTATCAATATTCTCAACATATACAACCAACAACAACTAGTAGATAACCAGTTGATATCAATGACAACACTTTCATTCTTTTTTCCATTCTTGCAACATCAAGATAGTAATGTTATATAAATATTCTTTAAATTGACAAACAAAATATAAGCATCTAATTTTGTTTGTGATATAAGTATAAATTATTTTGTAGACTATATTCAATTATAGAACTTAGTGCATTGTGATTAGATTTAAGATTATAAGGCTTTGACAGACTACTAGATGATTCACTCTTTTCTATGTTTCAATCTCATAATTACGTAACTAATTCTTTGATGTGTAACTTCAAACCAAATATCTATATTAATTTTTTTTATGGATCTTATATTGACACTAATAATATTCAAAATCTTGTTCATGTTCTATCTAAACTAGATATTATCTAGAAATATAATTCCATTCCTAGAATTAATTTAACAATTTGAACTAATTTAAAGATTATTTATTTATTCAATGAAGATGTCTAAAATTTAATTATTAATGTAGATTTTTATGCAATTGATGATCTAAAGATTCAATGATTTCTAAGTAAAAATACAATAGTGGAATAAGAGATGTATCTAGATCCCTAGAATTATCAAATTAGGGTTTAAACTTTTATGGAACACTCAACTATTCAAATTTGAATGTTATTTGTTCAATATTGAAAAATAGACTCAAAATTACACTTATATATTTAGCCTAGATAAAGGAATGAGGAATTTGAAAATTAGGTCAAGATCTTTGAGATGCATGAAATTGAGCTCAATAAAGATTTTGGTTAATTCTCAAATCTATGTAGAAACATATCACTTATACATTAATACTTACATATAAAATAAATAAATCAAGACAAGTCTAAAATATTGGGTACAGTTGACCCGAATGGGTGGCATGGTTGGTTAAAGGCTTTGGGTTTGTCTCATATAGGTCCCGAGGTCGACTCGTGCTCCTAGATGATAATGGTATGAGTTGTGTCGAGTGCAGTTTGTGCCTCCAGAGGACTATTCTCGCCTTTGCTTGCCTCCTCCTCCCCCAAAACCTGGCAAAAAGTAAGACCAAGACAAGGGTGGTTGAGTTTTATGGGCGGAATCATAGATTTGAGTGCTAGACGTGAGGATTGGGGATACCTCCAGGTTATATATATAGGGTACAATTGCAAGGCATCCATTTTAACCTTTAAAAATTGAAATTAAAACTAATTATCTTTTATTATATATCATTGGTAAATTAGAGGAGCATCAAGCTAATAAAATATTTCCTTCTTAACAAATATTTTATTTTATTTTAGATAATCACCATAAAATTTGGTTTCTTATTTTTTTACAAATTAAAAGTAAATATGATGAAGATATACATATTTTTCATTAAAAATATTAATACAATAATTATTTACTAAGATTAAGTTTAAATGATTTAAAATATATTGAACAAACTATAAACTAAAAATATAAAAAAAAACCATTAAGCTTTATTTCAATAATCAAATAAAACTTAAATATAATATTTAAACATTTAAAATTTTAAAAATTAAAATAAAATAAAATAACATAAATTTAGATTTTATCTAAATAAGATAATTAATTTTAGTGAATACAATAGTTCCTTTCTTTGGAAGGAAATATTTTTTTATATAAATTCATTATTTAACATGATTAAATAATAATATTTACTTTAATCATCATAAAATTGTACTGCAAAAAATTGTAGTGTTTTGGCTATTTAGCTGATTTTTTAAAGTCGTGATATTAAGCTTTTATGCTAGAGTCTAGAACAGATAAATATGTATATATAGGCTATTGTCATGCATTGTTATACGGGTTCTCTCATTTTAGACATTTTTGGCAGTAGATATATGTAATCAAGTGTAATATTAGGGCCTATTACTCTATGTCAGTTTTCCTTTTTTTGACCTTTTTGTAAACTTTATATTCTATAATTTAAATATTTTTTTTATTTTTTTTTTAAATATTTATTTTAAAATAATTAATTAATCTAACTATTGTATACCATTTCCATTGAATATTATTATAAAATTGAAAGATCAATTTTCATGATCTTAATATGTCATACTTCTATTCACTTTGTTCTACAATAGCATCTCCCAAATTCTCAATATCCTATCAAAATAATCAACAAAACTCAAGTGTATTAGAATAACCTAGTTATGGAAAAATTAGAGTTGTAAATTTTAGAAAAGACAATGTATTTTGAATAAAACATAAATACTCACTTGTTTATTATTTTTCTTTTGAGGCTTGATAGATGACCATTGATTCATTTTACTTTTAATTGTTTTGGCCTGTAAACATAGAAAACATATTAGATAAATGAGTGAGAATTTCATAAATATTAAATTTATTATTTATGAAATAAATATAAATAAATTCATTGAGTTATTACTATCTATTAAGTGATAGAATTTGAATAAAAATTTAAAGGTAAAAGTGACTTACTTCCATATCCCAATTTACTCTCCATGTGATAAATAGTAATGCTAGGGTTTGGGCTCTAGTCCCGCATATCATTCCTATCCAAATCCCCTATAAAATAAATAATATTAATTATGAAAAGTATGTAAATAAATAATCCTTATAGCATATTTTCTCAAATATTTGTATCATCAACTATTACTCACCATAACTCCTAAATGAAATACATAACCAAGAATCATGCCTAATGGAACACCCATTATATAGTAGCATCCAAAATTTATATAGGCAACAAAAGCTTGCCACCCTAATCCTATTGCAACACCTGAACATAATACAATAGATAAAATTATGATAAGGAATAATAAAAAATATAATTATGTATGAAATGGTCTTTTCTTGAATACAATCAAGATAAACTATATCAAAACTTTGTACCATAAATGAAGATACATAAGGTTTGGTATTTATTACCTATAAGAACTGGTTGTATACTATTTAATAGAATAGTAAGTGCTAGTAATATTTCCAATTTGTATACAGCCTTTTGTATAGCAACACTATCTGTGAAAACTTGAGCAATTTCACTACGCAAGGCCAAAATAAGAGTTAGAAGTACAAGTCCTATAATTGTGGATGTTATGGTAGAGACAACTACTGCAAATTTGGCTCTTTGGGGCCTCCTTGCTCCAAGTTCATTTGCAACTCTCACACTAAATATACATAACAACTTGTGAGATTAAATGAGACTGAGAAAACTATAAAATAATATTGTGATTAAGCTTATAGATATACCTGGTTGAAGCAAGGAAACCATGTGGAATCACAGTCTCCCATGTGTTGATATTTAAGCTATAGTAAAAAGGAAATATTAGTATATTTTAATAAAAGACAAAAATAGTTGAAACATTTATAATTATGTTGAGGTATTACTTATAATTGGTAAATTTTAGAGTAAACCAAACATTGTCAATTAATTTATGATCAAAGTCTACCCACTTACAATGTTAATTTTAGATTTTGAATTAATTTATACATTTACCTTATATATTAGTATAATGGTAAAATTAGCAAAGTAATGTTATTTTTTATTTAGATTTGTATGCATATTTATTAGAGTGTATTAATATAGTTCAATTTATTAACAAATGACATTAATTTGTGTTATATTTATTCCATAATCTCAAACATATTCATATTTAATTCATCCCCATTTGTATTTATTTTTATATATTAAATTTCCACCTTGAAATCAATATCTTAACCCTTAGATCATTTATTATTAGCATGAGATTTATCCAATTCAACATCATGGAGCACAATAATGATCCGCAAAATATAATACTTTAATTCAGATTTAGACTTTCCTACCCCTTTCAATAGTCATTATGAGGTGACATAACACACATTTCATGCAACATGTTTCTAACTTATAGTATTTTATGCCATTAGTTTGTTCACTTAATTTCATGAAGATAAAATTTAAAATGGGGAGAATAATTAGATCACTTTAATTTAAAAGAAAAATAATAGAATCTAATTCCCATATCATATAGTTCATCTACATGTATATGAATTTTATCTTTGATACTTATCATCATTGTTAATTTGTTCAACCAGGGGTTTTGACATGAGGTAAATCATTAACCTATCAAATTAGCAATCTTCTTAGTAGTATGTCTAGACAAAAACTTGGAAATTTTAAATATCTTGAAGGAGAATATAAGTAGATCTTTAGTTCACTTTGTCAAATCAATTCCTTGGATTAGATTAGGTTTGAAATAGTCTAGATAAAATTCATGAGAGCTCAAGGTCAATTTTGTATATATTTAAATAATAACTAAAACTCATATAAATTCATCATCAAATTAGTTAATTTTTCCATAGCATAAAAATAGATCAAAATTTCATCAATAACAATTAAATATCATCAATAATAGATATATGTACATATAATATTTCATTTTGATTTATTTATATTTTGATTCATTTTGATTTATTTATATTACATTAATTTTTATCTTTTGACAATTTAATTCCCTCTCTCATCCTAAGGAATAACCATTAGAATATAATTTTAAAAAATCATCGAAAACAATTAAAATCTACATATTCATCCTAAGATTATTTACATTTTCAAAGCTTGTTTTTATCATTAAAATGATATAAACATAGTTCATTTCTAGGTTCCTAATTTAACTTTTACTTAGGAATCTATTAGTCCTCTAAAGATATTGATAAATACTATTAGTCCAAATAGTAGAATAGACAAAGGTAAATTTAATGAATTATAAAGTAAGAGTTCTCAACGAGTAAGATCAAATCCATATAGTAGAGGATGAGTCTACAAATATGAGAGTGACTCATAGGAATGAACTCAACCCAATATAATTAAAAATCAATGTAAAAAATATAAATATGTCAATAACTAGATAGGTATTACTTTTAGGTAAAAACAATCAATTTTTAGAATTTTCGTCAAATTAATTCATCTCCGGAAGACTTGGAGATCATTTGGAGTGCAATATTGCAAAGTTGCAAAGTTGCATCACAATGTTGTCATCTCCACAAAAAATCACCTACAGGTCAAATCGAGAAGTTTTAGAACCTGAGATCTGAGAAGAAGAAAGTGCAGACCTCAGAGCCCAAGATCACATTTAGAGTTTTCAAAAATTTAGAGTGAGACTAATATGCAAACTTGGGTGTCTTAGTCCTCTGAGGGCTATTTTTCAGAGATTCTTTGAGATTTCACATCTGCCTTGAAAAACAGTACCAAGACTAAGACAATAGTAAGGGCGTCTTAGTGAACATAAGTATAATAGGTTGGGGAGATGGTGTCACTGTGCTGCCTGCAGGAGATGGCCCGTGGCCTATGAAGGTCGTGTTGCATGTTGGCCGATTCTCCATGCATGCCCGCGGTTGCTACCCTTTGGGATCTGCTGCTCTTTGCTCGTAGGTGGGGTGGGTTCTTGCTGCGTACGGGGGGGAGATCTTTTTTTTTGCTGTTTTTCCTTCTTTTTGCTACTGTTGGGTGCCATGGTGTCCATTGGACCTCTCCTTGGTTGCATGGGCTGTGGGGTGAGGGCTTGCGTGTGGGGCAGCCTCTTTGTTTTCTTTCCGCTTTGCAGGCTCGGTGGAGTGGGGTTTGAAGCGCCAAGGCTTTGGTGAGTGGTGGTGTTTGGGTAGGGTTGTCGGGTGCGGCTCCCATGGCTAACGTTGGGTTGGATGAGGTGCTGAAAGGAGATGCTATGACAGAGGTAGGGGACGAGGTTCCCATTTCATCTTCTTCTCACATGGGCTTATCTAGGATCGGAGGTTTTAAAGTATAGAAGGTTAATGGCTGCTTGGAAAGGGCTCAAGTGCACCCGATGGTAGTGATTCAAAGGGAAGCGGTTGCAGAGGACTTAGAATATTACAACAAATATTTCTTGATCTGCAAGTTTTTGGGGATGAGGGTTTCTCTCCTGTTCCTTGAGCCATGGACTCGGAAGACTTGGAACCCAGAGGGGGATTTTGAGATTTTGTTAGCTGCGAATAATTTTTTCTTGGTGGTCTTTTCAAGCATTTCAGATCGAAATAAGGCTTTCGAGGGTGGCCCGTACTTTTACAATCAGGTGGGACTGTTCATTAAACCATGGCATGCGGGTTTTAACTCAGCAGAGGAATTGCCATCCAAAGTCCCAGTGTGGGTGCGCCTCCCCAGCTGCCACTTGAATGTTGGAGGAATGACATTCTACAGTCAATTGCCATGGCACTGGGAAAACCGATTGGCCCCTCGCAACAGACTCTGGAGAAGAGGATCTTTTCCTATGCTCGTGTTTGTGTGGAGATTGACTTGAGCCAACCTTTGTTTGATTCTATTGATTTGACAGTGGGATCTAGTTCATGGACACAACTGCTTGATTACGAAACTCTGCCATTTAGATGTTGATTATGTCGTGAGTATGGTCATCTTCAGAGAAGGTGTCCACGAGCTACTGGAGTGGGAAATTCAAGGAATGGGATGGCTCCACCAAATTCAGGATCTGAAAAGGGCAAGGGACCCATGCAGGGGGTGACTCCGAACAATGATGGGTCCATGCCTGTTAGGCCACGAAACAAAGGTTGCGAGCAAAAGCGGCCTTTTCGGGACCACCAGGAGGAGGGGGTATCCAACCAGTTTGATGTGTTGAATGAGTTAGTTCATGAGGAGGGGGTCTTTCCTAACATACATGTGGATGCTACCCTCATTACTTCTCATAATCCTGAGACTATGACTCCTCCATCTTCGGCTTTTGGACCTATGGAGGCTCTTAGGGAAGTAAAGAACTCTTTTGTTCCTTCCTCTAAAGTTGGGCTTGGGGATCCGTGTACAGTGGTTGGTACTTCTCTGGTCTCTGAAGATGTAGGTGCATGCTCTACTGGAGGTTTAGGTTCTGGAGGCTTTGGCAAGTGTAAAACTTCTACTACCTCCCACATTTTGGGTGTGCATCAAAAGTCCCTAAAAAAGAGTGCTCCTGACAAGCCCCAAAAGGTGGGTAGGAAGAAGGATCAAGAGAAAGTTAAGTTGGCTGGCGAGACATTGGTTGAATCTGGATTGGTGAAGACCTTGGATACTCACTTCTCCTAACCTTCACGATGATCATTCTTTCATGGAATGTGAGGGGTATGAATAGCATCCCTAGACAAAAGGCTATTCAGGACTTGGTCCGTGCTCACTCTCCAGATTTGGTTTTTCTTTAGGAGACAAAGTTATCTATTGATAGCATGCTACAGAGTGCTTCTAAGATTTGGAATCGAGGTCTATGTCAGTGTGTGGGTGCACAGGGGAGCTCAAGAGGTCTTGCTTGTTTCGGGGATCCTCGACAAATCTCTCCTATTTGGTGGATCTCCAGTAGGTTCTCCATTTCTCTTGTTGTGAGGAATTTAGAGATGGGGGAAAGAGTCCTTCTATCCAATATTTACGCTCCAACAGATGCCCCTGGTAAGATACTTTTGTGGTCTCATATAAATTTTTTAAGATCTTTGGATCCCTTTCTTCCCTGGATTATGGCTGGTGATTTTAATGCAATTGTCTCTCTCGAGGAGAAAAGTGGGGGAGTGCCCCGTTCCAACCCCTCATCTAATCTTCTTAGGGAGAATTTGGCTTGGCTCCGTCTCGTGGATATCAAACCTTTGAATGGCATGTTTACTTGGAATAACAGGAGGCTTGGGGATGAAGCTATCTCTGAATGATTAGATAGATTTATTGTGTCCAATTTTTGGGTCAGTGATAAGTGGCTGACAAGCTCTGAGATCTTAGACTGGCGGGGATCTGACACTTGTCCAATCAAGTTCTCTACCCGTCTGGCTGGGGGCTCAAAAAAATCAACTTTCAAATTTCAGCTTATGTGGCTCAAGGAGGCAGGTCTTTTTGAATTAGTTTCGAAATGGTGGGTTGAAGGTCGACCAGCTTTTGGTATGGCTATGTATACCTTTATGAAGAGGCTTCAATATGTGAAGTATAAGCTAAAGCATTGGAATAAGCACCAGTTTGGCAATGTGTTTCAACAAAAAAGGGCTGCCCAGGTGCGCTTGGATTCTATTACCAGGCAAGTTAGGGAGCATGGTTTTGATGCAGCCTTGAGAAAGTTAGAGGATGTTGCAATTAAAGATCTTGAGGAATGGGAGCTTCGTGAGGAAAAATTATGGAAACAGAAGGCTCGTATTGATTGGCTTCAGGAAGGGGACAGGAATACCTCTTTCTTCCATAACTTGGTCAAAGCTAGAAGACAGGGTAACATTATCTCTTCTCTTCGCTCTCCTGAGGGATCTATTCTTTCCTCCTCTTTGGACATTTCTAATGAGGTGGTTCGCTTTTTCTCTAATCTCTTTTTCGAAGATACCCCGCCTTCCAATGAGGAGGAAGCTTCTATTTTGGCTTGCATCCCCCCTCAAGTGACTATGGAAATAAATGCTTCTCTTCTCCAACCTATCTCTTTAAAGGAATTAGAGGATGTGGTGTTTCAGCTAAAAAAGGGGAAGGCTCCTGGTCCGGATGGGTTTCCAACCGAGTTCTTTCAAGAATTTTGGGAAGTAATCAATCTCGACCTGTTGGAGGTCATGCAGGAGTCGTTAAGGAACAAGTAGATGTTGAGAGCCATGAATGCCATGCTCCTTGCCCTTATTCCAAAACGTGAGGGTGCTGACTCTTTAGATCCTTTTCGACCAATTTCCTTGTGTAATGTGGTGTATAAAATCATCACAAAATTAATTTTTGAGTGCCTAAAGCCTTGGTTGGATAAGCTAATCTCGGAGGAACAAGGGGGCTTTGTTGTGGGTAGATAGATTCTGGATGGAGTTGTCATTACACAGAGACTATTCATTCCATGGCCTCTTCGAAGGAAAAGGCTATGTTCATAAAGTTGGACATGGCTAAGGCTTATGACAAAGTTAAATGGAGTTTTCTTATCAAAATTCTTGGTGCCTTTGGGTTTAGTAGCAAGTGGATTGATTGGGTCATAGTTGTGTGAAGACGCCCTCCTTTTTTGTTCTCACAAATGGTGAGTCATCTAATCATTTTGGTGCTTCTAGAGGTCTTCGACAGGGGGATCCTTTATCCCCATATTTGTTCATTTTGATGGTTGAAGGGTTGGGGAGGTTCATCAAGTCCTAGGTTGCATCTGGGCTCATTCAAGGATGGAGATGGAACACCACCCTCTCTCCCCAAACCCATCTTCAGTTTGTGGATGACTCAGCTATGATGGGTGTTGCTAAGGTGGCTGAAACAACTGCTTTTTGTCAGACTTTGGATTGTTCCCTGGCTACCTCTGGACAGAGAATTAATGAAAGTAAGTCCTGCATTTATTTCTTTAATACCCCAAGGCTTATACAACAATGTATTTCTAGGATCTTAAGGTTTCAGATGGGGAAGCTTCCCTTTACCTATTTGGGTATTCCTCTGGATGTGTGCCCACCCCCCAGGCGGTTTTGGCAGGAGGTGATTGATAAATTTTGAGGTCTGATCTGTCATTGGACCTATAGATGGTTAACTATAGCTGGAAGAATCATGTTGTTGAATTCTGTAGTGCAGGCTCTTCCTATATACAAGTGTTTTGTGATGACTGCTCCCTCAAGCTTCACCAAGTATTTTGAGGGGCTTTGTAGACAGTTTCTTTGGTCAGGTAACCTCCTCTCGAGGAAGTGGAGCTTAATTAAGTGGGAAGTTATTTGTCGCTCGAAGCAGGATGGTGGTCTAGGATTGCGTAGAGCGGATTGGAATGGGAAAGCTTTGGCTGCTAAGTTGTATTGGAGGTGGTGTGCACACCATCATCAGACTTGGGTTAAGATCCTTACCTTCAAATATCTTGGGGATGTGGATGGCACAGAGGTTTCTCGCTTTAGTCTTTTGGGGAAAGGCTCTATGATCTGGGAAACTCTCAAAAGGGGAGCTTCCTTGGTTAAACAAGGCCTATTTTGGATCTGTAATAGAGGGTCTGATGCTCTCTTTTGGCATGACTCTTGGGATGGCTTTCCGCCTATACTTTCCTCACATCCTCACTTGGGGAATTTATGTGGGATTTTTGTCCAGGCTGGTTGGAGCAGAGTGATGGATTTCAAAGTCCCTCAGACGCTAGGGCAGACTATCATGTATCAATGGAAGGATATGGAGGAGTGGCCCATGGGTAGTTCTTTGGAGGATAGGAGAGTGTTGTCCTCCATTTTAGCTGATAGAATGTGTAGTTCTCTTCCAGAGAGGGATGTGTTGGCCTGGGGTCCAGACCCTAAAGGGAAGTACTCGGTTGCTTCAGGGTATTGTGCTCTAGGTAGACAAGCTTTAGGCAGTGTTGAAGTCCCTTGGTGGAAAAAAATTTGGAATAAATTCTCCTGGCCAAAATGTAATTTTTTCTCTTGGCTAGTGGTGTATGGGAGGTGTTTGACTTGGGACAACCTTTGTAAGCGGAGCTTCCAAGGCCCCTCAGTATGTTTCCTTTGTCTGAAGGATGTTGAGACCGTTTCTCATATTTTCTTTCAGTGCCCTTTTGCTAGGACCATTTGGCATTTTTGGTGGGGGGCATGGAATATGCAGTGCAGACATCCTTCTTCTCTTGGTGAGCTCTGGCGGAATATTGGGCCTATTCTGATGAAGACCCCATTTTTGCACATAGCTTGGCCTATTGGTCCTAGTCTTATTATTTGGCAGATTTGGTTGGAGCGTAACAGGAGGATCTTTCTGGACAGGAAGTTACTGGTGGGCCAAGTTTGGGCTCGCATTCTTGGGGCTTTGCAAGAGACTTTGCATGCTAAATGTGATTTGTCAGTACCGGTGGACCCTGGGGATATTGGTGTAATTTGTAATCTAGGGATCTCTGTTGGGAGTGCTGGAAGGCACAAGGTTGGGTGAGGTAGGTGCTCTAGAGGGAAGATCTTCAAGGGAGGGCATTTGATGCTTCCTCCCAATGTGGTCCTGAAAATCAACACCAATGGGTCTACAAGAGGTAATCCTGGGCACGCTGGTGTTGGTGGGGTGGGCAGAGATAGTCTTGGGGTGGTTGTGTTCTTTTTCTCGGAGTATAAGGGACAACACTCTAATAACCTCATGGAGGCCTTGGCAATTCTTTCGGCTTTGAAGAGGGCTTATGCTCTCGATTGGAAACAAATTATTTGCGAGTCTGACTCTCAGGTGGTAGTTGACCTAGTAAATAGACGATAGTTTGAGGATGTTAGTTGGCAACTTGCAGTGGTGGCCAAACAAATCACTAGCCTTGGAGATTTATTGGACTCTGTCATCTTTTCCCATATCCCTCGGGAATGGAATAAGGTGGCTGATGGGTTAGCCAAATGGGCTTCTGAGAAGAATGGGACTTGGTTGGTGGATGATTGGGACAGTTTACCGAGGGACCTCGCCCAGGATTTGGAGGGTTGGGTTACTGAGGATGTGAAATTTTGTATTAACGCTTCTTGATCTCTTGTTCGCTTCTTGGCCCTATCGGGCTTTCTTTTGCTTAATGCTTTGTTCTTCTCTTGTTGATCAATAAAATTTTTTACCCCTTTTTTAAAAAAAAAAATTAATTCATCTCCAATAATTACTCATTAAGTATCATATCCACCATGAATTTAATTTTCTTTATTTATCTTTAGTTACTAAATAATCCATACCCACAATTAAACATTAATTAGTTTAAATTAAACCATTATTTTATGAAATAGTTTCATTTTATTAGCCTAGTTTAACCATAGCAAAAGTTTTTTATTTATTTTTTGATGAATTTGATTTCTTTTGCATGACCTACTTTTCGAGCTTTATACTTCTTATTAGGTTTTCTAATAAATGTATTTATTTCTTATTTTAAATATTTCTTTTAAATCTAATTCTTCTATCATTCTTTCACTTTATTGTAATTACATTGTTACATTTTCTTTTATGGTTTTCAACCTTTTTGTGATATCTCTTTTACCCACCCTTGGTTATACCATTAGGGTTTCATTTCTATATGTGAAATACCTCTAAGAATTTCTAATTAAATTTAATATAAAAGTGAACCTTTGACCTTTTTTCCTACCCTTTGAGTTATAAGCTTGTGATCCTAATATCCATTAAGGAGTGCACTTGTAAACACTAACATGGTCATTAAATCTAATGAAAATTTGAGATATTTATTATCCTTGTGTTGAGAATAATAATTAATATTATGATCAATATGTTCATGTAGATAACCAATGTTTTATAAATGAGTTTTTTTGGATTGGCCAATGTAGAAAATCTAATGCAACTAGGTGATATGATTCATAAATAGTTCATCAATAAATAATTTGGATTAGAGATCTTATGATTAGTTCATGATAAAATTTGTTTATCTATTTAGACTAGTGAATATACTATCTCTTCCACTTACACCATCACTCTTTCTACCACCACCACCTATCCCCATAGTGCAAATACATGCTTGTACTAGTGCACCCCCACATAATTTTTATTCTTTCTCTACTTTCCCTTCTTGTTATGACCTTCCTTCTCAATATTTATTTACTAAGATACTCATATACCTCATTATTCATTACACATATTTTCCTATATGTCAGTCATGACTTCCCCACTTATCATTACTATTCTCAATCATCCAACTAGTACATATACTACTAATTATGCCATGAATATCCTGCATTCCACATATTCTTCTACATTCATGAATTCCCTCAATTATCTCTCCTCGTATATGCCTATTTGCCAACCGTAGACCTATCACACCCATTCCTATACATGCACCATTACAGTTCCAAACCTTTACCTTTTACCCTTCCATATTTCACCTTAGATGTACTATTTCATAAGATGGATCAAGTAAAAAATTGATTAGATGTCAAACTAAATAAAAAATATAGTGTATAATTCAATGATGCTATGATATATGAGATCCCCATGCACCCTCTCCCTATGGTATTTATGGTACTATGATTTTCATTCTATTGTAGTAAAGGTGACCTAGAATACATTTCAAATCTTTTACAACTACATGTGTAGACTTCCTATATAATAATAAGATATTAACTATTTTATTTCAACATACCTTAAAATATTATACTATTTAGTGATCTTTTCCTTTTCCACAAGGTTCCATCACATGTTTGATTATTTAACTAATATGTTATTAAAATGATTTAAAGTTAATATGGACCTTATACAAATTTTTGATATATTTGAATGTGTGCAAGGATAAAATGAATGTATGGGTCACTATATTATATAATTCAAATCATTACTCTAGTATTATCAAAATCATTACATGATTTTGAATTAAAAAATATCTAAATTGAGTAGATAGATAGCCACACATCTTTCATGGATTTGTGTTCACATGTTTAAACAATTGAGTCTAAATTATTAGCAAAAAATGGTATTCAACTATTGGTCATCAAGTCAAAAATATATTATACCGTTCAAAATATCAAAAATTAATTTTTTTTTCAAATGGTAACAACATAAAAAAAAATCGAGGATGAAGCGTCAAAACTAAGCTTGGGCAGATTGAGAAAATATGGATCTTCCTTTGAATGAACATAAGAGACCTATAAATAACCTGTAGACAAATTTAGAAGATTTAACTAGAATTTCAGATCGATTTAGAGGAGATTTGGATCAAGAGAATGATGTGTTCTACTGGTACTTTGGCTGGAATGGAAGTTGGGGATGAAATAGAGGAAATAAAAATTGGGGAAATATGCAACAAAATTCATTTTATCCAGATAAAGATGGCTTGGGTTGTAATATCCCTTTGTTTTGCTCTATTGATCGAATAGTGTTCTTCTCCTTTATGTTGTGTTTTTTGTTAGTACCTTGACTATGGCACTCGGTTACTATTTGATCACTATCTGTAAAGTGATGTGAATGTTATATTTTGGTGTGATGGTATTTTATTTAGATGTTATCATTATGGCATGCTTTAGATTAGCATAAGTGGATATTCGAATTAATGATGCTTTATGCTTTTGATTAAATTATTATGTTAGATTCGTCAGTTAGTTACACTATATTGGTGAAGGGGATGGTATCGCACCACTCACTTGCGAGCACCCTACGATTCCAAGATTTTTGCTTCACGTGTGTTTTATTATGTGATATATGTACATGTTGATATGCTCTTTGTTCGCAGGTTAACAGGTATAGGACATCGACTCCACTTGGTTTCACAGGTTTGAGCATGTCCATGGCCCAATAGTATTCGATTGGGAGATAGTAGCTAGGTTTTTTCATGCCAAGTCATCACCCTAGTCATAGTGTTTCATCGGGTTTAGTCGGGTTAAGTTGCTTTAATGTTGTTCATCTTGTCTTGATTTTATTTAAATTGCAAGTTAGAAAAAGGTAAATAAATGGCTTATGTATTTAAGTTGTTGATTAAATTTATCTAGTTTTATGTTAGAAATGTTATTTAATTTATTAATTAATTTAATTTAATTAATAAAATAATTTAATCTTGGATTAGATTTATTTTATTGATTAATTAAATTAATTGTGTTGAAGTGAATTAATTTATTCATTTGGAATTTATAGATATTTTGTGTGAAAGTGGAAAATGGAAAAGATTAAGTTGGAAAATTAAAAAAAAAAGTTTTAAATTTCATTTTTGAAAATTTGAAAATGCAAATTGAAAATTGGAGATATTTTCTATTTCTGTTTTTGAAAATTTATGAGGGTGGTTGCATAGATATTTTGGGATTTTTCTCTATTATTTGGATTTTGAATGAGTTTTCAACAAGTTTGGAGAAATTGGAAAAGCAAGGGAAGAAAATAAATTTGATGTTTGATTTTGGATTGGGAAGAAGCAAGTTGAATTCTTGGAGGAGCTGGAATCAGAAGAAGAATTGAGAGCTCCATTGACAACCTTTCAAGATTTTTTTGGAACTAGGTTCTCTCAATTAGTTTGTTTTCATTTTGAAAGATTTCACAATTTTATTATGTTGTTTGAAAATATTTAAACTATATTTGTTGTTTGCAAGAAAAACCCATGTTAAATCTTGCTTCAAAAAAATTGAAAAACTTTTGTTTCTATTTGTTTTTTCTCAAGAAAAATGGTGTTCTTGACTGAAAATGGTCATTTTATGAACGGTTTTTCCTAATTAATTTTGAAAATATATATATATATATATTATTTTGGGGTTATGTTGTCAAAATTTGTTTAAAAATTTTCAAACCCCTGGCCAAATCACAAATTGAAATCCGCAGGGGTTTTGTTAAATTTCGTATTAAAAAAAAATAAATGAAAAATATATTTTGGGGGAGCTAGGGGCTCACCCCCACTGTGCCCCCCATGGGAGGCGTGTGGGGGGAGCCGGGTCCAATGCACCCCCCATGGCCACCCATTGTGGGATGGTTGTGTATACACAGTTGTCGCCCATAGTGTGGGTTCGGCTATGTTTACACAGCCACGCCCACCACTGTGGGGTCGGCTGTGTAACAAAGCTAGCCACCCCAACCTTCAAATTCGTGCGTGGCCTGAGAGGAAAGTGTGCAGTCCGAGACAGTCAGCCGACCTTTATGCGATGCATGCCCCGAGGCAAAACACACTTGATTTTTTTATTTCGATTTTTTTTTGTTTAAAAAAATATAATATATATAATTAATATTTAATATTATATTAATATAATATTAAAATATTATTATATATGAGTGGTTAATATTTTATATATATATAGTTGATTATTTTGAGTTAATATTAATATATATTAATAATAAAATATATATATACTATTTTATATATATAGTTGATTATTTTGAGTTGAATATATAAATATATATATATATATATTAAAGTGTTGATTTAAATAATGGCATAATTTAAGTGTAGTTGGGGAAAATTTTAAATTACTATGTAATACTTGAATTATGGGATGATTAGAATAATATGTTTTATCATATCAAGTATTTGATTTAGAAGTAATGTGTTTAATAGCGAGATTAATTGATCTTTAAATGATTTATTTTGCAAAGGACAAATAGTTATTTTAAAATGATGTTTTGAATCATAGAAGTAAATGTTTACTTTATTATTATTTAAAGGCAATTAGGGAATTAAATGTTTGGTTTAAATTTCATCTTTTGTTTGAAAGAAACATTATTAAATTAGTTTCATCAAGACAATAAACTATTGAGTTATATTAAGGAAAATGGATTTAATATATCCAAAATTAGTTGATTTCCTCACAATTGCTTTATGTGATTATTTCCTTTGTGTTCATGTTTGGGGAAATGGGTTAAGTGTCTTTAATATTTAAGTCTTCCAGAGGACCCTAGAGGTTGGGGGTTGTCATTTTGTGATGTCAACTATTTGTTAATTCCCTTGGGTAGTGCATGAAGTTATGTCAATGTTATTACCCAATTTCCACGAACGGGGATGTTTTGTGCCTCCTGTGAAAGGAGTGGATTATGTGATTTGTGACTCCTTGTAAGGAGTGGCTTTGTTATGTTTGTTACCTCCAGTGTTTGGAGAGGGTTTTGACTTATGTTTCCTCCTAGTGTTGGAGTGATTGTTTTGTCTAGTTTGTAAGCACTTTGGCACCTTTGGTGATTAGTTTTGTTTGGTATGTTGTCAAGTAGAAGAGTGGCTTATGTTAGGTGCCAAAGCCCAAAGAGGTAAACTGGATAACCTTCGGAGGTGGTTTAATCAAGTGATAACTAAAATAATGTACTTAGGAGATTGGGTAGTACTTCTCACTAATCAAGATAATTATGCCTCACTCATAGACACAAGTGCTCGTTTAGGCTTGGGATGAGTGGGAACGCCTGGAATGGCAAGGTCATCTATCTTGTCTTTACGAAAGGTATCTGATTCTGCATGAGTGAATATGGGGGCCAGGATTCGGTTGAGGCCACCAGGATAACCCATAGTGGGGGCCGGAGCTTATGAAGATTCCCAAAGGATATCCCATGAAGATTTGTGCGATGACACTCTGTCTAGGACAACGGTTGGTACTTGATCTTATGTGTATGGTTTTCTTAACATACTCGATCTATGTTATATCTAGAAGCAATGTGACCTTGTTAGAGTTGTACTTGTGTTGTACCTATGATTGGTTGTGTCAGTATGAGTTAGTATGTTTTAGCATGTGTCTAGAGGTAGATGGTCTTGTCTAGGAATCCTTGTTACTATCTCCTAGCATGGGGGGTGGACCTTCGGGTACCACTTGGCTGGGTGGAACGTGCACCTTACTCTATTGGGTTTTCTTCTTGTTCGTGTGGATGGGATTTCCAGTTGGAGAGCTCATGGGATCTAGTTACTCTTTATGCTTTTATTCATTTCAGTTGACTCTTGTAATTTATTACCCCTCATTTTTTATCGAGGTGGAAGGTTTTAATTGTAATCATGCTTGTGGGATTTACCTCATTTGGGGAATGAGAGATGTAATCTTATTGTTTAATTATTATTATATGTAGTCCATGGTATCTCTTACTTTTATGTTGTAATTTATCATGTATGAGATGTATGTGTTTCTAATTTATTAAGTAAATGAATGTTATGGTTTCAATTCATCTTTTTTGTTTGGGTCTTAAAGTAAACTCAGTCTTGTAACCTTAGAGGTTGTTGGCAATGGGTAGTGAACTTGAATGTTAATTGTACTTAATAAAAAAAATTAGTTCATTTGAGTAGTTAATTGCAGCTTCCTCTAGGGTTGCGAGGCGGAGCATTACATGGGTCACAGAAGGTATGATAATATGGGTGAAGAAAATAATGGGAAGTGGGATCATTCCTATGAATATTGGGGGAAAGATAAGACAAATTCTAGGAGCTAGTCTCAATCAACATGGTAGGAAATTCAATGGGTCCTTGGTCTACTAGTGAAGTTGAAAGGTTCTAAATGAGCCCACCAAGGATCAAGTCTTGCTAAGTGCAAAGGCTCTGACACCAAAAAATGGATGAGGCCACGATCGTGCCCAAGTCGAATTTGGTGAAATGGATACCCCTCATTCCTTGGCTCTTAGTCAAATAGGTTCATCCCAAGAAGGCTCGTGCTCCCATATCGGGTAGCTACAAATAATTTGTGGATGACCTCCAGCAAAAAAGAAAAACATGGTAGAATAAGTGGTATTTTCTTCTTATCTGAGTAGGGGTTTAAATAGAGTTTAGGCTGATATTAAACATTCTTTAAAGGGGATAAAAATAAGGGAAGAACAAGGAATGGGGGTTCTAAAAAGAAATCTAAAATAATAAACCCTAACCATGGTAAGTCATTCACTTAAAAAAAGGGAGAAATTCATCGGGAATAAAACTTGGTAGGAGAATAAACCTTTGTTGAATAATATGCCAAGACCATCAATACAAATTTTGAATCTTCCGCTAAAAGAAAGGATAGAAGACCTGAGATTCAAAGCTCCAATTGGGAATTTTTGGAGCATCAAGCCTTCAAGAGCTATAGTTGTGGATTGGACAATAAAAACTAGGGTTTCATAAAAGAGGTAAATTTTTTGGTTAAAAGGTTTTCAATAGTTAGATTCTATAATAAAGATAACAAGAATAGGATTATGAAGGGAAATATATGGTTCTTAAATGGATTCGATCTATATTTATAACCATGGAAATGAAATTTTGATTCCATTTTGAGCAAATAAACCTTGTTCCAATCTAGATAAGAATACTAATTTTACTAAAAGAATATTTTGAGATGGATGTCTTAAGAAAAATTGGAAATAATTTAGGTTCTTTCATTGATAAATATGAATCATCAGTCAAAGAGGGTCTAGGAGCATGTATAAGGACTACAATTTGATTTTAAGTAAAATTCATCTCTGATATCTTTTAACTTAATCTCTGAATTAGGGATATGGCATCAATTGATCTATGTGGAAATCCTAGATCCATTTTTTCATAAGTATAAATCTTATGGCCATATAAAAAATCTTGTCTATGGAGAAAGGAGGAAAGCTCTATTGTTGATTTTTCACAACAAAAGGAATAACTTAAATTTATTTAGAATATGTAAGAAAGGGAGGAAATACATATTAGTCAAGAAAAAAGAAAAAAAGAGGGAAGTGTAGATTGCTCAATTTTGTCAAGAAAAAGAGACAAAGCAAACCAATCAAAATGATATTATAGCTTAAAAACCATATATAGAGCTCCCATATAGTAGTGTTGGGGGTTTTCAAGAGAAAGTAAGGATGGAGAAAGTTGGTGCTAATGTGCATAATGGGATTGCTTCTCCCAAGGTTTTTAATAAATTGATGTCCCCATTTATAATGGGAAAAGTCAATAGGGCTTTGGAAGAATGTGATAAAAAACAAGATGAATATTGTCGTGAACAAGAAGATGACCTAGGTAATATTTTAGATCTATTGGAAATAGAGAATCTAAATGAAAGATAATTAAATAATTGGCTTTAGATTGTTTACATAGGGTCGAAAATGATATTATTGATGAAGTAATCGAGGAGATTCTTTCAAAGGACCTAAAATTTAATTTAAGAGGAAATTTATTTATCTACCAATTAGAAGCCAATAAAAAGTTTGAAAAGTGTCATCAACATAAACCAAGATGAGGGAAACAAAAATCCACAAAAAATCAAGAGGTAATAGTTATTCTTCAAATGACTCTCGATAGAAATCTTGATCTAATTTAAGGAGAGATGAATTCTCTCCTTAGAAGAAATTGAGGTCATTTTGTGGAAAGTTAGGGGCTTAAATGCCCCTAACAAGCAATACTTAATTAAGTATCATTTAGATTTGGATCAATTATAACCCCCTCAAATACAATATTCCTGAACAACTTCCCTTCTTCCACCCCAAATACACATTTATTTAGCTTCAAAGAGTTTTTAGTACTCCACGAATATTTTGAAGATAATTTTGAAGTTCTTACAATGGTTGTTTCTATCCTAGGAAAATTTTGTAAGATCATCTTGAAATACCACTAAGATCTCATTGATCAAACCTAAATATTCCACATCCATAACCCATTTAAAGTATATCCAGCATTCATAAGACTAAATAGTATCATCGCAAATACATATGTGCTCCTTGATTTGGTGAAGTGTATTTTATGCTACTTGATTTTGTTGAAAAGTGGAAGCATAGAATATGGTTCTTAGTTGAATTATATGTTAATGTTGTACTTTCCCTAGTGTAATGGATATGAAAGAGAATAAAATCTTAGGTAATGAATTACAACTTAGTGGTGTGGATTACAATATACATTAAATAAAATAAATATTCACACATATACTAATCATATATATATCAAACACAACATTCTTCTTATACTTGTTATAATTGTGTGGTACATATTCATCAATACATATATCTCTCTCATACAATAGTCTCAATATATTATCAATGCATCCATTACATTATTTTAATATCTCATAGTATCCTTTGTGTATCTACCTTTATTTGTATTTCTATATCTATATATCACTTTCTCTATATAGATATTATATGTGGTATTTTTATCCTTCTCGTATAGATTCTTTACATATAGGGGCATGTCCCTATCCATGTTTCTACATAGTTATGCCCTTTGAGATATTTTGCAAGTCATCTCTTTTTTTTGCATTATATTTTGACCCATGGTGATTGCAACTCATCTATACTCAACCAAATATATCTACTAGCATCATCCCCCAATATAAACCAAGTCTTGTCCCCTATACATTTGGGATCTATGTAACAATAAAAATGTGATCTTAACCATCAACATTTTATAACCAATATTACAAAATTTGTAGGTTTTTATTCTATACTAAAGGAAAATGTTATACATACTTTACAATCACTTGTAGTGGTTGTTCCACTAGATAATATATTGAGTAGCTAATTGATATGACCATTTACTTCAACTAGTAGTACCTTAGCATTCACAATGGAGGAGGGAATCCTAATAGAATATTTCATCTTCCACACATGCTCCACAAGATCACAAGTTGACCAATTTCCTCAATCATGTCATGTTTTTTCTATTAATATTTCCCTTTTCTCCTATACCTAGTGGAAATAAGTATGATTGTTTTTAATTTATACTCTAGTTTCTCCATCTAGATCTTGTATTGCATTATGGGGCTAAGTCTTAAATTATCTAATTATCTAGGTTGTATAGCTAATTTTTCAAGGCTTTAGTCAATGTATACCAACCCAAAAAATATTGATATAATATATTAAAATTAGTAATAATCCCATCCATTTTATTACTCTCAATAATTAGTTTGGTTTGGGCTTGAATATACTTAAATGTAATTTCATCCAACTTCATTTGTTCATGTTCTATTAGAATGTATTCTTAAAATTTTCCTTTCTTTACCTCCCAACTTCTTTGTTCTACTAATAACTCACTTATTATTGATCCTAGTTGATGTTTTGTGTAAATAAGAATATATTATAATTTATGGTAATTGTGTTTTTATTTCTACTGTATTCTTAAATATTTCATTGGTTGGCATGTATTGATTCAATAGTTTCTCCTAGTAGCTATATTTTTTACAATGAATTTTTTTATTTTATCCATAGGGTATAGATCTTGGGATGTGATGGGAGTTATTAAAACTTGTCCTATATGATAAATATTTCCATTAATTTATTTTCATTGTCCTATTATACATCCTCTTATTTCCCTCGATTCATCCTACAGCACATGTAGATGCTCAACCTGTTCATTTTCTCCTTTATGCATCCCAACTTTTAGGTGAGAATAAGTCAATTTACATATTCTCCCTTCTATCACCAAATTTTAAATTGACACTTCAACTAGATTCAATGTAGATTCATGACTCTTCACACAAGAATAGGATCTAAAATGAATCTTCAACAAAATCCTTGAAAATAATTTTAAAGTGGTTGGTGCTTTAAGCTCGATTGGAATATATATTGAATAGATACTCAATAATTATGTCATTTGGTGGCTTTAAAGATTTCTCCAATATTATAGAGGATGGGCACAAGACTATATGAGGGTATTAAATTTAATATAGGCTATTGTAAAAACTCATAATTAGAGTGTTGACAATTAGAGGTTAAGTAACAAGAGAGGTTTGTTTTTGTTCACTAGAGGATAAATATGATTGAGGAGGTTATTCTATGAAGTTTAGAATGGGTGATTAAAGAGAAATAAAATCAACACCATTTATATAAGAATAGGATTTTAAGAAGGCATATGCTCTAATAAAAAATGAGAGAATCTTGAGCATTAATCAATAGATAAAATTGATTATTTTTAAATAAATGACTTATAATTTAAAGTAAAAGATAAAATTGTATCTTTAATTAAATTATTTTACTATTATAGCAAATTTGTGCACCCTTAGCTGATCAATTTTATCATTCCAATTCGAATTAAACGTGTAGCTTCCCTTTTAGTTTATAAAAAACTATTTGAAAAGCATCCAACCCATTACTACAAAAGCCTATAGGACCTACCACAAAATTGCAATCTATATTTTTTATAAATGCATGGTACTATTTGATTTTATTCCACACCTTTAGATTCTCGTGAAATAATTTTCAGATTGGTATTTTACCCATAAATACTATCCATATAAGTCATGTGCTTCCTAGATACTCAATAGCACTTCCCTTACCTTAGTGAATGTCAAGCCCACAATATGGTGAGTTAGAAAATTTTGACCAATCCTAGATATTTTCCTATTATTTCACTATTAACTATGAGAGATTCTAAGATTCATTTACCTCCTTTTATATCCAATATTAATGGAACTTTTAGAATTTGAAATCTTTGACTCATTTGGGAACTTTGAGGATTGCTTGATCCATATTATCTATAGTAAAAAAAAATTACTATTTTATTTTATACTAATAGTATCACCTTGCATCCACATAACATACTATCACACATTTTATTGAAAAAGTTAGAACAAGTGTACTATAGATAATAATTAAAACATGGACTAGATCAATAGTTATAGATGGGACTCATTAAAGTCAATGGTATTGGCCCATCAACTAGGGCCCCTTCCCTATTGATCCATGACCAACCAAAATACATCATGTGTTCACCCTACATGTAACCAATTTGATAGTGTGTTGACACATTCATACAATACTGCAAATTATTTATGGATTTAATGCAAAAAAACTTACACAATCAAATCCAAAAATAATTTCCAGTATTCTCTATGGATTGTGGAAATCTGATATCACTAACATTCATACAAACCCACCTACATGCCAAAACACTACTACACTCTAACCAACATTTTCTTTCCATATCATAACATCATGGAATTCAAACTACCACCACTTGTGTCAAACATTCAAACATAAGACAAATTATTGTGTGGATAGATTTAAAGTAAGAGAATTATATGAATAGTGAAACAACTTATTTCTTCATCCCACTACCTAGTTCCTAGTCACTACATAGACAATATTGTCAATTAGCTTGTAGGTGAATAGTTATAACAAGTCACTAATAAAATATAATATAAAGCATGCATATAATTTCAAATATTTGACCACCTTGAAAACTAGTTAAGGGCCAAAAAACTTAGGTTTTATGCATAGAATATAATGATGGTGAAAAGAAAGCTTTCCCAAGGAATAGGGATGAGGAAGAAAAATTCTAAAATAGGGAATTGATAGAAAGAAAAAAAGGACAACATTAGCATGAAGTGCATGAGACACAAATAAAGTCATAGGGATGCAAAATTTTGAAGCAAGCATGTTAAGAAATAAAATACATGGATATAGGATATGATAAATTTTGGCCACATGCACATCTTTACATGTACATGTAGAAACCCTAGTTCGATATTACTCATATCATGTATCATTTAGAGGGATATAAAATGAAGCCAAAATCTAAAGATTTGTGATAATAGGATCAACTATAAAAACTAATCCTTTTATAGGGATTGACCTAAGAGAGCTTATCCCCAATTGATCTAATATCTCTATAGTTATTTGTAAATACTATCAAATAATAGAGAAAAAAAGGTGAATTTAGTAAATCAAGGAGAGGTAGTGCCAAACCAAGGTCATATCCATGTAAAAAGGGATAAATTTTTGTATTTATAATTGATCCATAAATGTAGACTCAACCTAAGATAGAGAACATGTCCTAAAAAATCCAAAGATGACACACAAAATTAGAGGTGTCATTTCTAGACCAAAGATAGTTAAAAAAAAAATTATTAAATTAATTCCTCTTAGGTCATCAAGTTAAATATCCTTATCCACTTTGAATTCAATTCAATATTTTAACATTAATAACTAAATTATCCACACAACTAAACATAATTAATCTAGGTTAGTTCATACTTTTTTTTATCCATCCTTATCCACTTTGAATTCAATTCAATATTTTAACATTAATAACTAAATTATCCACACAACTAAACATAATTAATCTAGGTTAGTTCATACTTTTTTTTATCCATTACATTTAAATAACCTATTAATCTTCATGAAATGTTATTTTCCTTTAAATATCCTTATCCACTTTGAATTCAATTCAATATTTTAACATTAATAACTAAATTATCCACACAACTAAACATAATTAATCTAGGTTAGTTCATACTTTTTTTTATCCATTACATTTAAATAACCTATTAATCTTCATGAAATATTATTTTCCTTTAAAAATCTATGTAAAAAATAATTTTCTTTACAATTATTTATATTTAATATCCTTAATTTTTATCTTAAGGTAAATAAAAGTAAATAAAAACATGTATATTTACTTATGGTAAATAGAAGTAATTATTGTTAGGATAGGTGGCATTATAATTGCTATCCTAAGTTGATTTATGTGTCTCTATGTTCTTTGGAAAGTGTTCTAGGGGACATGAGGCACAAAATATTTATTATTTATTTTGTTATGATAAATTGTAATTACATTCAAAGAGGTGGAACCATTACGGTGGTAGTTACAGAGCATTTTGAGAGAATATTCCTCTTTGGCATCCAAATTTGTGAGTGGGGACCACTTTGGTATGCATGTCCTTGAATTTTATTTGCATGTTTTGCATGTCGGTTCATGCTCTTGCATGAAGCCATCAAAGCCATTGAAGAGTTATGGAGCACTCGGATTTGACCAATTTTGACTGGCTATGGGTTAGGCACCCATGTGAAGGCCATGTGATAATTTAATATTTTATTCCATGTTATGGGTTGTCCACTAAGGGGGGTGCGGGTTTTTCTAGGTGGTTTTTCTTATTGTTTTGGAATACCATTTGTGGTATTCTCTCCCAAAAACTTCTATATATTGGAGCCTTGAGATGGTGGTTAGTAAGAGTTTGTTTGTAGGTTGTCAAAGCGATGAAGTGTTGTCAGATTACAGAGAGGATTATTGTATTGATGTACTTCCTTGAAGATTAATACAATCATTGGATCTCTTTGGGTGTGGATTTTTCTCCTGCAATGGTTTCTCCACGTATATCTTGTGTCACTTGTGTTTGATGACTTGTGGCATTGCATATTTTTCTTTTATTGTTGTAATTGTCAATCACATAATATTTTCTATGGTAATATTGAATATATAATTTCAAATTTGAAAATGCTTTAATAAGTTCATATTGTTGTAATTTATACCTTTATTTCTAACCTTTGGTATCAGAGATAACAATTATGTTAAGAGAGGAACATCTTTCTTTTGAGTGTTGAAGGTTTTTTTGTTATAGTGGGAGCTTGTGCATTATGGGTTTTGTAGATTCGTGGAGAATATTTTAAACCATGGCTTCTACCTCTCATTTAGATATTGAGAAGTTCAATGGAATTGGCCACAAGATGTGGAAGTTGAAGATGGAGGATGTCCTTAAAGAGAGAGATCAGTGGTTGGTAGTTTCAAGTGAAAAAAACTAGAACATCTAATGAAGATTGGAAGAAAATGGATAAGAAGGCATGAGGAAACATTTGGTTGTGTCTTGCAAATTTTGTCCTCTTCAATGTTTTAGAAGAATTTATCGCATATAATTTTTGGAAGAGGATAGGTGATATTTACCAAACTAAAAATCTAACTAATAAGTTATATCTCAAAAGACATTTGTATTCTTTGAAAATAAAGGATGGTGATTCTATTGCAAAACATTTAAATGATTTTAATATGATTATAACTCAGCTTGCATATGTAGATGTTAAGATAGAAGAGGAAGATAAATGTATTTTGATGCTTTGTTCTTTACTCGAATCTTGGGAAAATATAATTGTTTTCATAAGTGGTGGTGGTATAGGACTGAAGATGGATAGTCTCATTGCAATACTTCTTTCGAAAGAGATGGGGAGAAAGTCCATAAACACAAGCTTCCAATATGCCTTGCAAGTGTGAGGGAGGCCCAAATAAAAAGGATGGCCTAAAGGGGACAAAAAGGTAGACAATTATAAAGGATGATCTAAAACTCTCAGGAAGAATAGAGTAAAGTGTTGGAATCTTGGTAAGAGAGGGCATGTGAAGGAGTGTAGAAACAAACAAAAAAGTTTGAATACTTCCATGAAAAAGTCCTCAGAATATGGTGATTATGATTCTTTTTTTATTTTTTCTAACACTATTAGTGATGATGTTTGGCTCATTGATTCAAGTTGCTCCTACCTTATGACTCCTCACAAGGATTGGTTTACTTCATATTCAACCAATGGTGGGGGAGAATTTTTCCTTTGGTGATAACATCATGAAGAAGATTGGTGGTAAGGGAAAGGTAAAGTTGTGTTTCAATTATGGAAGGGTTAAAGCCCTTGATCATGTTTTATGTATTCCATGACTTGCGAGAAATTTACTTTCAGTATCCAAGTTGAATGATTCTAGAATGCATGCATGACAGTTGACAATTTTGGTTACAAGTTGGTAAGAGGGAGTTTGGTGATAGCTAAAGGTGTTGCACAGACGATTGTTGTTGCACCAAAAGATTGACCTATTAATGCCCAATACAACTATCAGAGTTAGTAAATCCATGAGAGGTGGTTAAGCCATGTCACAAACCTAAGTGATAGACTACACAACATAGGAAGACCAAAAGTGCACACCTTGCAACAATCCCCAAAGGACAAGCAAGGGGTTCGAACCCATGACCCAAACTTTGATACCAATTTTTGCACAAGTAGTTGTTGTTGCACTAAAAGAGCGACCTATTAATGCCTTATACAATTGAAAAAGTTAATGAATTCATGGGAGGTGATCAATCCATGTCACAAACCAAAGCATTGTGTTGCACAACACAAGGAGACCAAGGGTGCACACCTTGCAACAAAAGGATCTCGGATTGGAACTTTGTTTCGGCTTAATGCTTCCACTTTTTGTAACTCTGCCAATGTAATTGGCACTAAAAATGCATGTATGATGTGGCACCATAGATTGGGTCACATAAGTGAAAAGGGTCTTAAGACCATTTTGAATAAAAAATTGGTTGATGGTATTTCTAATTATTTTGTCAATAAAAATGATTTTTGTGAGCATTGTGTGTTTGGTAAACATAATAGGTCATCATTTCCTAATGTGACTAATAGATCTAAGAGACTATTAGAGATCATTCATTCGGATGTGTTTGGGCCAGTGGATTTTGAATCTTTTGTAAAATCTCACTATTATGTTACTTTCATTGATGATCTGTCAAGATACACCTATATTTATTTTATGCATGCAAAATCTGAAGTTTTCACTAAGTTTAAGGAATTTAAAGCCCTAGTTGAGAAGCAAATGGTTTATAAGATAAGGGTGTTGATATTTGACAATGGGGGTGATTATATTTCTAGGGAATTTGATGATTTTTTTAAGCATGCAGGTGTTGTTTGGAAAAAGACTACTCCTTATACACGTCAACAAAATGGGGTAGTAGAGAGAATGAATCAAACCTTGATGGAAATATCTAGGAGCATGTTGAGTGGTGTTAAGCTTGATAGATGTTGTTGGGTAGAAGCTCTAAGTACTGCATGTTATTTGGTTAATAAACCTCCTTGTTTAGTTCTTGTTGATAAAACTCCTTATGAAGTGTGGATAGGTATAAATCCTTTTGTTTCACATTTAAGGATCTTTGGTTGTGAGGATTTTGTTCATGTTCCTCAAGAGAAGTGTTCTAAGTTGGTGGGGATTTTGAGGAAGAGATTTATATGTGACATCCTGATGATTTTGTTGTGAAAGGAAAAGAACACTTGGTTTGTAGATTAAAGAGATCTTTATATGGTTTGAGATAGTCATCCAGGATGTGGTACCATAAGTTTGATGCCTTTGCATTGAATTTGGATTTTTTTAGGAGTGAGGAGGATCATTGTGTTTAAATTAAGGTTATTGATGATTAGATATTAATCATTGTCTTGTAAGTTGATGACATGTTCTTTATGGGTAATAGCAAGGTGATAATTAGGGAGCTTAAGCATCAAATTTCTAGCACATTTGATATGAAGGATTTGGGAGTTGCAAAATATATTCTTGGAATGGAGATCAATAGAGATCAGGTTCACAAAAATATTTGGTTAAATTAGGGTAAGTATGTTGATCCCATTTTATAGAGGTTTAATATGCATGGTTGTAAACCACTAAACATTATGTTTTTGATTGGTACTAAGTTGAGTTTAGACATGTGTCCTAATTTTATGGTATTGAACAGATGTCTAACGTTCCTTATGCTAGTGTCATTGGTAGTTTGATGTATGCATTTGTTTGCACTAGACTAGATATAGCCCAAGCAGTGGAAGTTTTGAGAAATTTTATGTCTAACCCTAGTAGAGAGCATTGGACTTTTGTTAAGAGGGTGTTTAGATATTTGTGTGGTATTCAGATTATTGTTTGGTTTATCATGGTACTGATGATGTGGATAAGTCATTGGACATATAGGGTTTTGTTGATATAGATTGGGCAAGAGACTTGGATAGTCAAAGGTCCACTAGTGGCTATGTTTTTACTTTATTTGGAGGTGCAGTGAGTTGGATGAGTAAGAGGTAGCCTACAATTGCATTTTCCACCATCGAAGAAAAGTATATGGCTATTACGCATGCCTCTAAGGAGGCAATTTGGTTCAAAGACTTGGTAATGGCACTGGTTTTGATTACAGGATAGTGAGAATAGGATGTGACAATTAGAGTGCCATATGTTTATCCAAGAATCTTACATATCATGCTTGTACTAAGCATGTTGATTTTCAGTATCACTTTGTGCAAGAAATGGTTGAGAATGGTAAGGTCTTAATTGAGAAGGTTGACACTTTGAATAATGTTGTGGATTCTCTCATGAAGCCAATGACCACAAATAAGTTATCTTGGTACAGGAAGGCCATAGGCCTTGATCACTGTACTTGATTATGTGTTTTATTTGTATCTCATGGATGTAATTATAATGTATAATGTCAAGTGTGAGAATGTTAAGATAGGTGACATTAAGATTTATATCATAAGTTGATTTATGTGTCTCCACATTCTTTGGAAAGTGTTGTAGGAGACATGAGGGACAAAATATTTATTATTTATTTTGTTATGACAAATTGTAATTGCATTCAAAGAGGTGGACCCATTATGGTCCAGTAGTTATAGAGAATTTTGGGAGAATATTCCTCTTGGGTGTCCAACTTTGTGAGTGAGGACCACTTTGGTGTGCATTTCCTTGCATGTTTTGCATTCTCTTGCATGGTTGGAAACTAAGGTTTCCATGTTGGTGCATTCTCTTGCATGAAGCCATCGAAGTCGTCGAAGAGTTATGGAGCACTTGGGTTTGACCAATTCTAATTGGCTATGAGTTAGGTGCCCATGTGAAGGCCATGTAATAATTTAATATTTTATTTCATGTTTATAGGTTGTCCACTAAGGGGGCGTGAGTTTTTCCAAGTGGTTTTTCTTGTTGTTTTGGAATACCATTTGTGGTATTCTCTCCCACAAACTTCTATATATTGGATCCTTGAGATGGTGGTTAGTAAGAGTTTGTTTGCAGGTTGTCAAAGTGACGAAGTGCTGTCGAATTATAGAGAGGATTGTTGTATTGATGTACATCCTTAAAGATTAATACAAACATTGGATCTCTTTGGGTGTGGATTTTTTTCTTTCAAGGATTTTTCCATGTAATCTTGTGTCACTTGTGTTTGATGACTTGTGGTATTGCAAATTTTTCTTTCATTTTTGTAATTTTCAATCACATAATATTTCTATGGAAATATTGAATATATAATTTCAGATTTGTAACCACTTTAATAAGTTCATATTGTTGCAAGTTATACCTTGATTTCCAACAATTATATATTTTGAGTTGAACATTCACACTAAAGAACATAATAAATTATATCATTTAGGATCCTACTGTCGCACAAATGGTTTTCGTTGCACCAAAATATTGACCTGTTAATGCCTAATACAACCACTAGAGTTAATGAATCCATGAGAGGTAGTTAATCCATGTCACAAACCCGAGCATTGTGATACACAACACAAGGAGACCAAGGGTGCACACCTTGCAACAATCCCCCCAACACAAGTGGGGTTTGAACCCATAACCCAGGCTCTAATACCAATTGTTAAATGAACATGAAAACTAAGAGGGGGGTGAATTAGTTATATCTTATTAAAACACCAAAACCCTCATTAACATTTAGATCCACAAGAATTCATTAAACCCTTAATTTGTTATGAAGTTTTAACATGAAAAGCAAATAACAAAAACTTAAACAACACAACACAAAACACAAAAGAATGCCAGATTTACATGGAAAACTCAAGGATGGAAAAACCACAGTGAGGATTAGCTCACAATATAAGTAATTGCAAAATTGATTACAAGGGATCACTTCCAGAATATGACACATTGTCCAAAAAGACTCACTGCCAAGGCTTACTGTCGGAATTAAAAGAAGATAGAGAAGAAATGTTACACAAAGAATATGATCTCAATGCAACAGGAGTTCCACCACAATAGCTCCAACACCTTCGCGGTCTATTTGAATGATTGTAGACACCTTGTGCTCACTACACCTAGTAATCCAACACTTGAAATTTTTCACTACTCTGCTCAATTTCAAATCACTCGCATCATACACTTTACAAATTCATTTCTCTTCCATCTATCTTATCCTCCAACAATTCAACTCATACTTATACTATCCTCAACCTTGAAACCCTCTCCAAGGTCAGAAATGCACCTCAAATGTGCAAATTCAAATTAGGTCAGTGCCAAAATACTTTTGTGGTGGGTAGAAGTGAATGTGGACCACATCAAAACTTAATTGGGACCCAAATCAACAATACCACTCAACCACATGCTACCACAAACTTCAAAGATGCTTCGCATGTAGTGTAAACATCGGGTCGATCATTACCCATGTAAACACCATTAAAATTTAAGTACACGCTTCCTTTGATCAATCCATAACTTTAAAACAACAAAAATTCACCTAAACACAATCCCAAAACATCTTGAAAACTAACAAACTCCTTCACAACAAATTTCACCTGAAGAATGTACAAGCCCAGTACATCTAGACAATATTGCCACACACTGTAACTCGGAAGACCATCTTCGAAAACACCAAACCACAAATCCTATTGACATAGGCAAGAGAGCAACACCATAAGTTCTCACTCAGAACCACAAGTCCTAAAACACAACTATAGAGAAATGTGGAGCAAAGACATTTCTCCCACACACCTCTATAATGCACAATTCACACACTGGTGAACATATCTTTCTTTTCACATCGATCTAGAAGTGTAAATTTTGGATATAGCATCTTTATTCACCTTTAACCAACATATCTAAACAACAAAACGAGATCTTCAACCTAGAATAAATGTGGAGCAAAACTAGGACACACCTTTGTAACACAAAACAATACTGCAACAATCTCTCTCAACCACTACATAGTTAACACCTATGACAACACAAGCTTGTTGACATCAATGACAACACCTTCATACTTGCAACAATCTCCCCCTTTGTTATTGATGGCAACACAAGATGTGAAAAAACATCAAAGACAACTCTCCTTTTTTATGATTAGACAGCCTACATAATATATGTCTCTCCCCCTTTCAATTTTTTTCCTTTTTCACATGTTTCACTCTCCCCCTTTAAAATCAATGGAAAAGGATAAAAAAAATTGTGTTGTTCTCCCCCTTTGACATTGCACAACTTACTTTCAACTACTCTAAATACTCTATTCCACTACTACTCTAAATACTCCCCCTTGAAAGCACACACCAATTTTCAACAATCTACAATATCACTACCTACTCCCCCTGAGAGGTGGCCACCAACATCAATCCATAATAAAGGATAGATCATGAGATCCACTAGACTAATGCATCTCCTTATGCATCTATTTCAAAGAAGGAGGGTCAATGACCACAAAATTCTCTCGGAGATACTCAAAAGTATCCTTAGGAAGAGCCTTAGTGAATATGTCAGAAATTTGATCCTTTGAAGGGCACATATTCAAGCTTCACTTCATTCTCTACAACCTTTTCTCTCAAAATGTGATATATGATTGAAATATGTTTTTTCCTTGAATGTATCATTAGATTCTTTGAAATGTTTATTGCACATGTATTGTCACAAAAGATATACATAGTCTCATCATACTCAACTCTAATATCCTTCAATATTTTTCTCATCCACAACATTTGTGTGCAACAAGATGTTTTCGCAATATAATCATAACTAAATCTTGTTTCTTACTCAACCATGACACCGATCTACATCCAAGAAAAAATGCCCCACCATTTGTACTTTTTATGTCATCCACACAACCAACCCAATCTGCATCTATATAAGCACTTAATGTGAAGTTAGTATATTTTGGATACCATAATCCATGATTTAGAGTGCCCTTTAGGTGTCTAGATATCCTCTTTACCACTGCAACATGTGACTCCCTAGGATCTTCTTGAAATATAGCCACAAGACAAACTACATGCATGATATCCAGTCAAGTAGAAGTTAGATATAGTAGTCCACCAATCACACATATGTATTTTCTCTGATCAGCCTTAGGGGATTCATGATTCTTACTCAATTTGCAACCAGTAACCATAGGGGTACATACCGGTTTGGAGTCTTCCATTCCAAAATTCTTCAACATTTATTTGGCATACTTTGACTATGAAATTAATATGCCTTTATTTGTTTGATTGATTTGTAGGAATAAATTCATCTTCCCAAACATAGACATCTCAAAATCTTTTTGCATTTCTTCTGTGAACTTCTTACATGTATAGCTTCATTTCCTCCAAAAATTATGTCATCAACATACACAACTATAATCAAGATTTGATATTTTTCAACCTTAAAAGTAAAGGTTACTATTTGTGGTGCATTTATTGAATTCAAGTGTTGTATAAAATACTTATCCAACCTTGCATTCCAAGCTCTATGAGCTTTCTTTAATACATATAAAGACTACTTCAATCTGTGAACCATATTAGGTCTATCTGACAACTGAAATCCTTTTGGTTGTTCTATGTATACTTCCTCTTCCAATTCTCCATTCAAGAAGGCAGACTTCACATCCATCTAATAAAACTTGAAATCCTTATGTGCTACAAAATCCAAAAACATCATGATTGCTAGCCACTAGAGCAAATCTCTCCTCAAAGTTTATCCCTTGAACTTGTGCATATCCTTTACACACAAGCCTTTCCTTGTTTCTTACCACTTCTCCATTCTAGTTCAGTTTGTTTATCAATGCCCACTTAGGTCTAATTATTTTTTTGTTTGATGGTCTTTGGACAAGTTCCCAAATCTAATTCTTCTCAATTTGCATAATTTATTCTTCCATAGCTTTCATCCAATGTTCATCCTTACATGCCTTAATCATTGTCTTAGGTTCAAATTTAGAAAGTCGACATAAATTTACCTCTTCTTCAATATCTTTTCTTCTTGTCAACACACCTTTGCTTTTGTCTCCAATGATTTATTCTTTAGAATGATTTCTCTTCACATACTTAGGGGTTTTAGGGGTCTTTTCTGGAGCTTCTTCCTCTTCATCATGTGCTTCTTGTTCCTTAGCCTTTTCTTCTTCTTCTTCTCTACAGGAAGGCTCATCTGATTCATATCCATCTATCACCATTGAATTTTGTAGATCTTTATCCACTTTGACACTTACACTCTCAACAATCTTTCTCAATCTTTTATTGTAACATCTGTAAGTTTTTCTTTTAGTAGAATATCCAAGGGAGATACCTTCATCAGACCTTGCATCAAAATTTCCTAAGTTTTATTAATTTCTTCTAATATAGAATTGATTCCAAACACTCTAAAGTACTTGAAATTAAGGATCCTTCCATACCACAACTCATAGGGATTTTTTGTGTTGTTTCCTTTTTCTTGAACTTTGTTTAGTATGTAAACATCAGTATGAATTTATTCTCTCCAGTAGATTTCTGATTTCTGGTAGGTTAGCTTCTTTCATCATAGTCCTTGTAACTTCTTGAACAATCATGTTTTTCCTTTCAACCACTCCATTTTGCTGAGGAGTTCTAGAGGCAGACAAATACCTCTTTATTCCATGACTCACAAAACATTTTAAATTCATTGGAGGTGAATTCTCCACCTCTGTCAGACCTCAAACATTTGATCTTCAAATCCATTTCATTCTCAACCATGACTTTAAATTCTTTGAATCTATCTAATGCTTCATATTTTTCTCTAAGAAAAGTAACCCATGTCATTCTATAATAATCATCAATCAAAAGCATGAAATTCTTGTCACCTTGAAGACTTCTCACTCTTGTAGGACCACAAAGGTCTGTATGCACCAATTTCAACAATCCGATAGAAGATTGTTCTTTACCCTTGAAACTTCTTCTTGTTTTCTTTCCAATCTGAAACTCCTTGCACATAGCATTGATAGGCTTTGTAATCCTTGGAAAATCTCTTACTATTAGAACTAAACTGATTCTAACCAAGTTATCAAAATTGATGTGACACATCCTTGTGTGCCATAACCAGATTTCATTAATCTGAGTCATAAAATAATGACCATCGGCATCCTTGAGTTGATAAACATTTCCATCTATCCTCTTTCCAACAACAATCATAATTTTGAACCCTTTTTTGATCTCACATCCATCATCCTAAAACATAAGATTATATCATTTGCTACACATATATCCAACAGTCAAAAGATTATGCCTTAAACCCTTGACATAGTAAACATCATCAGTATTATGCTTGTCATCAAAACTGATTGAACCTATTCCACAATTTTTTTTATAGACTATAGGAATCGATCGGGTATCTATCCCCCTATAAACTATAGTGTGCCTGGTAAAAAAAATTCACATGACTGGTGGTGTTGGCGTGACACGCCCACCGGTACCACAGGGACAATGGGGAGACTAGACCTCATGAGTCCGTGACCTCTTTCCTGCAACAAGATGCTTTAGCTAATCGAGCTAGGCCCACCGCCCCCTATTCCATAAATCTTAGCACCTAAATCATCTCCAAATTTAACAAGTCCTCCATCATATTTTTCAATTTTGACAAACTTACTCTTGTCTCTGGCCATATGATTTGAGTAGTCATTATCAATCATCCAATAGTTCTTATCCTATCTAACATGAAAAGTAGATACCAAAGTACCTTCAACCTTAACCTTTATCTCCTTTGTCTCTAGAGCACTTTCCTTCACACATCTTTTAGAGTTAGCAGAAAAAAATTCATATTTTAAAGCTAAGAACAAGTATTCATTATCATCATAGTCTCCATAATTAGATTCATCATCAGAAATACCAACATCTTCTCTAACATAATAGCTTTTCTTGGTGATCTTACCTTTTTTTCTTTATTTTTATTGTTCACACTTCTATTTAAGGACATCTTGGAGCATAGTGACATGTTTGTCGACAACCAAAACATTTGAAAGGTAATTTACCTTTGTACTTACTAGTGCCCTTTTTCAACCTTCTCACAAAGTTAGCTTCTATTTTATCAAGATCATCCTAATCTGAATCTTCATTCTTCTCTATTTTTTTCAACCTTAAAAGCAGTCTCCACTTTCACACCAGTATTTTGACCAAACTCACTCACTCATTTCAAATGCAATTAGTGTACCATACAATTGATCTCTAGTGTAAGTATTGGAATTTGTGATTTCCTCAATAGCAAAAACTTTATGACAGTAATATTTAGGAAGATTTTTGAGAATTTTCTTTACCACTTTAGGTTCTTTAACCTTCCCTCCAAGACCTTTGATTGCACTAACAATATCATCAACTCTTTGCATGTAGCTCGTGATATTTTCTTCTTCAAACATTTGCAAGTTCTCAAATTGTGTTTTTAGATTCTACATCCTAGCTTGTTTAACCTTATCATCTCCTTCATAAATACTTTCTAGCTTATCTCAAATTTCTTTAGCAATTTTCAAATCCATAACTTTCACTAATTCAAAATTTGAAATACTACTCAAAAGAAAAAACCTTGCTTTACCATTTCTTTCATAGGCCTTGATCTCATCACTTGTGCTCGATCCATTTGCAGGTATAGTGTAATTATTCTTCACTACTTGCAAAACATCATATCCAAGGTAAACCAGATAGCCTTCTATCTTCACTTTCCAGAATGCATAATCTGTGTCATCAAGCATAAGGATCTCCTTCTTGTTCACCATCCTAGATCTACCTCAAGTTATTAAGCTTTTCTCCAAGGAACCTTGCTCTAATACCAATTGTTGCACAGACGATTGTCGTTGCACCAAAAGATCAACCTATTAATGCTCGATACAACCGCTAGAGTTAATAAATCTACGGGAAGCAATTAAGCCATGTCATAAACCTAAGTGTTATGTTGCACAACACAAGGAGACCAAGGGTGTGCACCTTGCAATGCCTACTAGCACCCAAAAGGCTAGGATTAATGTGATATAGAATTCAATATAATCAACACAAAATAATATCTACTCTCAAGTGAAAAACTCCATGCCTTAAAGAAACATGATTTATAATATAGATTTTAGGTTTATACACTTTATAATAATAAAAATAGTTTATTTTAAAAATATTATAGTACTTAAAAGTTATAAAATTCATATTTTACATCAAGTAGTGTGATCCTAAACCTTGATTTCATATATGTTATATTCCATATTTTTATATTTTAAATAGTAAAAATCTAATTTAATGAGATCTCCTTATCTAAAATTTGAAACATGGAGATGGTTCAAAAATATAAATAGAATAATAATAAATATTTCCTCTTTAATATTACCTAGAATAAATAGGTTGCACTTAGAGACTTAAAATAAAACACTAATAAAATGAGCATATGTATGTGGATAACTATGTTTCTACATTTAATGAAGTTTAGATCTTACCAAATAGAAAGTGAATCAATTGCAACTTCTATGTCTTTTATGTTTCCTGTGAGTAGAACTAGTACTCTATAGTACCAATACTCCAACCTATAGAGAAAATAATCCACAAAATAAATTAGTAAGAATTTAATTTGGTTAGAAATATTATTTTGATAAATTAAAAATAAATGAAAACTCACCAAACCATGACACCAGAGGCCACTGATAGCTTGAGAAAGGGCCAAATATCCAAAAATGCCTCCATTGAGTATCCAGTCCATGCATCTGGACACCACCCACATGTAACATATACATATTGAACAATAACAGGCACCCACCATGCTATATTTAAGGAAATAAGAGCACCCTCAAGTCCCATACTCCATTTGGACACAAAGAGCCAACATAGCAGAATCTTAAATATAGCCCCAAGTAATGATGACCATGCAGTTATGAAATTCTTGGATTGTGACTGTAAAAATCTGCTAAGAGTATAATAGAATATGAACGAAAATAGTATAGGAATACACCATAGAGATACTTTCCCTGATAACTCTGCAATATCATCAGGTTGCCCAAGGACTTTTAAGATAGGTGTGGTAAAAATGTAGAAGGATGTAAGAACCATTGCACAACCAGAGAGGACAATCCAAGAGCGTTGCATGTAAATTTCAAGTATCTCTTGTCTTTGTGCACCATAAGCTTGTCCACATAGTGTGCCAAGAGTTGTACCCATCCCTATCTATAAAAAAATAGTTCAACATTCTATAAATAAAAGGAGATAAATCAATTCCCATTATATTTTGTTTCTTGAGTGATGGCTATAAAATAGGATAATATGCATTGCAAAATAATATGTCAAACTCATTATTTTATCTAATAATTGATCATTTGAGTAATCAACCCTAGCTAATGAAATAAGGAATGAAAGGACTCTAAACACATTATGATAGGTGTTCAAACTATAGCAACTTATTTTATACAATGTTCTCACCAAAGAAAATTGTATTTCTAGATTATTATAGAACATTAAAAAATAGATGTCGCATTTAAATTTTATGTTTAAATACTTATATTTGTACATGTAAAAATTAAATTCTATAATGCTACATAGAAATATATAAAATAAATTAATGTATGAATGATGGAATGACTGTATTCCTTTATAAATAAGATTTCCTTAATTTTTTATAAATCTAGTTATATTTGAAATAAAAATTGTAGATTTGGCACATGTTGTTAGTGTATAAAAAATTGGTTGTTTTGACATGGATCTACATGAACATAATGAAATTTCTTCTATAAGGTGTTCAACTAATAGATCTTGTCACTTAAAATTATTAGATTAATAATGTTTGGCATAGATTAAAAATGTTTTTGTATTCTAAAATTTCATTTAGATTAAGCTTAAATCTAAATTAGACATGAGATAGATATTTAATATTTCAAGGACTTAAAGAACACTATTTTTGTTTTTTAGTATTAGTACAACTCACATTTTATTTTTAATGGTACATTAAACTTCCACCTAGACACTATCTATGGTTATTAGCATGGACAACTACACTCCTTTCATCTATAATAATAGAGATGCACATATTTTAGGAGCCTATTTACCTTTAACAATTGTTTGAGTATTATCAACCAAAAAAATTCTCAATATTCTAATATATTTCTTTTTTAATAATTATTTGATGGGGTAAATGTATTGTCATATGAAAGTCTAGCTAACCATTAAACATAGATGACAAATATTTTATTATATTGAGTCGATTATGATTTCAATATGGAGCACAATATTATTTTATCCTAGTTTCACCAACTTAGATGATTGTTTATAGGTCTTAGAACATATCCCTTCTATTAGAATTTTGACATGACAAATATTTTTGAGGGATATATATTTTGACTAGAGAAAATATTTATCTCTACAAAACCACTCATTATATGTTAGAATATTAAATCCCATTTGTCAAGACCAAATTGTCAAAAATACGTTAGAAACATAATCATGTTTATGTTAAAAATACAAAAACATTAGTAAAATTAAATAAAGATTAAAACCTTAATTTATTCAAATTAGATAAATAACTATATGATTAGAAAGACAAAAGATAATTCATCATTGTAATAGCACTTTCATGAAATATTTTGATGAAATATATATAATATAAGATGTATATATATACATGTGCATGTACATGTACATGTGTGTGTACATATATCAAATCAAACATTTCCAGTCTTATTTGTAGGTCGAGTCCTTAGGCATGGAAATATAAGCTAATTCCAAATCTTAAGGGTGGTATTTTGAATTTTGAATTTAGGTGGTATAATTGTGGTACCTTAAAATCACAAAAAGATCCAATGCTCATTTAGATGTATATTTCCAAGCTTATTGGCCTGCATGCATATTTTATTCATTTCTAAACAAATCTATTCAGGTTTCTTGTTTTGTGTGGTTCCTCATTTTCCATTGGAAATTTAGTTGTCTCCTCATAATTTATCCATCTTGTTTGAAAAATAGTTATATCTGTGACTGACTTTTTTATCATTGTAAAAATGAACATTATGGGTGATGGCAATTGATGCATAATTAGGAAAGAATTAAAAATGCAAAGCACTAAAGAAATTAGAAGAGAACAGTGAAAAATAAAGACAATGGATATAAAGACTTTGTGTAATTACGAAAGAGAACTCTCAACCTATTAAGGTGTGTCATCTATGTCAAATGAATTGAATGTTGAAACATAACTTAAATTGCCAATTACAATATGAAATAATGTAAGAAAGAATGATTATGCAACATTACATTTTAATTCTACTTCAAATTTAATTTTAGATGATATGCCAAATAAATAAAAAAGTTTACTAAATGACCAAGATGAAAAAATTTATCAAGCATGAACAAATTACACCACTAGAACAACCCCTATGATTTTTTGTTGAATACCAAACTATTTAATCAAAATTGATGAGAATGCTTTAAAACGAATGCTTAATAAAATAATTGAACACACTTTGAGAATAAATGTTGAAAAAATCTGAAATATTCTTTTTTTTAAATTAAACAACATAAAGATGACATTTTTTTTTTAGTTGATGAAAATATATGTTTATAATCATGGTAAAGACCTTTTTTTTCTTTTTTTTTAAGATTGTAGGAATCAGTCGGGATATCCATCCCCCTATAACTGACCGGTGACGCTGGCTCGACACACCCTCCGGTATCATGGGGACAGTGGGGAGACTAGACCTCATGACCCCTTGCTTTCTGCCAGCCAGGTGGATAAGCTGAAATTTAATCGAATCCAGGGGCTCTACTTCCACCTCCCCTTCTGTCGTCCCCCTATAAACTGCAATGCGCTGGTAAACTTTTTTCAGTGACTGGTGACGCTGGCTCGACACACCCTCCGGTATCATGGGGACAGTGGGGAGACTAGACCTCATGACCCCTTGCCTGCAACAGGATGCTTTAGCCAATCGAACTAGGCCCACCATCCTCACTGTTGCTTCTCCTTATCAACCACTACAATCTTAGTTATTCTGATCATTAAATTTGTGTTTCTCCCTCCACTAAATAAAGTCATCTTACAGACTTGTTGCCAAACCTTTCGAATGAATTGCAATGGGAAAGAAACTTTCACACAAAAAATATCTTAATGCTTTTATCAACTTTATTCAATAAAAAAAAAAAAAAAATATCATCTTAATGCTTAAAACACAAAACCCAGAACTCCTGCAATCTTCAACTGTCTATGTTGAAACCTTGCCTTCCTTTTGATTGGTAGTTGAGAGCCTTTACTCAGTATAAGCAAATATCTCCACAAACATAATCGAATTTTACTTTACAGAGCCAACCAAGAAAAAGAGTTGGAATCTCGTTTCTCTACTGTATGGTCGGTTACCCAACAGTCCATTTGAATCCACTTCTTGCAATTTTTAAAGCAAAATCAAATGTCATATCTGTTAAAAGGTGTGCAGCCCCAAAAACAACTTTTTTCTGGAAAAAGTGAAGAATTTTGGATGCCTGCACCGACATTTGACCCCACTTATTTAATATTTTTACATCGCTTCGTTTGAATCCTTTTGTATTTTTATTACTTTATTTAGAATTACATGGATATGGGATTGTTGGCTGGGTCCAGGATTTTATTAATGTTGGCAGAAGTTTTAGTTTGAGTATATTTTAAATAGTTTTTTTTATATAGTATAGTATTATTAGTTGTGATTTTATAATCATTAATGATTATAATGAGTATTCAAATTGATGTGATGTCAAATGAGCGTATTAATAAAAAATATGAGTTGATGCACAACTACTTTTCTATCTTTTTTAGGTCTTTTTGGATGCTTCAACAAAGAACATGTTATCTGTTTCTCACCCAATAATCTTTAAATTAGAAAGGAAACATCAAAATCCAATAGACATGCTCTGATTTTTAAGAATTTTTAACATTCTGTCTATGATAGAATCTCATCAATCATAATTATTGAAACATGTTAAATTACTGAATCTCTTTCTTATAATTGACAAACCATAATGTTTTAAGCTTAAAACTATTGAAAAACAAGAAAAATGGACGCTGCAATTTTGTCAGTTGAGGAAACTGTAGACAACTGAATTTATATAATGTTATGGGCTTCAGGCAAACTCACGGCCGAAAATTCACCACCAACAATTCACCGCGGGAAAATTCACCACCATGATAAATTCACCTCATGGAAAATTCACCGCCATGAATTGCTGGTGGTGAATTTGTCATGGCAATGAATTTTCCCGCAGTGAATTGTTGGCAGTGAATTTTCCTAAAGCCAATGTTTTGTTATAATGGGCATATGGCAAATTCACCAGCATTTATTCACCGCAAGTAAAATTCATCGTCAGCAATTCATCACCCCGAAAAATTAACCATTAATAACACCGAAAACACAGTGATAATCCATTTACCAAAAAAATCAATACAAAAGAATTTAAATACTCACAATGACACCCCAAAAACACAGTGATAATCCATTTACCCAAAAAAAAAAAAAAACAATACAGATGGAAATACTCACAATGATGCCTGAAGTGAAACCCACAATAACATTGATGACCATGGAAAAAGCAGCAAGCTCCAAATCGCCAATATGTCCTACAAATGCCTGTGTAATGACGTTGAAGCCATATATTGCAAACCTACTGAAGATTGCAGCACCTGCAACTTTCCATAGCGCTATTGATTCAATCCAGAATATCCCTGGCAGATCTGCGCTTGTGAAGCAGCCTCTTTCTCTTCCTTGAGCAGTAGCAGGTAACAGAGGACTTGTAACAGACTCTTCCTCCATTGCTTTTCTTGTAATACTTCTAGCAGCCTAAAAGCTAGGTGACTGTCATTCGGAGTACACTAGTACGTATTTGTAACCGACTTTTTTATTTGATTTGACTGGTTTTAACTTTTGTCGTTTAACTACGAGTCAAATTAAATTAGTTGGTGACTTCATTCAACAAACACTCCACACCTAACACCTTAGTTAACTATGATAGGGGAGAAGTCCTCTCCGTCATTCATTGAATTACGGCCACCTTCATGCTCATTTAACTTCTTTAAAAAAAAAATCATTTTGATCCATTAAAAAAAAACATTTTAGTTAACTATAATATAATGTAAGATGGAATGAAACGAAGCGAAATTTTAAAATAATGTAATAATAGAATGTATTTTATAATGTAAGATGGAATGAAAGAAAATTTTAAAAATTTGTACTAGTAGAATTTGTTTTTTTAAATAGTTATTTGATCTTTGAATATGAATGTTCATTTGATGGTCAAATCAATTAATACATACAATCAAATATCTATTACAATTGTGGAAAACATGGATTAGGGGAGAGGACTCGGGTAGCATATTTCACTAGTTGTGATAGTAGTTGTTTGTATAATGTCCAATATTTTTATCAATATTGGACCAATAATTGTGACTTTAAAGTTGTTAGTGTTGACGATGACTACCCATAATTAAACAAAATGTATTCCTTTGATCTAAAAAGCAACCAATCATGTGATTCCACATCGGTGCTCAATAAAACATGTTGTGAATGCACAAGTATTGGTCTCACTTTTTTTTTGGGCTTTTTGGACACCTTGACAAAAAACATGTTGATGTGGCATCATATTTGATAATGTGGTCTTGAAACCTTAGTTATAAGCAGAGGACTTGCCAAGTAAGTTGCTGTAAAAAATTGGGAGTGATTTGAAATTTCCACGTAGGATAATTAGAAGCACGAAGGTAGGGTGTTCAACTAGTGGATTATTCTAGATAGAGGATTAGGAGTTGTGCCATATGAAGACTTTGAGATAGAGGATGTTCTCGTCCATTCCCCATAAGCCACTCATTTCTCTAAATGAAATAGAGCATTTAATAAATATATAATATATATCACAGTGTTGGATTATTTGATTATCAAATCAATTAATAAATTATGTTGAATGTCAAGTTTAATATTGTTTTATTAGAATGGAATTTGTAAAAAACATTCAACTTTTCATTGATATATGATATTATGTCAATCAATATCTTCATTTAATTATATTCATACATAATTAAAATTAGCAAAGTATAAATTTATAAATTTTTGTTGATGTATTGCTAAACATTTTTAAATTAAGTTTTAGTAGCCATTGTAACTATAAAATGACATTCACTAAAATTGTATGAATAATATATATATAATAAAATAGTTTGAAAGTAAAATAAAATGGTTTTTTAGTAAAAATTAAAAAATTGAAGATTATATCTTTTAACATTTTTTGGATAAATGAAAAATCCAAAACTAAAATCTCTCCACATTTTTTAAATAAATCGTACATATTAGTAATATAGTTGGTACATCAATATTTATATTTATATTTATATTAAAATATACATTATATATAAAGTATTCTTTAAAATAGGTTTTTTATATAGAAAAATCAATTCATTTGAATTGTGATAGAGAAGCATGAGCCAATCAAATCTATCAATAAAAACATATTTAACGATTGTAGACAACTTCACAGCATCCAACAATTTTTGGTGTTGACAAGACAAGAGTCTTATTGACTAATTAACAAAAATGATACCTAATATGATTTGGGAAACATAATATTTCATATTTGAAACTACCTTAAGCTTTTCTAACAAAATAATTGGTATATATCAACTATTATATCACTATTTGTCAACAATAAAAATATTTAAAATCAAAATCTACTTAATTAATATATATTTCTAAATTCTCTAATCCTAACTATCACTTTAGTCTAAATTAATTTAGGCTGCATTACTTCATTTCAATAGCCAAATTGAAACTACAAACTGGAAAAAGAAAATAAGACTTCAAATTTTTGGTGGAATAAATAAAATAATTCGATTTGTTAAAAATTAGGCATTTCAACTTACAAACAATATTTCTCGAAAGTCGAAAAGATTTTTTTTGTATTGGATTAACATAAGGTAAAATACAACCAGCATAAAGTTGCAATCAAGATAAACAATCAGCTACATAGCACAATACAGGGTGCAGAAAAAATGTTCAAATGACACAGGGTAGTAGCAAAAATACGAAGACAAAACCAAATGAATTGAGGGGAATAGAAGTTGAGAGTCTTTTACTCCCTACATTTGTAGCACCCCTCTATTTTGCTCATATGTTCAAACAGTGTGTTTCTCTGATATGCTTATGTTTTCTGACAGTACCTTTACTTTGATAGACCATGATACTATGTTATTATTTGATCGCTAACTTTGGAGCAATGTTGGTTTTATATTATAATGTGAGAGTACATTATTCTGATGTTTATTGTTTATGACATGCTTTCTGATTAACATATTTATTTATTTGAATTGATATTGTTATATGCTCATATATATTTTATTGATGTTGTAGATTCGTTAGTTTGATGTGACATTGTATTGGTGAAGGGAATGGGATTGCATCACTCACTTGTGAGCACCCTGTGATTCTGTAATTCTCTCTTCGCGGTGTGATTGATTATCATATATATACATGTTCGACATATGCTTTGATTGCAGGTTTGCAGGTATAGAACATTGACTCCACCTGGATTCACAGGTTTCAGTGTGTCCATTGTCCAACGATTAGTTGATTGGGAGATAGTAACTGGGTTCCCCTTACTAAGCCACAACCCTAGTCATAGTGTGTCGTCAGTTTTAGTTGGTCATGTTTTGTTATCATTATGTCCATTTTTGCCTTGTTGTTTATTTATGTTGCAAGGTATGTTTAAGGGAAATAAATGATTTAAATGTTTTAAGTGTTTATTTAATTAATCTGGATTATTGTGTTAGAAGATTTGTAATTTAATTTAATTAATTAAATTTAATTTATTTGGTAAAAATAATTTAATCTTATGATTAAATTTATTTTATTAAGTAATTAAATTAATTATACTTAATTTAAATTAGAAAATATTATGTGATTGTGAATTATTAAAATGCATTAATATCTAAAAAATATCTAGAGGGATTATTTGAGTATTCATTGAGAAGATATTTAATTTTTGACATGTGTTGGGAAATTTTAATTACAGTTGTTGGGAAAATTATTTCGCAGAGAGAATGTTTGCTTTAACAAAGAGAGGTAAGAGGTTATTTCGTGGAAGAGGAGAAGATATTTTGGGGAGAGGTTGTTAAAAAATTAAGATTGGTTGTTGAAAATTTGGGGAAGGATAATCTCAGGGAAAATACTTTGGCTCTAGATTTGTTTTGTTTTTTCTAGAAGAAGCTTTGTTTTCTGGAAGGAGGCTTGGGTTAATTGGAAGAAGCTCTACTTCAATCTTCATATCCTCAAGTGTCTGGAATTAGGTTCTTTATTTGTTTTCTTTATTTACAATTTGAAAAAATTATTAGAGTAAATTGGTTTTTTGAAAAAGATTACATGTAAAGGAAAATATTTCATTTGTTCAGAAGCTTTATTTTATTTTGTAAAATTATAAAGATTGTCGTGTTTGTTTTTACCGTAAAATCTTTTGTAGAAAACTTTTGTAGGGATTTTTTTAAAACAATGGAAAACTCGGAAACAGAACAATAGGAAACTAGAAAACTTCTATTGGTATGGAATTAAATTTCTTTGTAGAATTGTGTAGAAACCTCTTGGGAATTTTTGTAAATGTTATATGTAGAAAATTATTGCTCTTCTTCCTATTTGATTTGTTTATCTTGAGAAATGTGAAAACCTCTGTGTAGAATTTGTGAAGTCCTTTTGTAGAAAATCTTTGTATATTGGCTTTTCTAGAGTATTTATGAAAACTTCCTGTAGAAAACTATTTGTGAAAATTAATTGCCCGACTAAGGCAATCGTTTTGGTAATATATATATACATATACATACATATACAGATATATGTTTGTGCATATAAGAATATTCTTTAAGTTTCTTGTAAAACAAAATTTTATATTGAAATTGCCAGTAATCAAATATTATTTTCGTACGGCGATTTCTTATTTATCATTGGTTATTTCTTTGAAAGGTTTTATTTTAGTGATAATTATTTGGGGGGCCTGGGGGCGCTACCCCCACAATCAACTCCCCATATGGGGGAGTTGGCGTTGTGGAGGCAATTTCGTTGCTTCCACAAACCGGTTGTTGGTATGTGGCAACTGATCATGCTATATTGTACACTCTTTAGTACTATACACTCTTCATGTATCCTCATCAAGGTCTGGGGCCGGGCCTGGCCCCGGGTGGGGTTTCAAGGGTGGCAACCCCTAAAAAGCAAAGGGTTTGGGGGCAGCAACCCCCAAGAAAAAAAAATCACCTTTTTTGTTTCATCACCGAAAAGGAAAAAAGTCGACATTATGAACGCTAATTTTTGGAAGCTTCTAAAAGCTTGTTACAAGTGGTTGGAATGGGGAGTTCTAGCATGGAATTATTTTCTATATTGTAATATGTTTTGCACTGGATAATAAAATCATTGGATGGTTGTGGTTTGGTGAATGTAGCCCATATTGGGTAAACCACGTTAAATTCCTTGTGTTGTCTTGTTTCTACAATAATTTTTTGTGTGTTTTATTTCTCAATTTATTGATAAAATTTGCATTTAACTTTCAGATATTTGCCCTCTAACCCTAAAAATTGGTATCAGAGCAGGTTGTTTTTAGTTATCCTTTATAGGAAGGTCTCACAGTTGAGTGGGAGTCTCATAGCTGAGTGGGAGCAATGGAAGATAAAGGTAAGTTGAAGGTTGAGAAGTTCAATGGGTAGAACTATCAGTTATGAAAGATGCAGATGGAGGACTACCTCTATCAAAAGGATTTATGGCGGCCATTGGAAGGGAAAGCCAAGAAACCATCAACAATGTCTAATGAGGACTGGGATATTTTGGATAGAAAGGCACTTGGGAGTATTCGTTTATGCCTAGTACAATCGATGGCGTTCAATATTACAAAATCAAAGACAACTCAAGAGTTGATGGAAACCCTAGCAAAGTTATATGAAAATTCTTCTGCTTCGAATAAGGTATTTCTTATGAAGCGTTTATTTAATATGAAAATGGTAGAAGGTGGGTCAGTTACTGATCATTTAAATGAGTTTAATACAGTTAGTAGTCAATTAACCTCTGTAAATATATTTTTTTATGAAGAAGTTAGGGCTCTTTTGGTTTTGTGTTCTTTTCCTGAAAGCTGGAATAGGTTGGTAATAGCTGTTAGCAGTTCTATTTCTGGTTCGAATACATTAAAATTTCATGATGTTGTTGGTGTTATTTTGAGAGAGAAAAATCATAGGAAAAGCTCAGGTGGAACATCCACATCAGGTAGTGTTTTGAATACAAAAAGCAGGGGCAAAACAAAGGAGAGAGGAAACAATTCTAGAAGTCATGGGAAGTCATGAGGAAAATCAAGGGACAGAAGGTCCCAATCTAGTTACAAGAGGGATTGTTGGTACTGTGGTAAGCCAAGTCATTTAAAGAAAGATTGTTGGTCTCGGAAAAATAAAGAAGGAGACAAAAGGAAGGAAATAAAGAGGAAAATTTGGTAAGTAATAAATTTTATGAGGATGCTTTGATTCTTTCCCTTGACAATATTGATGATTCTTGGGTGTTAGATTCAAGGGCTTCATTTCATGCTACGCCCCATAGAAATTATTTTCTTAATTATGTCCAAGGGAATTTTGGGCTGGTTTATTTGGGAGATAATGAACCTTGTCAGATTGTTGGAAAGGGAAGAATCAAGATTAAGTTGCAAAATGGGAATCATTGGCTACTACATGAGGTAAGGCATGTTCCAAAGTTAAGAAGAAATTTAATTGCAGCAAGGCAACTAGATGATGAAGGTTGTGTTGTTACATTTAGTGATAAAAATTGGAAGGTTGCAAAAGGTGCCTTAGTGGTAGCAAAAGGTGTGAAAGTGGGCACCTTATATCTTTGTACAGGTCATATTGTTCCTTCTACTTTAGCTATTGCAAATAAAAATCAATGTTCAGGAACAGTTGTTACAGTTTAGCAAGCACAAAATCAAATAGTTGTTGTGGATTTTGAATCAACACTATGGCGTAATAGACTTGGGCATATGAGTGCAAAAGGTATGAAAATAATTCATTCAAATAATGTTTTACCAGGTCTAAAATGTGTTAATATGGATTTATGTGAAAGCTGTGTGTATGGAAAACAAAAGAGAGTTAGTTTTCTCAAAGATGGGAAACAAAAGAAAGATGAGAAATTGGAGTTTGTGCATACAAATGTATGGGGACCATCTCAGGTATCTTCTCTCAGAGGCTCTTAGTATTATGTTACATTCATTGATGATGCAACTAAGAAGGTATGGATTTATTTCCTTAGGTAGAAATCTGATGTATTTGAAAAATTTTAAAAATGGAGAAGCTTGGTTGAGAATGAGACAGGTAAAAAGTTAAAATGTCTCGGATCTAATAATGGTGGTGAGTATTGTAGCAAATATTTTGAATATTATTGTTCCTGTAATGGTATTCGTAGGCAAAAAATGGTTCCAAGGGCTCCACGGGAAAATGGAGTGGTTGAGTGCATGAATAGAACAATAATGAAGTGTGCACGAACTATGAGATTGCATGTTGGATTGCCTTTAAACATGTGGGAAGAGGCTATAAACACTGTTATTTATTTAATTAATAGAGGTCCCTCTAATCCTTTGGGTTGTGGCATTCCAGAGGAAGCATGGACAGGTAAGGAAGTGAGTTATTCTTTTCTCAAAACCTTTGGTTGTGAAGCATTTGCACATGTAGATTTTGAAAAATAGAACCAAGCTTGATGCAAAATCAAAGAAATGTATATTTATTGGATATGGAATTGATGAATTTAGTTATAGGCTTTGGGATTTTGAAAATAAGAAAATTGTGAGAAGTAGGGATGTCATATTCAATGAGAAAGTGTTGTACAAAGATCTATTGCAGCAATATGAGAAGAAAGAAAGGGATTATGCAGTGTTGGATGATATTACAAACAATAATGTTCCAGTGGTTCTTCATGCTCCACAACAACAACAAAAGAAATACCATAAAATCCAATGAATGTTAGGTGATCTTCAAGGATAAGTAGACCTCCAGAAACATTTTCTCCCTCTTTGTATTCTATTTTATTAACTGATGTTGGTGAATCAAAATGTTATCATGAAGTTATGCAAGTGGATACCAAGGTTCAGTGGGAGCATGGAATGGAAGAATAAATGGACTCCTTGCTGAAAAATAAGACTTGGGAATTATGAAAGTTGCTTGCGAGTAAAAATACTTTACCAAACAAATGGGTTTATAGGGTGAAAGAGGAGGATGGAGGTAAGAAAGGATTTAAAGCCAAATTAGTTGTAAAGGGATTTTCATGTAAAAACGGTATTGATTTTGATGAAATCTTTTCTCCAGTTGTTAAAATGACTTATATTCGTACTATTTAAGTATTGCGGCTACTAAAGATTTGCATTTAGAATAGCTTGATGTTAAAATGGCCTTTCTCCATGGTGATTTGGAAGAGGAAATATATATGGAATAGCCAAAAGGATTTGAGGTCAAAGGTAAGGGGAAACTAGTGTGCAGATTGAAGAAAAATTTATATGGCTTGAAGTAGGCACCTCAATAATTGTATATTAAATTTGATATTTTTATGGGTGAGCAAGGCTACAACATGTGTAATTCAAACCATTTTGTTTACTTTAAGAGGTTAGTTGAAGATAGCTACATTATTTTATGTTTATATGTTGATGATATACTTGTAGCAAGATCTAACATCGATCACATAAAGGAGTTAAAACAATAGTTAGCAAATTCATTTGATATGAAGGATTTGGGAGCAGCAAAACAAATCCTTGGTATGAAGATTACAAGAGATAGGAAAAATAGAAAATTGTTTCTATCTCAGGTTGATTATGTTGAAAAGGTGTTGCAGAGATTTCATATGGAGAACAAAAAAATTGTCAGCACACCTTTGCCTAGTCATGTCAAATTGACTAAGGATGTGTCCAAAGACACAAGAGGAGGAAGAAAAAATGTCTAAGGTACCATATTCTTCAGTTGTAGGTAGTTTAATGTACACCATGGTATGCACAAGACCGAATATTGCACATGCTATAGGAGTTCTTAGCAGGTATATGAGTCATCCTGGAGTTTAGCATTGGAATGCAATAAAATGGATTCTCAGGTACTTGAGAGGTACATCCAATAAATTTTTATGTTTCGAGGGCTCTAATACAGATTTAAAAGGCTATGTTGACTCAGATATGGTAGGGGATATAGATACCAGGCAGAGTACCACAGGTTATGTATTTACAGTTGGTGGGATAGCAATGAGTTGGATTTCTCAGATGCAAAAGTTTGTTGCTTTATCCACCACGCAACAGAGGCAGCAAAGGAGATGATATGGCTAAAAAAATTTATGGAAGAGTTAGGCAAACAATAGGCTGAAAATCACTTGTTTACAAACAACTAGAGTGCGATACATCTTGCAAAGAATTCAACCTTGCACTCTAAAACCAAACTTATACAGCTGAGATATAATCTCATTCGGTTAGTGTTGGAAGATGGACAGGTAAAGTTGGAAAAGATACATACATATGCCAATCTAACAGATATGTTTACAAAGGTGGTGATAAGGGAGAAGCTAAGCTCCTCTTCAGCTTCATTTGGCCTTCTAGGTTGAATTTAAGTATAACATAGCAGCAAGGTCCAAGGTGCTTATTTCTAGTGGGAGTTTTAAGTGCAGTGATGTCATCCAGGATCAGTCTCCAAGTGGGAGATTGTGTTGGTATGGAGCTTGATCAGTCTCCAAGTGGGAGATTGTGTTGGATGGAGCTTGATCAGTCTCCAAGTGGGAGATTGTTGGTATGTGGTGGTTGATCATGCTATATTGTACACTCTTTAGTATTGTACACTCTTCATGTATCCTCGGCGGGGTCCGGGGCCGAGTTGGGCCCCGGGCAAACGTTTAGGGACGGCAGCCCCCGAAAAACAAGGGTTTGGAGGTGGCAGCACTTGAGAAAAAAAATCACATTTTTTCGCTTTGTCACCGAAAAGGAAAAAAGTCAACATTATAAACCCTAATTTATGGAAGCTTCTAAAAGCTTGTTATAAGCGGCTGGAATGGGGAGTTGTAGCATGACATTATTTGTGATATTGTAATATGTTTTAGACTGGATAATAAAATCATTAGATGGTTGTGGTTTGGTGGATGTAGCCCATATTGGGTGAACCACATTAAATTCTTTGTGTTGTCTTGTTTCTGCTATAATTTTTTGTGTGTTTTATTTCTCAATTTATTGATAAAATCTGCATTTAACTTTTAGATATCTGCCTTCTAACCCTAACACCGAACACCCCATATGGGGGAGCCGGTTGCAATGGCAGCCCGACATCCATAAAAACTATGGCTATTCTATCCTACAGTCGCCTTTATGGCTGGTTCACTAAAACTTGTGCTTGCCTTATTTAATTTGGCTTCCTCTTAATATATATTTTATTTGGGTTTGAATATATATGAATTTTGTTTCATTTGGTTGGAATAAATATATATAATATATATTATAGTGCATAGATATATATATTAATATATATTAATGTATAATTATATATATTAATATATATTAATGTATAATTATATATATTAATATATATATGTTTATGTGTATATATGTATGTATATATATATATATTTAAATATATATACATATTTAAAATTGTATAGAAATGGTTATTGGTTTAAAAAATTTAACATAATATATATATTTATTTATTTATTTAAATATGGGCATGTGCAAGATCATGATGGGCCAAAAAGTGGCGATATGAAAAAAGTAGTGTTTTGCACTCGCCAAAAAACATGAAAATCTTGAGTTCACCTTTTTTTTGGGTTGGGTGTCAGTACATTGCTCCATAGCAATGCCCAAGCCTAAGTTTTACAAATCGGATATCCGATTTTTAAAAGTAAAAAAAATCGAATATTTGATTTGGGGTCAGGCAATAGAAATAAAAAAAAGGTTATTTCTTATTCATTTTAACACTTTCAAATGTCCAGTGACTCAAACAGCAACAATGGGCACGAATTTGATATTCTTTTTTAGTTGATATCTGATTTTGAAGGTAAGTATTTGGTTTTTTTTTTTGTTTTAATTGATTTTTATTTGAGTTTTGTATAATTTTAACTAGTTTTTAATAGATTTTATTAAAAATTAGGGTGTTTTACAATTTTTTATTAAAACCAGGATTTTTTATAATAATTTCACTTATATTATGTAATTTCAATTAGATTAATTAGTTTTGAACTTCAATAAAGTATTACGGCTAAGAATCAAAACCCACAAATGCCAAACCCTCCACCACCTCCGCGGCCACCAATTGAAGAGTTAATTGGTGAAAAACTGGAACAATTGAGGGGAATTTGTGATTTTTATAAGACAATCCCTCGATCAAGGAAGATGACAAACACATTGAAAGAAATAATTAAAAATATAGAAACCCTCTCCACCCAACATAATGCCTTTCTTTCGTGGCGAGAAAGCATGAGGGAATATTACTCATGTGGATTGTCTTATGAAGATGTGAAAGATCTCTAAATAACAAAAGCCCAAATAGCCTATTTATTTTTCAACCCCTGCACCGGTCTGCTAGTTAATGTTAATAAACCAAAACTTTCTATAAAATGGTGCATGAATAAGGACATTGCAGATAAATTTTGGGATCGTTGGTGCATGGTTTTTTGATAAACCACCCAACAACAATAGTGATGTACCATTTTACTTTATTAAAGAATTATATGTTGATTTTGTGTTAGGGCATCATGTCAATTACTTTGACATTAAACCCTTCTAGGGAGTAGGTGGAGGTATGCCCCAAGATAGACCAGGGGAAGTTAGAGTAGTCCAAGGCCCATATGTTCCCCCTCCTCCCCTTCCTCAGCCACCTCCAATACGTCATCCAGATATTATTGAGGATGCAGCCACATAGACTATTCAGGCTATTCACTTTTTGAGTGATCTTTTTGTTTCTCATACTACTACAGTAGCTCAACCACATGCTGGTGATGTTTGCAATGGATAGAGTGTTGTTGTATCATCCTCCTTAGGTCCACATAAGTGTGTACCACATACTTACACTATGTGCCACCATATATGCTTGGGTCCTCTTATACAGCTCATTGAGTATCCCTTGGACACATATGATTATGACCTCCATGATGCGGAAGTTATAGGAGATCGAACGTAGGAGATTGGAGCACACCCTATAGAGTCCTCTGCTGCCAGAGAGGAGGACATTGGAATAGTTACACAAGTAAGATTTAAGTTATAAACTCATAACTTGCATTTGTTTTTAAATGAATATTAATAAGAGATAGTATCAAATACTAATATTTATTTACATGAGCTATTTAATAGTTGATGTTTGAGGAGGAGCTTACACAGGTTACTGATAGAACCCTCAAGGCCATTTCATTTGGCCTTGACATGCACGTGGTATATATTTTTGCACTCAAATATTTAAATTTTTTTATTATATACTTGCTTGTCATTTGAATTGTCAATAATGAAATTATATATATTAACTTATATGTTTATCTTATTTTCCTCTTGTAGGAAACACCTAGAGCAATTGAGGTGCAACACTCTCTAGACTTTGGATGCGTAATGGTAGATAAGGGAAAGGTAATTCAACTCAAATTTGATTGAATTAAGTTTTTTAAGATCTTGTATAGTGATTATACATACATTGACATAGATTGGTAGTTTCATATACTTGTCATATTTATATGTACAGGCGGTTATGAGCTACACATCCTTGTTGACAAGTGTCACAACGCTTAAAGGAGTATGTTTTGGAACACTTGAAGGAGTAGGTGTTGAAACACCTCAAGGAGGAGTTGTCGAAACACTTGAAGGAGATAAAGAAAGAGAGATGCCTAAAGGGGTATGCGTTTATTTTATTTTGTGTTTGGTAAATATGTTCCTATTACCAACAATTGTATGCTAACTTGTATCAATTTTATGTTTTTGTTCACATATATAGATTGGCATTACAAAATTTCATATGACTGATTATTTGAGAGGGGTATATTCTAGGATTCCTCACAGTTTGAAGAGATGTATATATGAGGTAATCAAGATTTCAATTTTAGAGTTCAATTATAGTTTAATGTATATTGATTTTGATGTTAATTATTCAATTTTAAATTATATAATATAACTAATCTCAATTATGGTTTGAATTTTTCTTGTGCAGTTTCCTTCAGAGCCAAAGAGTGCTTCAAAGAGGCTCCATTTTCATGATCCACCAATAGTTTAGGATGAGATAGACATTTTGGCATGTATATTTTCAATAGATATCAAGATGCCCCATTTTGATGATCCATCAGTAGTTTAGGATGTATATTTTGAATAGATATTGAGATGGCATATGCCACATTTTGTAAAAATTTGTTTGAGTTGGCATTGATGCCAATTTTGTATATGGGCATACACTTGATTATTGGATAATTTGATATATAGAAGTTGAGAATCGAAATAATTTGTTCCTCATGTGCATATTTAAATTGTTCAAAAATTTAATCTTGAGCATTGGTTAAATATCAATGTAAAATAGCATAAAAAATAATGGTTATATTATATAGTTGACAATAAAAAATAATGAATAATGGTTAAATTATATCATATATTACTTAGTTATATTATGGTTATATTATATAGTTTAAATATCTTTGAAGACCAGAACAATGGTAAAGTTTAACATTTTAACTTTAAAGTTTAAATACACTCTAATGGATTGAATTCGGTGGGCAATAGGGTTAACCTCACCACAAACTTGGTTTGAAGCATTTTCATTTTCTTTAGTGCATTTGAGAGGCAATTTACTAAGGGTTGGTTTGTATATCCTATTTAAGGGTTTTGAGTGCATCTAAAATAGCATATTAAGCCTTCCACCCACTGTATGCATTTGTAAGTCAATGGATGGGTTTAGTTAGGATTAATAAACATTTTTTCATTGTTTCATGTGCAAGGGAATTTCAGGATCATGATTTTGATGGTGCCCTAGATGGTATTTTGGGTGTTTTTGCATGAAATGAGGGGTTAGAGGGGGTAAATGTGAGAAATATTTGAGGGCATTCACTTTTTATGTCCTTTTAAGTTTTTGAAGGGTTGTTCAAAGGTTTTGGGTGCACTTGGTTGGTCTAGTGAATTCTACAAGTAGGTTTTTCTATAAACCCTTGCCTAAATTGAGCGATTTGAGGGTTTTATTTAATAGGGTCTTAAAGGGTGAGTTCCTGAAGATAAGCTGGAAAATTTGTGGTTTTGTCACCTAGCGAGTGCTTCCCCATTGATTTTTAGGTTTTTGAAGTGATTCAAGGGTGGTTTCTTTGGATATTAAGCCTATTTGGCTAGGTTGAGCAATGTAGTTTGAATAATTTATGGACGTTGTTCCAAAAGATTCATATGTGGGGTTGATGTATGTTGTAGAAGTATTTAATGGGTGCCTAGAATGATGGTCACTTGTAGAGGTTGTTAAGGAAAACTGAGAGTTAAGTTGGGAAAATTGGGTCTGCAAACAAGGATGTCTAGGTGAGAAAGGGAAAATAATCCAAGATTGAGTTTGTAAGAAGAAAGGTGATTTGTAACCTTTTGAGTTGATAAAGTAAGGGGTTTGTCAACCTAGGTTGCTATCAAAAACACTCACCAACACTCCAAAACTCAAAACCCTCACTTTTGACAAGTTTCAAGGAGGATTTATTGAAAACCTCACCTCCAGACCTTTCCTCATTGTTTCAATGCCTCCAACACCTTCAAATATGTTTTTCGTTGCTTAATTAACTCTTACAAAGTGTTGTCCTGATGTAAGAAAGATTAGGACCTTTCACATGAAATTTAAGAGGCATCTAACAAGATTAAGATTAGGACCTCCAACACCTTCAAATATGTCTGTAGAGATTAGGACCTTTCACATGGACTTTAATAGGAATCTAACAAGATTAAGATGCTCTTACAAATTTAACTTATCCCCAAAACACACCCTAAAGGCTTGTAGCCTCAAAACATAACTTTTGAAGATTTATTTTGGAGAAGGCCATACAGAGACCTACAAAACATCATTAATCCTCTTATCTTACCAGCAACAAGTACCTTTGTACCTACTGTACCTGTAGAACCTTCATTCTTTGCAACATTCTTCCCAACCAATGGACACACAATGGACCCTATCATGACATTAGCATACTGTAATTTACTACCAACTCAGTCTTAAAACTTGTTGCAACCTTCACACCTATTGTCAGATTATTTTTAGACTTCAAACTAACCATCTCACTTGATACCATAGTTTTAGTAGACATTGCCTTTGAAGGAAGGTTGAGTGCATTCTTTGAAGTTGCTTGTTTAAGGTTGTAGTTAAGGGTTTGAGGATCAAAATGTATTAAGAGTCCATTCCACCTTATTTTCATGTTGTGATTCAATGGAATGGGCCTGGTTAGAATAAGATTAAGTGTAGGAATAGACATCTTGTTGTGGCAAAGACATTTGGTGGAGATTTCCATGTTGCCCCTGTGGAAAAAGCATGAATTTAGGCCTAGGAGGCATAGCTTGAAGTAGCAAATTAAAGAAATATTTTTGAAGAAGGTTAGAACCTGGTTGTTTTAGTGTTATTAGGTGGAGTTTTTTGTGATAGAATGTCTACAAAGGCATTTGGATGTTTGGGCTTGAAGCCCTAGTTGAACAAAGAGTGAAAATGGGTGAAATTGAGAGGTTTTAAGAAGGAAATGTGTGAGAACTTTGGGGGAAGCATAATTTGAAGGTGAATTAAGTTTGTGTAGGGTGAAATAAGAATGGTTAAAAACAAATTTAAAGTTTAATGAGGTTTGGAGATGGGTTTTTCAATAAACCCCTACTTATTTGGTGAAAATGAGGGTTTTGTGGAAGAGGGTCCTAGCAAGCGAGTTTTGACTCAGTGGTTGAATAATTTGTGGTTTTGGAGGTATTTTGAGGAATTTATAATGGTATTTTGAGTGGACAGAAAGATTGAAGGAGATTTCCTTTGATAAAGTGGGCTGATTGGAGCCCCTTTTCCAACGTTCAAGGTCAGTTTGATGGTATGGTTCCAAAGTAAGTACATGTGATTTTGTTATTTTTTTCTTGGGTGTAATAAGGTCATACATGACCATTAAGATTAATTTAGATTCATTTTGAAGTGATTTGGGGTCATTTGTCAAAAAATGTAAAAAGTTGTCAAGTTGTTAAAATGTTGTTAAGCAACTTTTGCAAGAAAGTGCAAATATGAAGTTTTATTAAAAAATTGTTTAAAAATTGGTTGTAAACAATTGGGACGTGTCCAAGTGGGTAATTTTACACTAGGAATGGTCCTCTTATGCACTGAAACACGCATAATCGCTCCAAGCTACATTCAACCGATAGATTCCCTTAAGAGTCCAAAGTGCAAAATGGGTGCAAACTTCAGCATTCTTGTATTTGGACATTGTGATGCTTAGAAACTTCTTGTCTAACCCTATGTTATCATTTTTGGCCCCTTTATAATACCCTCTCTCGGTTTTTTCTAGCTCAAAGGCATTTTCCTATGGTGGCGAATTCTCGCTTAGGGAAAAAGTTGTCAAATGCAAGTAGTTGAAAGTTGTAAAGTGGTGCACCTTTCATTTTACAACTCATGTGACCAAAAATATTTTTTTGATGCATCTAGGTGGGTACATTTATGCTAGGCAGGGTCCTTTTTCACACTGAAACACGCGAAATTGCTCTGAACTACATTTAATCGGCAGATTCCCTTAAGAGTCCAAAGTGCAAAATGGCTACAAACTTCAACATGCTCCTATTTGGACACTGGGACACTTAGAAACTTCTTGTCTGACCCTATGGGATTTTGTTGGGCCCCTCTACAATAACCTCTCTCGGTTTTTTCTATCTTAGAGGCATTTTCTTGTGGTGGTGAATTTTTGCTTGGAGAAAAAGTTGTCAAATGCAAGTAGTTGAAAGTTGCAAAATGGTGCAACTTTTGTTCTGCAAATCGTGTGACCAAATGGACTGTTCTAACATGTGTGATTGGATATTTTTACACTAGGAATGGTCCTCTTTCACACTAAAACACGTGGAATCACTCTGAGCTACACTCAACCAACAGATTCCCTTAAGAGTCCAAAGTGCAAAATGGCTGCAAACTTCAACATGCTCGTATTTGGACACTGTGAGACTTAGAAACTTCTCATCTAACCCTATGGGATTTTTTTGGGCCCCTTTACAATAAACTCTCTCGGTTTTCTCTATTTCAAAGGCATTTTCTTGTGGTGGCAAATTCTTGCTTGGGGAAAAAGTTGTCAAATGCAAGTAGTTGAAAGTTGCAAAGTGGTGCAAATTTTGTTCTGCAACTCGTGTGACCAAACAGACTATTTTGATGCATCCACATGGGTACATTTACACTAGGCATGGTCCCTCTTTCACACCGAAATATGCAAAATCACTCTGAGCTACATTCAACTGACAGATTCCCTTAAGAGTCTAAAGTGCAAAATGGATGCAAACTTTAACATGCTCGTATTTGGACACTGTGACACTTAGAAACTTCTCATCTGACCCTATGCGATCACGTTGGGCCCCTCTACAATAACCTCTCTCAATTTTTATCTATCTTGGAAGCGTTTTCCTGTGGTGGCGAATTCTCGCTTGGGGAAAAAGTTGTCAAATGCAAGTAGTTGAAAGTTGCAAAGTGGTGCAACTTTTGTTCTGCAACTCGTGTGACCAAACGAACTATTTTGACACGTCCAAGTGGGTACGTTTATGATAGGAATGGTACTTTTTCACACTGAAACACGTGGAATCAAGCTACATTCAACCGACAGATTCCCTTAAGAGTCCAAAGTGCAAAATGGTTGCAAACTTTAGCATGCTCGTATTTGGACACCATGACGCTTGTAGTTGAGTGTGTAATAATATTTTTTTTAGCCATTCCACCCATTGTATCCTACTATAACTCGGTGGAATGGAATAATTAGGGGTAGGGTACATATGTGCATGGTTTATGGAGCAGGGGAGGTGAGTTGAAGTTAGGCTTTTTCATCATTTTAAACCCCTAATTGGATCACTTTTACAAAGGACCTATGCCTTAAACTTTTATTTTCACCCAAATTTCAATTGGGAAACACTCACCATCCAACATAACTCCAAATTCCATAATTAGTTTATAGAGACACATTTCCCAAAGCACCCTACCATGAAACCCTCATTTCTTGCACTTTACATGGGGAGTTTATTGAAAAACAACCTTCCAGGGCATATCTAACCCAACCAATGCCTCCAACACTTTGTAGAAGACCTAAAAACTCAAAAGATTGAGAGATCTTTGTTGCCCCCAAGAATTCTATCATTTGCTCAATTTCACCTAGAAATGCACTATTTGCCACCTAAGGCATCATGCCAAACCAACCAAAAGACATTCCCTGTACACAAAACTCATTATTCAAGATGACTCCGAACCACCCCTAATACATGTAAAATAAGATTTAATATGCATCATAAGGGAGATTCAAGAATGACAGTAGCAAAATAAGATTTTTTTAATCAACAAGTCATAAGGCTATGCAATGATATAAATTGATAAAAGTATACAATATATCCAAAAATGCCATACAGGCTTAGTACAAAGGAGTCATATGGACATAAAATGTCATGTATATATCGATAGTACAAAACATATTTCCCTTGAGGGGAAGGAAATAGATCTTGTGTTTCCTTCGAAATTTGACTGAATGGAGTGATTGTTCGTTCTCTTGTCTTTCGAACACGCTCACTAGTCCTCCTCTCTTCACTCTGGACATTGAAAATATAGTTTACCATAGTAGTAGAATGTGTTAGTAATAAGACTAAATGAAAACAAACTAAAGAGAATTATCTGTTTGGATTATAGATAGAAAAAGTGCAAAAAGATGCATATGGAACTAAAAGCTTTGAAAATATTGTATCCATATCAGAGCATTACCTTAATTTCAGCTTCTTGAACAGTTATATCAGAGCATTACCTTAATTTTAGCTTCTTCAACTGTATCCAAAACTTGCAAATTCAAACTTTCATGCTAGTCCTCCTCTCTTCACTCTGGACATTGAAAATATAGTTTACTATAGTAGCAGAATGTGTTAGTAATAAGAATAAATGAAAACATATTGAAGAGAATTCTCTGTTTGGATTATACATAGAAAAAGTGTAAAAAGATGCATATGGAACTAAAAGCTTTGAAAATATTGTATCCATATTAGAGCATTACCTTAATTTCAACTTCTTCAACTGTATCCTAACTGTCCCATCAGCTAACCAATTACTTTTAGCAAGTATTAAATAAAGAACACTAATGAACTTAAGAATAATGAACCTAAGCATTGTACCTTCCATTCTTGAATATGCTATTCAAGTGTGCCTAAAGGGTCATCTCTTTCCTTAAGAGTGTCCAATATTGCTTCATGATCAACATTACTAAGTGTCCATATTTTTTTTGTCTTTGGTTTGGTGTGATGCTTCAACAACTTTAAAAAAATTGCTATAGCAAGGTGTGAATACATGACAATGGTTTTGTGTTTCTCGTAGTCTTAAATGTAGGTATGCCATTATTTTTAATCATGTATGTTCTCAACCAAGTTCCTGCAACCACAACTGAACCTGTAGGATACATGAACCCATCATCATCTTCCATTGGTTTTGTTAGCTTATGCTTTACCCGCACACATCACGCTAGCCAATAGTCTGATCTCTCTTCATTTCCCTGTAGTGCAACAACTACAAAAACATGTCCTAGTTGTAGTAGATCTGAAAGATGGTCATAATCAACTGAACTTTCCATTGTGTCATTTTTCATGGATATTTTTTGAGATAAAGGAGTTAGATACTGTGGAACCCATGTATCCACCCACTCACTTGACTCGAATTGATCCCACTCGCACTGAATGCAACTCTGATAAAAACAAGCCAACTCTCATGTCCAAATGGTCCATGTACTTGCATCTAAGCTTCAAAATGAATGCATATTTGAAGAATCTTTGATTGTATGACAACCCAATCTTCCTCCCATTGTGCCCTCCTCAACCAACCAAAATAATTTGTGCACTGTTGAATCAAGTGTCCCTGCCTGTGACAGTGTTGAACTACACCGATCAACAATAGAACGTGCATCATTGAATTTTTCTCCTGAAATATTCAATTGCTCCTTAACTAGAGATCTCTTTACACATGCACTTGCTCCATCATGCTCCCCTTTCCCATGCCCAACTTCAAAAAAAATCCAAATATGAGGTACACTCTCTCTACATGCATTATACTCAACCAATAGAACATATGAGCATTCTTTAATTGACCTGTGTAGTTATCTAACCAAATGAGATTTCAACCCACTGTTATATCATGCTCATGCAAGAACTCAATACAATTCTTGAAACAATATTGGACATACTTAGAGACTGAGATCTATCATCACTCATATAAAAATAATACTCTTTGATTGTTTTTTATCCTCTTCTGTACTATTAGGTGCATGTCTATATGTTATGTGGACAAATATAGCAATCTGAATGGAATTGTAATACTGAGATTGTACCTCATTTTTTGGTTGCAATGTGTCATTTTCTACAAAATCAACCACTGATATAATAGTGTCAATCAGAAAAGAGTCCTTACACATCCTAAATTGTTGATCCAGCCACTAAGACATATGGCTACGCCTTGCATACTTGTAGAAAAGGTTGTCCTTAAAATCTAAAATAAACTTAACAACACTGCATTCTTTTGTAACCAACTTGCATCTAGATCCTTCACCTCCACTCTGCAACGTATATTTGACTATCTCATATCTCTTTTTCTCAACAATATTCTTTCCAAATTCATGTTTGGAACCGTCATGAAAAAATTGGACAAAATTTGATAAGCCACCACATTGTGAACACTTTGCATTTAAACAATCATTTCTCTATAAAAATCAACCATCATCTCTAGAACATAAAAATAGATCTAGCAAGGCCCTTGATGATTTCGAAAGATGTATTGCACCACACTCTTGCAACATTTCATTAGTATGTAAAGTAGAACGAATATAGCATAGTAGTTCATGGTACATTGAAAAATCCACATGGTATTTGCAACAACAAGTATTATGAATTTTAAGAGGCACACAATAAAATGGCTTCAAACCTTCAAAAGTCCTTTATGAGATTTCCATATTTGGATGTGTTTCAATAAAAAAATTGAACAACATTGTTTGGCTTGATTCCAAGAAATGTTTAGGATGTGGTGTACAGTCTCAATTGCAAATTCTTAACTTTAAAAAATCCTTTGCATTGGGTGATACTCTAGAGTTATCATGCCAAAATTGTTGAATTACCTACTTTACGTTATCAGTTAGCTTCTTATCAACATGTGGAAGCCTCCCAATAAAAGCCCATGTATCATTTTGAAGAGGATCATCTATTCTTTCTCTTCTTGCAAGTGCTCTATCCCTCTCTAAGCAACTCTCTTATCTTTTTCCTTGTTTTTTTCCCAATAGACTTGAGAGCATTAAAAATATTTTTGACAATAATAAAAAAAAATTCGGTCTTCTTGTTCACACGAATCTTCAATTTGGCTAGCAAAGGTCTCATCTTTTATATCTTTAGCAATTGTACAAAAAGTTGGCATTTCTCGGTCACTATCTTATTGCTAAAATATTGGTTGAAAATTTGTGTAGCCCACAACTAAATGGTTCGTGTTGACCTCTTGCCTTCAAAATTGTTTATAATGTTCTCATTAATTTCAAGTAACCATTTAGGGGTTCTTGAAGGTCTTGAATTTCGAATATGTCTTTCCTCATTTCCCATGTAATTTTGTGAAACATAATTTACACCTGGTTCAATATTATGTTCAACGTCTTGAATTCCAACATTTTCATCTTGAACATTTTCAATATCAATTTCAATAATTTGATTCCCAATTTCAATATTATGTTCAACATCTTCAATTCCAACATTTTCAGCTTGAACATTTTCAATATCTATTTCAATATGCTTGAACATTTTCAATATCAATTTCAATAGTTTCATTCCCAATTTCAATATTATGTTCAACATCTTCAATTCCAACATTTTCAATATCAATTTCAATATCATGGTCAACATCTTCAATTCCAACATTTTCAATATCAATTTCAATATCATGTTCAACATTTTCACCTTGAACATATTTAATTTCCTCTTCACTTGAAATACCAAAGGGCTCAGGTTCACCAATATCTTACATACCTTCTCTTCTCTTCCTATGACTTTCTCTATCTCTTTGTCTATATGCTTCAATTTGTTCTTTTGTAAGCTTTCGCTTACGTTTTTGCTTCCGACGATTGCTTCTCCCCATTATTCCTCCAAGAAGATGTGAAAATAATGATTTCTTATGACAAATTTGAATAGAAGATGATCTTTGTCTCTTCCTATCTGAAATCACATTTTTCTCACCTGTAAAGCGTGCAAATAAAATCTAGGGTACGTTGGGATTCCCAAAAAGGCCCACTTAAGGTTTTTCTATGGCCCACAAATCCAATATCAAATAAAATCTGATATCTGATTTGAAAAGTATATAAACGGTAAGATTTTGGTGCCACAAATCATATATCCGATTTTTGGAACACATAGACCCAAGAGTAATTAGATGGAGGGTGTACAAGAGATAGAGAGAGAGAGAGAGAGGGAAAGGGATATATATATATATATATAGAGAGAGAGAGAAGGAAGGAGAGAGAGAGAGAGAGAGAGAGAGAGAGAGAGAGAGAGAGAGAGAGAGAGAGAGAGAGAGAGAGAGAGAGAGAGAGAGAGAGAGAGAGAGAGAGAGAGAGAGAGGGGAAGAAGGCGAGAGACATGGAGAGAGGGAGAGAGAGAGAGATAGAAAGAGGGGAAGTTAGAGGGAAAGGGAGAGAGAGATAGAGAATTAGGAGGGAGAGGGGAAGAGGGGAAGAAGGAGAGAGGGGGAGAG